>VXBX01008844.1:10892-28936 GCA_013400415.1 Scytalopus superciliaris
CCCGCCCCCCGCACCGCTCCCGGTACCGCTCCCGCCCGGGGCACACCGCGCCAGCCCCGCGCCAGGGCCGGGGGATCCCCCCTGGGCGGCCGGGTCGGAGCCGGGCGCTGCGGTGCGGTGCGGTGCGGTCCGGCCCCCGCCAGCCCCGGGAGCGCCGCGCTCTCACCGCGGGGCTCCTGCCCGGTGCGGGGCAGCGCTGCGGTGCCTTCGGGGAGCCTCCTGCTCCGGGAGCCTCCCGCCCTTTGGGTTAATTCAGAAGTTAATTCTCTAATACGGCGAGCCTTGGCGGAACTTGCTCCTCTGGCCACTGATCTTCGCCACCGGTACTCTGAAATTACCTTTTTCCCCCCCTTTTTTTTCTTTTCTTAATTCTACAGAAATGTCTTGGTGAAATGCCTCATCGGTCCTGCCTCCCCTGGGCTCAGCANAAGTTAATTCTCTAATACGGCGAGCCTTGGAGGAACTTGCTCCTCTGGCCACTGATCTTCGCCACCGGTACTCTGAAATTACCTTTTTCCCCCCCTTTTTTTTCTTTTCTTAATTCTACAGAAATGTCTTGGTGAAATGCCTCATCGGTCCTGCCTCCCCTGGGCTCAGCATTTGCATTAGATTGCACCAAAATGTTCCCTCGCAGGGAAGGATTTTGCATCTTGGGGACAGATATGTGATGCATACAGCTTTATGCAGTGCTCTGTTTAAGCTCACGGACAATGACAGACAAGTTACTGTAAGAAATCGTAGCTGGGAAGAGAGAAACTGAAACGGGTGGTTATAGGGCCTACTTCTGCCTTCAAAGAGGGGAGAAAGAAAACCCAACACAGAAAACTCTCAGAGGCTATAACTGGAACAGAAAAGAGTCTTTGGTGTTAGCATTTGTGATTCAGCCTTACATTATAATGCTTACCAGCAGCCTCATTTTCTTTTTATGGTCATCTTGGTTTCCTGGTTGCATGAGACTTCCATTGGGCCACTGTTCTTAATAATTTAACCTTCTATGAGATTGTTTTGATTTACAGTGTGGATTAGAGGAAGAGTGAAAAAGTATATCACCCATTGGCTATTCAACTCCTTTCTACTATACGCAAAGGTCTCCATTGTTTAAAATGTTGTGAGAAAGGCTCTTCTCTTCTTTTTCTTATTTTTTATTTTTCCCAGCCAGCTAGTAATTTTCTAATTTTATTTTTACTTAACTGAAAAATACCATTCAGATATTGTAACTTCTCTGTGCTGAGCTATGCAAAATGTATGCTGAGTTTTGGATTCAATGGTTGGCTTGTTTGCTTGCTGGAGTCCTAAGTCATATAAACTATGTTGAAAATAGAATTTAAACCGCAACTCAACATGTGCCTTGCCTCTGTTTTTTGTGTCTAGTCTGAAACCTAGAATAGCCCATATTACTTGTGATTTCCAAAATGACCTCTGAAAATAAGCAATGAAATTTAAGTCTTTCTGGGTTTGTCTCGGTGTCTCCACGTGTCCAGCTAATCAATACTAGCAAATCTCCGTTGAATCAGCTAGGTGTTACTTGATTTACCTGAAACACACAGGTTTGTGCTATAACTCTCAAAATAGAAGCAAATGCCTGATTTAAATTTGAACAAAGAATCGTTACCAAGCTGACATGCTATAAACTGGACCCATCATACTCTGCCATAATAAATTTAGCTACACAAAACTCTTTCAACTTTGGACAGCATTTCCATAAAATTCTGGGGGCTGGCTATAGCCAGACTGCATTCTTTGTACTTAATCCTGCCAGTTATCAATTGGTCTCCATCAAAAGCACAAAGCCTTAATTTATGTTTCTCAGTTTTCCTGATCCTTCTTCTAATCTTCCAGGATTTGAGTATCAAGCTTCCCAGTTTTGAATAACAAATCACATTACTATTTACAGTATTAAACCTCAGAATTATTCTGTAGGTTTGCCGTGATGTTGTTCAACGATGACTTGACAGTGTTACCTGGCACGTTGGTGAGTGGTGGGAGCCCTGAAGCCAGGGTGGGGTAGGTCCTGGCCGGGGGAGCCACCCGCTTGCTGCTGTCAGAAGAGGGAGACCTTGCCCTCTCTTCCCTGCCTGCCGAGCTGGTTCAGCTCATCGAGCCAGAAGACTGTTCCCTCTCTGGGTTAATTTCCTGCCATTTTGGTGAGCTCCCTGGGAAGTCAGCTGTGTGCCAGGGGCGGCACAAAGGGAGCTGGGGGGAACATGGGACGGGGAGGGTGTGGGGTTCCCTGCGGGAAACTGGCAGGGTGGCTCAGCTGGAGCCACCTCCTGGAGCCTCCCACCGCTCACAAACAACACGAGAGCAGCAAATGTCTTACAGTAACTGCCATCGCTCTGTCAGATGTTAGCAATGAATGCATTTTAATTTTTTTCTAAGCAGGGCTGTTTTAGAAATGAAAGAATTACAGAAGTTTAGAAGGTCTGTAATCATCCTCCTGGTTCATTCCTTTTCAACACAGAATTGCTGTGTCATTATCTTCCCAAATGCCTTAGTTTTTATTAGAAGGCTTTGCCTTGAATGTATAGGCTTTCCAAGAAAGACAACACTGAAGAAAACATATCATGGCTGCGGGTAGGAGGCAACATACCTTTGTTCAACAGCTGGAGTTGTTAAAATAAAACCACTTAAGACACCTTAATAAATCACATTTACATAAGTACCTTACTGGTCATAATCACAGCAGCCAAAGTATGGATATCTGCCCAATTTCTTGGTTTTGGATGCCTGTGTAAAGATTGACTTTTTAATTGTGGATGTTATCTTAAAAAAATAACCAGACGTTAATTATCCAAGCCTGTTGGACAAAACTAATGACAGACTTAGTTTTGTTTTAATGTGGAACTTTTGAGCCATACAGTGTACTGATACAGGATTTAGGTTTAAAAGCAAGTTCAGTCTCAGAATCTGGCATCCCACATAATGCGGACTGCAGTATTTGTAACTGAGATTATAACCTACTTCGTTAAAGTTTATTTTCCAGGGGGAAAAAAAGTCATTATAGATATTTCAAGAAATGGCAAATACGCCCTTTGCTATCTGTTGTTCTGGTGTAATTACTAATCACCCCCTGGTTAAATGTTTGACTGTGATTTTTCATTTCCATTTAATTTCATTTTCCAGCAATGACATTGCTGGTTCTTTCCCTTCTAAATTAGTTTGGTATCATCTGGATCCCTTGGCTTTAGTCAGTCATTTACCTTTGTTTCTTTCCTGTTGGATGTATAAGACACACTGGGGTCTTACAGGAGTGACATCAGGAGGGTCAGAATAGTTTAAAAAGCCAAACCTGTGTTTTCTGTGATCACATTCCCTGTGCATCAAAAGGGAAGTAGCCACAGCATCTCACACACCTGAACACAAAGAAGAGTACATTACAGTTGGTGATGGGCTTGCTCCGAGATCAGTAAGTGCATCCTTCCAGGTTGTCCCTATGCTCAAGAAACTGTATCTCTGCTTTGTCTGAACGTAATGTTAGCAACCCTGCTCTTGCCTTCGTGCTCCCTGCTTTCATGTATGTTTGAGTATGGTGTTTCTCCTGCCTAGGTCCTCTCACCAGGAAGCTCAAGACATTGAGAGCTTCCAGGATAAAATAGCTTGCACTCCTTGGTGTCACTTTTGACCACATCCATTGTGAGTTAAGACAAATGGCCAAGCTTGAAATGGACCTTAAAAAAAACTAAAGTATTTTTTAGTAGAAATGCACTGGGACCACCACAGTCACTGTGAACTACTACTTATTTGCCTTTGGCCACTCCTGCCACTGGGGTGAGGAGCAGGCCTGTGTCAGGCAAGCAGCATCCCAGCCTTGCTGGTCTAAGTTGGCTCTTGTCCAGTGAAGCGGCTGCTCTCATCCCAGATGTGAAGTCATGGATTTCACTGGCAGACTAATCTGATCTCAGACCATGCCACCAACATTTGAAAATTAATCCTGGAAGTAAGACATTTTCATTTTATTCTTCTCTTTCATCCAGATTGGTTTTCTGATTGCACAGCGTAAGGAACGGTGCAGGAAACATGCCAAGGAGAGAAGAGGATGAAAGCATACTGCTGTCACTCAGAGTGCTGGCAAAAGCCTTGCCCACAGGGCCCCTCACTCCAAGAAAGGCACTGAGGTGCTGGCGTATGTCCAGGAAAAGGCAACAGAGCTGGTGAAGGGTGTGGAGCACAAGTCTTATAAGGAGCAGCTGAGGAAACTGGGGGTTGTTTAACCTGGGGAAATGGAGATTCATGGAAGACCTCATGGCTCTCCACAACTTCCTGAAAGGAGGCTGTAGCAAGGTGAGGGTTGTTTTCTTCTCTCAAGTAACAAGCAACGGAACTAAAGGAAATGGCCTCAAGTTGCACCGGGAGAGGTTTAGAATGGGTATTAGGATAAATTTCTTATGGAAAGGGTTGTCAAGCATTGGAACAGGCTGCCCAGGGAAGTGGTAGAGTTACCATCCCTGGAGGGATTTAAAAAAGGTGTAGATGTGGTGCTTAGGGACAGTGGTGGACTTGGTAGTGTTAGGTTAATGGTTGGCCTCAGTGATCTTAAGCATCTTTTACAACCTAAATGACTCAATGATTCTTTCCATGAAGACTAAAACAAAAGTGAATTGTGATGCCTAGGGTCCTGCTGTCTCTTCTGCAAGTTATTGCCTCCAGCTGCATGGGTTTGCCTCCTGTTTGCACCCTATGCTGACACTCACACTTCCCAGGTGACCCAGACCACCTTCCAGTGCTGGCAGAAATGTCTTGCCATTTTTTCCCCATGGGCTGCCTTATTGAATCAGCCAGGCAAGTAACGGAAAAGGAGGAAGGATTGTGTGCCCAAAAGTGGGATCTGCATCCACACAAGTTTAAATTACCTCTAATTGTCATGAAGCCACAGCTGCAGATGGCAGATAAGGTGCTCTTTAAGGTCAGTATAGGCAGGGGACAAAAAAGAAAAAAAGGAAGACTGAACCTGCACAGCTGTTTGCAGCTCTGGAATTCTACAAGCGCTACTTTTGTCTCAACTCAAACCCTGCAAGTCAGTCACTGAGCTTGCTCCTTCAGCACAGCCTGTGGTAGCTGCTGAGCCCCTGGGGCTCCATCCCAGTGCTGATAGAGACAGATGCTGATGGATGAGGGATCCTCCTGGCAGCTCTTGGCGGGATGTGGCCTTGACCCCTCTGCATTTCTCTGCAGTTGGGTGCATGGGACATGCCATGCCACTTCACAGGATACTCTGAAAACAAGTAAGTGCATAGGAATGTTTTGGTAAAGAAGTTACAGATAGGCAAGTTAGAAATAGTGATGACTTGGAGGTTTTTTTCAGTGACACTATTACTATTTTGCAACCGTGTGTGAGCCCTAGAGAGAAAAATGAGCTAGAGACATTCTTGCTGCATTTAGTTTGTGCCAGTTCCCATTCCTCTTGGAAGAGTCACTTATACTGTCTTACTGTCAGGAATAATCTGTGGGCATGTACATGTGCACACAAGAGATACAGTGACATGGACCATCTTGTATGATCATGTCCTAGGGAGCAGCGCTCCAGTTTATGTGGCTTTTTCACATGCCAGAAAAGAGGAAATGTTTTATTTTATACAATACACTGATGCATATATTTGTAAATTTACAAATGTGTTTAATGTATACATATTACATAAATTACATTACATATATTTGTAAATTATGAATGCATAAACATATAAAACTCATGTATCTTTATAAAACTAACATGAGTTAATTTTTTTTTAAATAATTTCCAGATTTTTAGTTGATGGTGTGGTTTGAGCTATTCTATATTTTAAAAGCACTCACTCTGTTGTAGCTTTTTATATAAGTTGATCTGAGATGGTCTTACAATCAGGGGCCAATAGTACTGTACCCATTTTAAACTAGGGAACAGAGGTGGTCCAATGTCATCCAGGAAAGTAGTTGCAGAGGTAAAGTATGACAACAAATCTCCTGAGTCTTTGCATTTTGTTGTATCTTGAAGACAGACCAATGTTTTGCAAGGAAATCTTATGCCCAACTTGAAATGTTTGGAGCTTTATCCTGCTGGCTTTGTATACACTATGAAGAAGCACACCTTATTTGAAATGCGCTGATGTTGTACTACCGGAAAGAAAGACTAAGTCTTGTTTGGAGACAAAGATTCTATTCAATTACACTATTTAATGGAAACTGCCTTTATAGAGACAGCATCAACTTGAAATGCATTGAAATACAGTGATAGATTTAAGGTAGTGTCTCTTAGGATTTTTGTTGAATGACCCTACCAATTTTTCTGTATTATTTTCTCTTGGCTTTAAAAATGTATGTGGTAAAATTGGTATGTGCAAAAAAGAGACTTTAGGATGCCTTATTACAGAGAGCTGTACTAATTTCTAATGTGTTTGCTGAAGAAGAGAAATCATACTTTTGAGTATGGGAAGTAAAAACAAAGATGATTACAGTCAAAACTTTACTAAAGGTACAATGTAAACAGTTATGCAAAAAAGGTATGTGATGAGAATAGAAGGAAGCCTGGCATATTAAATTTAAATTACAGTTAATCTAAATAATTTTCTGTAACAGGATACTATCTAAATACGGATATGATTAAGTCAGTGTGGTCCCCTTCCCACAATATGTAACATGTCTAAGTCCACACTGACACCTGAGATCATGATTAAAGTTTTCCAGTGTATGTAGTGAATTTCAGTAACACTGAAATGACACACAATGTCAGCAGTGTTACTTTTTCAGAATTTTGTCCATTGGAAGTGGATGCAATATTGGCAATAGTACACCACATATTGTGTGGAACAGCACAGCCAACCATCTCTGATTACAACTATGCCAGTCATCGTATCACCCTATCATATCACCCATTGTATCAGCAGTTTCTGTTTTCTATTTCATATTCCTCAGCACAGAAGCAAATTCTTTTGCTGATTGTAGCAAAGCTGGGTGTACTCTATGTAGGGTTTGTTGAAGGAGTTTAAAACAACTATCCACATCCTCTGCTCTGAACTTTCCCATTCAGAACTGTAACCTGAATTTTTATACAAATTCTTTTATAGTCATATATACTAGTTACCTCAAGGTCTCACTGCATCTTACTTGTTTGTTTCTTACATATATGACAGTGGGCAGATATAGATTTAAACTGTAAGGGTACAGCTGTCAAGATTTAAAAATGCTATTAGCCAACATGGCTAGACTCATACTGTATATCCAATATGTATACAGTATATTCATTTTATAGTGATGTAAGGCACTTTGCATCATCCAATTGAAATAACCTGTATTGTTTCACATTTCTACAGTGATGGAAATGCACTTACAGTAGAAGACAAGGTCCTTTACATTTCTGTGTTAGTGTTTTTGCTTGGTGGCCCTAAAACCCTTGAGAAGGTGAGAGCTGCACTGAAAAACAGAAAGCAGAAAATGCAATAAAGTTATTGTATAGCTGCAGTGAGACAGGGAACTGCAAGAGACTCATTTAAAGCAGGTTAACAACAGTAGAGGGAAACCAGTTTGCTCTGTAGCTGAGAGGGTTTTGCTAGCAGCAGCTGAAGGGCAGCAGATGACAAGTAAACCCAGGAATATATAAGTATGTGAAGTCTTTCTGACGGACAAATTTTGCTTCTAGACATGAAGAAACTACTTCCATTGCATTTAAATGTACTGTGAGTGTCCAAACAAATATGGAAGTTGGGAAATTAGGGGATCCCCAAAACAATAGTCGGTAGTGCTCCAGATGCAAACTTAGATCTGTGAGACTAAAGGTCTCAGACTTTTGGGTTTGTTCTGTTGGAGAAGAGAGGCAGTGATGCAAATTAGGCATGAGACTGTTTTCATATGTGAAAGAGAGTCTCTTCTGGGTCACTGAAGTGTAGAATTCCATATAGAAGTCTCCAAAGTTTTCTTCTAGCCATGGGTAGTACCAAGTTGTCCTCCCGTATCTGAGAGCTCCCTATGAACCCATTGATGATGACTGGATAACCCAGGGACCAGAGGACTCATCTCTTATCCTGCGGTACCTGCAGCATTGCCAGCTTGCTAGGAAAGCTTGACAAAATATGGGGAGGGAAAAGAGGTTTCTCAAATCAGCTTTTGTTTTAGTTGATGTGTTGGTCTGCATAATCCATTTCACTTTATTCAGAAATTCTGACAATGACAAAGCATGTGTTTGTGTTTCTCTGGGTATATATTTTACAGCGTATGTGTCCTTTTATCATGCCAACATCTCCTCTAAACCCTCTTGGGAGAACAAGTACAGCTCCATGGATTTTTGTTTTGAGTCCCATGCCAGCTGACTAATCTAGCAGCTAGCAATAGCTGAAGATTAAGGCATGGATAATTCCTCTGCACCCCAGAGAGGGGCAAAAGAGCTAATTATACATTGATTGTATATCAGTTGAGGAAATCCCCAGATGAGGAGTTGTGGGTGTATTTCACTTTTTTTGCACTACTTGAGTGATGCATTGGAAACAAAGGAGGACAAAAAACGTATTTAGCCCTAATTACTCATGCTGAACTTGTGGCCTTCTTAAAATATGCTCAACCCAGAAAGCAAACCCAGAGTGGAGTGAGACTTCTTCCAGACTTGTTTTAAGACTGTGCCATTAGAGGCTGTTCTCTCTGAAGTGTCTGCCAAAAACCTCTTGAGTCTGTGTTTAAGGAGCAGTCCTGCGTGGAGGTCCTTCCCCAGTGGTGCGCCAGTGTTTTCCCTTCCTATTAGAAGACTATCTGAAGATCTTGGACTTGTTCCACACTTAAGCTCCAAGGATCTTTATTGTCTATCTCTCTTTGCAATATGATAGGCCAGAAACTTTTACTGCCTGGCCTTTTGTAAGTCTTGTTTCACAGTCTGGGTAATATAGATTTCTCTGTTTCCCATTCTGACTTCTGTAATGTTTGTTATATTCAATTGTATGTCTGGCTTGGTGTTAATTTCTGCAGCTCCTGCCTACATTTCATGCAGTTCTTCATCTTATGTGCAATTGCTATCTGCACTCTCAATCAGCTCATTTCCCTTTATTAGTAATATATCCAGTCAGTTCATATGTTTGCATATGCTCTGAGATGGTAATGTTTTGTCTTGCCAGCAGACAGAGATTTTAAAGTTGTGATAACCTATATGCTTGTCAGAGGGATGTGAAAATAGGGTTATGAATGTTGTTTATGAAAACTGGGGTTTGCACACCCTCAGTTGTTTTCACATACTGTAGTTGACTGTCCCAGAGAAATGACAAGCAGGACAGCATTGCAAGCCCTTTGTTCATATCTGATCCTAACTCATTGACCATGAAAATCCTCAGCATCTTCACTCAGTTGCCTCTGTGCAGATACTACTTTGAGAGCAGTTTTCTTTTAATTATCCTACGCTTTCTTTGCTCCATTTTAAACTCTGATTATACTTTATTTCCTCCTCCTAATTTTTTTTCTTCTACTGACCTTGCACTATATGCATAAATATTCTTCATAGGGAAACCAGTGAGCTTATTTGTTGTTAATTTTTTATGTCTTAGATTTTGTGCCCAGTACATAATGATACAGGTACATCTTCATTTGCAAGCAGTAACCCCTGCTTTCCACTTCTCTGCTGCCAACAAAGCAAGTTTATTTTCTAATAACTTGAAGGACTGCTTTTTATCCTTAACTCTCTACAGATGCTTCCCTCCTTCTTTGTTAATTAAGTCTGTTTCCAAGGATTCTCTGCCTGTGATAGTGCCTGTCTCCTTCTGTGCCATGTTCTGCTCTGAGAGGGAAGGTGACAGGTAGCTGCTTCAGTCCTCCTCTCATTCCTGAGCATTGCAGTAGAAAGATGCCAGCTTGTCTGAAAGGAGCTCTCGGCCAGTTTTCGAATGAGTGTTTTGAAAACTAGTTAGGCAGTTTTCCCACTGCAGACGGGCTCATAGAAGGACCATTAATTACTCAGTGCAGGCTTAACCGTGGGCAGAAAAAGGGGGCTTTTGTGCGATTGTCAAACCCTCACCATTATTTGTACATGTTGGTTTTGTATTTAATAGGATTACATGACTTCTTTGCTCTATATGCCAAAATGGATGGTTCCTTTCAGTAATAAAACAAAGGCAATAACCTGAAAGGAACCACGGCTCAAAAGCACAAACTTGACCTCTGAGTGACCTTGACATTTACAGACTAAGAAGAACTTTTCTTTGAACAGAAAGAAGTCAGGGAGCCAGCAAGAACCAGGAGAAAATGGTTTTGTTGCTTTGTGATTACATTGTTTAAACCAACATACTACATGGTTTACAATACTTCATTACAATGTATTAGGGCCTGGAGGTGATTTAATGTCTGTTTATAACTGAGACTAATCTTGAAATAAACAAATGAATGTTTGGAAAATGGATGAAGCTGTTCTGCCGGAGACAGCATTAAATGCATCTCTGAAGAGTAAATCATGGCTGTACAGCACTTAAATGCTTTTTATTTCTACCTTCAGTTGTATTTCAGTAGTTTTATCTAACAAAATTAATCATGGTGCAGTAAAAAATTTCTAATTGGTTAGGACTGTCTAGCAGCCATACATTCTGTAACAAATCCACAATTTAAAAACTGTTTAGCCCTTTAAAATCAGGGAAAAAGCTAAACTAGCAAATGCTGTAGCATTATACTAGGCACCATGGTGATCTAAATTAAATCTGTTACAACCTGTTCTAATTTAAAATTGCTCTGTTGTGTGAATGAAGGGGGAAAGGAGAAGAGTTAGTTCACTTGTTCAAATCATTTTCATATTCCCGGATAAATCTTCCATCCACCCTGCCTTTGCTTGTGGCTGTATGTTCCCATTTTCTTTGTGCATCCCCTGCGTAACTGCATGTAAATGTGGTTTCAGACGGAGCCAAGAACCCTTCCTCCAGCAGTTCGGTATCAGTTCTGGTTTCTCTCAGCGGAGAACAAGGAATGTCATTGAGTTTCACCATCGTGGTGGCCATGGCACCCAGAAGCTCCTCTGCAGTGCTGTAGGCAGGGGCCCTGCTAGAGGAGGTTGCTCCAGTTTCTTCTCCCAGAGGATGACTGCAGCACTCATCCTGCCATCCATCTCTGCGGGCGACTCCTTGGCCACTTCTCTCCCTCTCCTGCCTTCCCTGCCACCCAAAGCCCTATCCATGGCCCCCAGGCTGCTAACACATGACTCATTCCAAAAACATTTTGTATTTCCTTAAGTACCAGCCACTAAGCAGTTAAAGCGTTATTTGAAATGGGGGAAAAAAAAAGTGAAGTCGAGCGGCTCCTCCCGTCCCACCACCCACACCCTTCCGGTCGCAGGCTGGAGCGAGTGGGAGCCGGGAGCGCTGGAGTGGATCGGCGGGAGAGGCTCCTGCACCGCCGTGCCCGCCACCCAGCGCTGGGAGCACGGAACGGCAGGGAAAGCCGGGCTCCGGGCTGAGCCTGCCTCCCTCGCCGCGTCCTACACCCGCGCTAACAGGTCTGAGCCTCCCGGCTTGGACCGTGCGCTTCCTTGCGCTGCAGCCGATGCTAAATACCATGACTGCCCTTTCTTGGTGCGAGGGTTTTAAAGGTCTGGTCCTACGGCAACACAGCATCAATAATTATAGTTCGTACGGGTGGTTGCCTCTCTTTATGCCCTCCTTCATCTCTCTTTGTTCGCCACACAAACACAAGTGGCAGAAGTCTCAAGAATAATTAAGTTTGTTCAAGCTTGAAAAATAGTCAACCACATGAAAGAAAGGCCTTTGAAGGGGAAGGTGGCAACATACACCTGTATGTTCATCGGCATCAGTAAGTAAGTGAGGGGGAAGAACATTGGCTACAGCATAAATTTCAAGTGGTGCTTGCACTTTCCTGTGTGTTGAAGGTGACCTCCCCTGCATCACAAACGTAGACTTTCTTGGTATCAGCTCATTGACCTCCTTGTATCATAAAATCATAGAATGCTTTGGGTTGGAAGGCACGTTAAAGATCCTCTAGTTTGAACCTCCTGTTGTGGGCAGGGACACCTTCCACTAGACCAGGTTGTTCAGAACTCCATTCAACCTGGCCTTAAACACTTCCAGGGATGGGGCATCCACAACGTCTCTGGTCAACCTGTTCCAGTGCTCACCACCCTCACAGTAATGAATTTTTAACTAATATCTACTCTAAACCTACTCTCAGTTTAAAGATGTTCCCCCTTGTCCTATCACTATATTCCCTTGTAAAAAGTCCTTCTCCATCTGTCTTGTGGTTCCCCTTCAGGTACTGGAAAGGCTGCAATTAGGTCACCCCAAAGCCTTCTCTTCCAGGCTGAACAAACCAAATTTTCTCAGCCTTTCCTCATAGCAGAGGTGCTCCATCCCTGTAATCATCTTGGTGGCCTCCTCTGGACTTGTTCAAACAGGTCTATGTCCTTCCTGTGCTGGGGAGCCCAGAGCTGGATGCAGTGCAGGGCTCAAAGCAGAGTCTCACCAGAGAGGAGTAGAGGTGCAGCATCCCCTCCCTCGCCCTGCTGGCCACGCTGCTTTTGATGCAGCCCAGAACACAACTGGCTTTCTGGGCTGACAGTGCACATTCTGGGTCATGTCCAGCCTCTCATCCAGCAGCACCCCCAAGTACTTCTTTGCAGTGCTGCTCTTGATCTGTTTATCCCCCAGCCTGTATTAACTGCTATGTCTAAATACACAGTAGCAGTGTTCTGAATTTACAGTGAAAACAGATGAGATCAGGCACATTTTTGCATGTGTGGTTTTTTTCCTTTGCTCCCATGTTAATTTTTCCCCCCTGTGCAACTAATTACGGACTATTATCTTAGCTCCCATTAAATGTCTTTTAGAGGTTGGCATTTTAACTTACTGGCTTGAGTTCTAGACTGTTGACATGTTACACTGCAGAAAGCAGTTAAATTATCATGGACTGAGTTAGCACTGTATTTTTTCTAAGACACTGCATGATGAGAATAAATCACGTTGTCACCCTGACATGATCCACTAATGAAGATGCACATCCTTTTGCCCTGCCTTCTTACTGGATGTTAAGAGAGGACCCTTCCTCTGTCTTTTTTCTTCATTTCCACTGTGGAAGAAGCTTTCTAATTCTGCACATTGGTTTGCTTAGCAATATTGCTGTTGCCTAATGCAATAAAAATCAGTTATGTAACTGCCTTTGCTAGAATTGCAGAGAGCATTCACCAGATGGGAAGATGGCCACAGTATCTTTATGCTTTCATTATGCCTCCTATGTTCACTGCTATTATGCAATATGCTCTGCTTTGAGTATCGTTTTATTAAATAATTTTCCTTGACACCATGTTTAGAATATTATACACCTATAATCTAAGCTCGTGCAAAGACAAAGCAGGGAAAAGAAGTAAGTTTATTCTGATTTATTGCTAAAAGGGCTGATATTATAGCACTAGTGCCTCAGAGGAACAAAGAATCGCCTACAGTTTGTCAGATAGTATTTTTAATACTCTAATTCTGAACCAAATTCCTAAAATAACCTGTGTTTGCAGATTACCGTGTGCTCTTTTGTTCGGAATAATGTCTTGCTTAGTGAACTATGTCTTATCAATCCACCAAGTACTGGGTGTCATTGTTCACCTCATTCACAATTCATCTTTTAATTAACATTATCGCAGGCAAAATTCTATTTTGGTCAGGATAATTTGTCATTGGAACTGGCAGTACAGAAATAAAAGAATTACCATCTGAATTTCTCTTAAGACGATGAAGGAGATGGTAACTACAAACCTACCTCATCCGGCACTGAAGAGGAAGGCAGGGAAGCCATGTAAATGATAATGGCTTTTAAAATTATATTTGCTATGTAAAAATCACTACTTTGGTCATTCAGTATCTGCTAAGCCAACAGTTTTATCAAAATTACTGTTACTGAAAATATAAACCTGAATCCTACACTTAGACACATATTTTATTTGGTGGAAGGGGTTGCTGACTTAGGAAAGATTTAAGAGATACAAATGTTTTTGCAAAGTGATGATTTTAGGTACAGATATGTAATATCAACTTCATGCAGCAAAATGCTGATCATTTGCTTTAATAGCTAAACCTCCAAATTAAATTAAAAGTGCGGCATTGTTTTAGGGAACAGACAAGGAAATGAGGGTTTTTATTTTTTTTTTAACTGTACCAGGAGATGAACCTTTGACAGAGACTAGAAACATTTCTGAATCCTTCTCACCAGACTCATCTTTCATAATGATTGCCAGAAAACTCCATCGATGTGGGGAAAATTAAATAGCATTTTATTTTTCTGAGTCTATAAAGAAGACATCTGTCCCTGCAGTCTAGATACACAGTATTTTTCTATTTACATTCCAATTAATACAGTGATGTCAAATTGACTGCATCCAACGTACAGTGAACACAGCAGCAAACCAGCCACTTAAAAATTCACCCCAACATCCCTTTACCTTATGATTTCACCCATTCCTAGTTGCAAATGCAACAGGCCCTGAAGTTGATTCAAGCTGTACTCATCCAAGATGACAAGAGTTACTCTAAGCCCAGCGCCATTTTGGCGCATGCTCTACTCAAGGTCCTTTCTCTTTCAAAATAGCTGGGCTTCAGCTTGGCTGGCACAGGTGACTTCTGTTGCATCAAGAGGCAGTCTTCTATTGGATGTTTCATTAGTACCTTCTAAAACAGTTTTTAGAATGAAACAGTCAGTCTCTACTGTGGCTCAATTATGACCCTTGTGCTGGTTTTGGCTGGGGTAGAGTTAATTTTCTTCACAGTAGCTGGTATGAAGCTGTGTTTTGGATTTGTGCTGAACGCAGGGTTGATAATATATAGATAGATTTTTGTTATTGCTGAGCAGGGCTTGCAGAGAGCTAAGGCCTTTTATGCTTCTTGTACCGTCATGCTTGAGGGTGCCTGGGAAGCTGGGAAGAGGCACAGCTGGGACAGGTGACCCCAACTAACCAAAGGGATATTCCAGACCATATGACATCATGCTCCATATATAAATATAGAGAGAAGAAGGGGCAATGTTTGGAGTGATGGCCTTTGTCTTCCCAAGTAACCATTATGCATGATGGAGCCCTGCTTTCCTGGAGATAGCTGAATGCCTGCCTGCCCATGGGAAGCAGTGAATTAATTCCTTGTTTTAATTTGTTTGTGTGCATGGCTTTTGCTTTCCCTATTAAACTGTCTTTATCTCAACCCATGATTTTTCTAGCTTTTACCCCCCTAATTCCCTCCCCAGTCCTGCTGGCTGCTGGTGGAAGAGTGAGCGAGTGGCTGTGTGGGGCTTGTGGTTAAACCACGGCACATATTTACATTATGTTCTTAATGGATGCAACAATTATTAAAAATACTGGACCTTGTTAAGTTAATTGATCCCCAATGAAAGTACCATTCAGGTTTTGTTTTTGTTTGGTTGTTGTTGTTGTTGTTGTTGTTGGGTTTTGTTTGTTTGTTTGGTGGGTTGGTTTTTTTGGTTGGTTGGGGGTTTTTTGTTTTGTTTTGTTTTTTAATGGCAGTGGCAAGCAGTGCTTAAACAGACAGGTCAGGAGGTGAAAGAGATATAGACAAAATATGCATCTTTTATAAGCATAGTCTCTGGTATTCTGTGGGCTATCTTCTGTCTTGAAAGCAAGGTGGGACCCAGAAACCTCTCGGCTACAGCAGGGAAATGCTATGAAGATTTAATATTAGCCCTGCTGAAACATTAAATTCTCTAAATTTCTTTTCTTCAGTTTCTATCTGATAATAAACCTGGGAAGAATTAGACTTTTTGGCAGCAGATAAAGGCAGTCTCCTCAACCTTAATTATTATTCCTGAATTTGAATAATATCTTTGCTTATGAAGTTAATGGCACAGGCTAAAAGTTACAGAAAATTCTACCCAAAGCTGTGAAAAATGATACCCAGAAAGTTGTTATGCTCATAACGAACTAATGGCTTTGCAGTCTGTTTGGGCTGCCCACTTCTCTAGGTACAGGAAAATACCTTTCACATTATTAAACCCCAGGATTTTTCTAACACTTTCTTCATGTAGCCCAGAAAGAGAAACAATTAAGTCATACAACCTTCTTTCACCCTGTGCCGTGTTCCAAAGATTTGTCATGTTCTGTATTCCATAGGCATCAGCAGCACATGAATGAGAAACAGCGTGGGCTTTACTGATCTTCTAAGGAATATATAATTATTTTCTGTGTTTTAAGAATTATTACTTAAAAAGTGACAAATGAGATAAAAATAAATACAGTAAAAATATGTACCCTGCATATAGTAAAGGTGCATGCAAAAGGAAATTATCCTTATTCTTAGAATATTAGAAGGTGAAATTAATATTTTCAAGGCTATTCTTTTACCAGTCTGTGATTCCTTCATAGCACTGGCAAAACTCATCTTTTTTGGTTCTTGCAATGTCTTTTCAGAAGTGTGCATTCCCATCATCTCAAAATTCCCCAGAACTCCCAAAGTCAGTGTAATGATTATAAACCCTTGAGATTTCATAAACAAGGGCTTACATGGTGTGAGTAACACATGAGTGCACGGTGCTGCTCTCTGATGCAGGGAATGTTCAACCTCCCCGAGAGTAGCCAGGAGATGGCACACAGCCCATCTTCCTTCTTAGATCAATGTATGGCCATAGATGTATTTGCTACTGCTTGGACAGATATAAGATAGTGTATCTCCCTTGGGAAACCCAGTATGTAAATTACTAGTTGAGTATGAGGAGAAGGAAGAAGAAAGGAGATGAAAAAAGGAAAAAGCAACTGCGTACTCACTATGAGAATGTTTAAAAATTGTTAAGGAATATAAGATGTGAAGCAGAACTCGCTTTCAGTGCACAGTTTTGCTGTAACTTAGTACTATTTGGCAAAGGTAACATTTATGGCCACCTTTGGCTAGTACTGCAGGCAGTTATAACTTAGTTTGCCTTTCCTCCCTGTTTATTCCTCTCCCATGCATTGTCTAGATTTGGAAGTTTAAATTCTCTGGAGCAGAGACTTCCTCCACAGGGTTTGTTGGAGTAGGCTCCTGCTGGGTGGGTCCTTATCTCAGCCGTGAAGGCTGACAGGGGGTGTGAGGTGGAACTAGTCTTTAGTTTGTGCACGACGCTTAGGTCCACACAGAAGTTGCCAGCAAGCAAAGGAAGGTGTGTTTTTAAACCTCAGCATGGCTCCAGCAGCCACTCAGGTGCCCCATGGCTGCAATACACGGTCAGACACGTCTGCTTGGTTTGGGCCCAGCTGTAATTACAGAGGTGCAAGGCAAGCCTGTGGGTACAGCAGTGGTACAACAGGTTTTTGGAAAGGCCTTGTAAGACACAGCCTGTATGAACTGAGATGGAGTTACGGAGCATGACTGGTGGTTTTGTTGTTGGTGACTCGTTTTAAATCTCAGACCTGGATCCCTACTTGAGTGAGCAAGTGACGCTACCGCTTGGGTGGCCCTCTGGGAGCCAGGGCAGGGGCTCATCTGAGCAACAGGATTTATAGCCTCTGCTGTTCAGTGCCATTTGTCTTAAAGCCACAGTTGCCTGATGCATGTAAGCTACTGATTTGAGGAGAGCCCTAGCCAGCCCCTCACCCACAGGCAGCAGTGACATGAGCTGTGGGGGCCACCTGGCTTTGCCAGCCAGACCGAAGATACCCCCAGTCCCAGGCATTGGTTCACAGTGGGGCAAGGTGGTGGACAACAAGCTGGGGGACAAGCTGGTGGTCCTGGTGTACAGCAAGCTGTCCGTGAGCCAGCAGTGTGCCCCTGTGGCCAACAAGGCCAATGCTGTCCTGGGGTGCATTGGGAAGAGCATTGCCAGCAGGTCAGGGGAGGTGATCCTGCCCCTCTGCTCAGCCCTGGTGAAGCCTCACCTGGAGTGCTGTGTCCAGTTCTGGCTCCTCAGGACAAGAGAGACATGGAGCTCCTGGAGCGGGTCCAGCAGAGGGCAACAAAGATGATGAGGGGACTGGAGCATCTCTCTTAGGAGGAAAAGCTGAGGGAGCTGGGCCTGTTCAGCCTTGAGAAGAGATGACTGAGAGGGGACCCCACCTATGTCTGTAAGTATCTTAAGGAGGGGTGCCAAGAGGACGGAGCCAGGCTCGTCTCGGTGGTGCCAAGCAATGGGGAGAAACTGATGCACAA
>VXBX01008844.1:47007-101141 GCA_013400415.1 Scytalopus superciliaris
ATATATACATATATATATATATGTATATTAATAATAGCTACTAGATATTACAAGGTTCCACTATGTAAGAACATCGGAATAATGTTTTTCTATTTAATTAAGTACTTAATCTTATGTAATAAATAGTTTATATCTAATACTGCTACTAATGAAAAAGAAATGCTGCAACTAGATTTACTGGTCTCAAACTATTTAAGGTATTTTGAAAGCATTAGTGTATTTTTAAAGATAAAGTGGTGCAATATTTTTAACTTACTGCCCGTGCTGTCAAAGAACAAATGACTTCTATGTGTAATGTCTAACTATTATGGTATCTAACACAGAGATGAGGGTAAATACTTTTTCTTGTTCTAACTGTGTGTTTAATTAGTATTTTTGAAAACAGTCTGTGGACAGTCAGTTTCCTTGGTGGGCTGCTGTGTGACTTGCATGTCATGTTGTGAGGAACAAACATGCATGACTGTCTGAGGTTGTGCGTGGGATTGCTTATCGGTAACATGCAGCAGATCAGTGTGTACATTGATAAGAGGCCAGGAGTGGAAAATGGATTGACCTAAATGTGTTGGTATTGCATAATAAGGTCCTTCAAATATTAATAGGGTAAACAAAGTTCAGACGTTTTTGGTTTGTTATGTAGGTGTTAGTAATTAGAGCATGTATTAGTATTTTAAATAATTGAAATTAATCATAGGAATGCTGTGTTTCTGAATAAAAATATATGCTAGTCCTCACTTAAATATGCATTGCCTCCTTTTTCCTTTTCTTTTTAAGAGAAATACCAGTCGTCAGACAAAGCCATTGAAAGTACAAGTTATGCATTCATCTATTGTTGCCCATCAGAGCTTTGGTCTGAAGGTCCTAACTTGGCTTGGCAGTGTTATTGGATATTCAGGTGGGCAAACAGGAACTTTTTTGAGATAAGTTAGAGAATATTTATGAGACAAGCTGATTTTCTGAAGCGGTTTTGTCCACTTGTTTCAGATATGTAATGTATAAAGCAAAGCTATTAATAACTTGTCAGACTTCATTCTATTTTCTGTTGCTGGAGTGCTGTACTGAATTCTAACCTCCATGTGAAAGTGCTACCAGTCTTACGTAGTCTTTTCTGTTTAGTTGCTGTTGAACAGAAGCTGAGACTGGCTGTCAGATGCAGTATGCCAAAAAGCTATTTTTCAATCCCTGCATTTTTAAATGAATGCAGTAAGCTGAAAATAACCTGTCTGATTAGATAAAACAAAATTATTCAGAAGTAATTTGATGAATGATGATGAAAGTGATTGCTTCAGATTTTTGGCTAAGTAGAACAACAGAGAAAATGCAAGGTTGTGTGGAGGGTTTTGGTAAGTATAGAAGCCAACGAAGTATTAATCAGACTTTGAAAGAGGTTTTCTAAAGGAATCAAGATGCACAGTGTCAGTTTTTATGGGACTGCTCTGTGTTTGTTTTGACCTGGTTCCTCCTTTGTCCTGGTAAATCATAAGGTTGTCAAGATCTCTGGGGTATGAGGGAAAATGAAAAGTGTCAAACTGCTGATATGTAGAAATGTAGGTACAGTCCTCCATGCACTTTGTGTTCTTTGCATCTGTAAATGCTAGCAAGAAGTATTAGCAAAGCACATGCAGCTGTAATACTGCATATATATGTTCTGCATAGGTGCAAAATTTCTTCAGAGACTATATCCTTTATTAGACTGATAATTGGAAAACTAGTCATGATCTCAGGCACAGGGTATCTGTAACATTCTTGTTTTTGAAAGATAAGTAGTTTATGTTTGTATAAGTTAATTTTTAAAGATATATAAATCAAATACTGAATGAAAGTTATGGTAGCAGTTTGTTCAACTATTTGCCTGTGTTGCTGGCNGTAATCTTTTAGAATTACATGCCAGTTCAGATCAGCAAAGTTAAACTATTTTAGTTATTCTCCTGTAGTAGTAAGTTGTTTGTGTCTTTCACAGCCACAGTTACGGAAGTTGTTACAAATTGAATCCCAATTGAATTATGAAACTGCAAATACACTTTCATTTTGCATTTGTGCACTTACATATGTGTGTATATATATACATATATATATATATGTATATTAATAATAGCTACTAGATATTACAAGGTTCCACTATGTAAGAACATCGGAATAATGTTTTTCTATTTAATTAAGTACTTAATCTTATGTAATAAATAGTTTATATCTAATACTGCTACTAATGAAAAAGAAATGCTGCAACTAGATTTACTGGTCTCAAACTATTTAAGGTATTTTGAAAGCATTAGTGTATTTTTAAAGATAAAGTGGTGCAATATTTTTAACTTACTGCCCGTGCTGTCAAAGAACAAATGACTTCTATGTGTAATGTCTAACTATTATGGTATCTAACACAGAGATGAGGGTAAATACTTTTTCTTGTTCTAACTGTGTGTTTAATTAGTATTTTTGAAAACAGTCTGTGGACAGTCAGTTTCCTTGGTGGGCTGCTGTGTGACTTGCATGTCATGTTGTGAGGAACAAACATGCATGACTGTCTGAGGTTGTGCGTGGGATTGCTTATCGGTAACATGCAGCAGATCAGTGTGTACATTGATAAGAGGCCAGGAGTGGAAAATGGATTGACCTAAATGTGTTGGTATTGCATAATAAGGTCCTTCAAATATTAATAGGGTAAACAAAGTTCAGACGTTTTTGGTTTGTTATGTAGGTGTTAGTAATTAGAGCATGTATTAGTATTTTAAATAATTGAAATTAATCATAGGAATGCTGTGTTTCTGAATAAAAATATATGCTAGTCCTCACTTAAATATGCATTGCCTCCTTTTTCCTTTTCTTTTTAAGAGAAATACCAGTCGTCAGACAAAGCCATTGAAAGTACAAGTTATGCATTCATCTATTGTTGCCCATCAGAGCTTTGGTCTGAAGGTCCTAACTTGGCTTGGCAGTGTTATTGGATATTCAGGTGGGCAAACAGGAACTTTTTTGAGATAAGTTAGAGAATATTTATGAGACAAGCTGATTTTCTGAAGCGGTTTTGTCCACTTGTTTCAGATATGTAATGTATAAAGCAAAGCTATTAATAACTTGTCAGACTTCATTCTATTTTCTGTTGCTGGAGTGCTGTACTGAATTCTAACCTCCATGTGAAAGTGCTACCAGTCTTACGTAGTCTTTTCTGTTTAGTTGCTGTTGAACAGAAGCTGAGACTGGCTGTCAGATGCAGTATGCCAAAAAGCTATTTTTCAATCCCTGCATTTTTAAATGAATGCAGTAAGCTGAAAATAACCTGTCTGATTAGATAAAACAAAATTATTCAGAAGTAATTTGATGAATGATGATGAAAGTGATTGCTTCAGATTTTTGGCTAAGTAGAACAACAGAGAAAATGCAAGGTTGTGTGGAGGGTTTTGGTAAGTATAGAAGCCAACGAAGTATTAATCAGACTTTGAAAGAGGTTTTCTAAAGGAATCAAGATGCACAGTGTCAGTTTTTATGGGACTGCTCTGTGTTTGTTTTGACCTGGTTCCTCCTTTGTCCTGGTAAATCATAAGGTTGTCAAGATCTCTGGGGTATGAGGGAAAATGAAAAGTGTCAAACTGCTGATATGTAGAAATGTAGGTACAGTCCTCCATGCACTTTGTGTTCTTTGCATCTGTAAATGCTAGCAAGAAGTATTAGCAAAGCACATGCAGCTGTAATACTGCATATATATGTTCTGCATAGGTGCAAAATTTCTTCAGAGACTATATCCTTTATTAGACTGATAATTGGAAAACTAGTCATGATCTCAGGCACAGGGTATCTGTAACATTCTTGTTTTTGAAAGATAAGTAGTTTATGTTTGTATAAGTTAATTTTTAAAGATATATAAATCAAATACTGAATGAAAGTTATGGTAGCAGTTTGTTCAACTATTTGCCTGTGTTGCTGGCAAGCAATAGGTATTAATTGGAAGGAATTATGAAGATACTTGATTTCCGAGATAAATTTTCCTTTTGGTGAAACGTAGTCAAGCACTGTCTTCCTAATTTTCTTTAAACCCAATTTTATGCCATGTCCTTTGTGCCAGGTGACACAGTCAAATAATTTTCAGCACTAAATGACAGTTGCAAAAAAGTAATTTTATTATGTTAACGATGTCTCAAATTACAGAAGAAAGTATTGAATTTAGTTTGACTTGTGTGTGTAGTGTTTCTGAAGTTCTGAAGAGTTCACTTCATTAAATTCTGTGTTCTTTATGATTCAGAAGGGCAAAAATAATGTTTGATGGTGAACAGTATGCATACATATTGTCTGTGACGATGTGCCCCACTAATTGAACTGCCTCACATGGTATGCAGTCTTGCAATGTACTCCAGAGTCAGGTTTTGTGAAATGCATTTTTGAAAAAACTGGTTTCTTTTAGCTTTTTAACAATTCTACTTTAACAAGTCCTACTCAATCTCCTCTGGAACATGGGGAGGTAGAGTTGCACTGCTTAAGTGGTCACACTTAAATGTCCCTGAACACGGGCGATTGACAAGTGAAAAGGTCTTCTGCTGGGCCACAGAGTTAGGTTGGATGATTGCTGTGCAAGGCATGTCAAATTCTTGTCATGAATTAGAGGAAAAACCCTTGTTATGGAACTTACTTGGACATTCGACTACTACATCCTTCCTAGCAAGTGTCAGTTCTTCAGGAATAAGTGTCTGTTTGTCAACTGTTGAACAGTGCAGTAATTTCCATTAGCTTATTATCTTTCATAACATTAGTTAGAACTAAACTCTGCAAGGCAAAAAGGGAATAACCCCAAACTGCTGTAGGCGTTCACAACCACATACACAGCACTAAGCCACTGCCCACTCTACCTAAGAGGCTGAGAGGGACAAGCAGCACGTGCAAATAAGGGCTCTGTAAGTCACATAGCTCTTAGGGAATATGTGTTATCTGCAGTGCAAAGGCAGGTTGAGCATTCCTAATAAGAGCATGTCTGGGTTGTGCTCTGTTACAGAAGCAGGCTCATCTGCAAGCATTAATAACGTACATGCTCATATAAAAAGAATTATTACTGCTTTCCTTTAGAAAAAAATTGTAGAGAAGCTTTAAAATTATAGCAGCTCCTAAGTGTAAACAAAAATTTCATACATGTGTAATTCTATTTATGAATTATATTTTCCTTTTGAGAGGGCACTAAGCAGGAAAAATAAAACCAAGAAAATTAGCCTCCTCTATAACTCTTCCTTCTATTAGTAAATCAACAGCACTTGGAAAGAAGCACATTTTTATTTGGTAACTTTGAAGCAGATCATTGTGTTTTGCAATTTTCACAATGTTCCTAATGTTCCATAAGGTTAGTGAGAAACTTGTAGGGTGTGAAATATTTGTGTTTGTTTCAGCAATGTACGAGTGGTGTTCACTTGTCAGGGGAAAGAGGGCTGTGTGATGGCTTCTGTGTTTGATGAAAATTTCAGTATGTCAAAATAACATATGTTTGTGTTTAAGCTGTAACTAACTTGTATCATTTCTCTTCATTAAGATGGCCTCCGTCGAATATTGTGTCAGGTTGGTTTACAAGAAGGACCAGATGGTGAAAATTCCTCTCTTGTGGATAAGCTGATGTTGTATGATTCTAAATTGTGGAAAGGTGAGTTTTCTCAAACTTGTGGAAAATGCTAAAGAATACTGTATCTGCTAAAGTTTGATCATTTTTGCTGTAGTGTATTATAGATAAATTTGCCTGATTTGTTGTAATCTGTCCCTTCATGATACACTCCCAAGTATATTTAAGAAAAGAACATAGACTATTTGGACGTAGGGTTGGTTTTCGATCTAATTTTTCAAAGTGGTCTGAAATTAAGGCTAATTTGAATATGTAGATGACAGTGATAGTTAAAGGAAATTGAGTAAAATATAGAGCAATTTGGGGTTTGTGTGCTTTATAGGATCTCAGCATGTGTAGCCTATGTGCCTCTTTTTAAGACATAGGGCAGAGGTCTTCTGCTTTGACTTGTGTTCATGAGGTATTCTTAAGTGTCCTGAGAACAGTCAGTGAAAACTACTGTTATTTTAGAGCCCTTGAAAATTTAGAAGCCTGATTGGTGTAATGGGATTGGCTAGAAAAGTTGTAATTTTGTGGAAGTTTCTTTTTCCTCAAGGATTTGGTATCTGAAAGGGCATGTAAGGCCAAGTGTCGGAAAGAGAGGCACAAAAAAGGTAGAGAATGGGGAACTTCTTGGAGTAGCAATAAAATAAGTAAAAAAGTATGGTGGAAAGTGTATGTTGTGTGGAGAAAAATATTATTTTAGGTTTTGTTTATATAATCCCTTTATCTTGAGAATGAATTTCTGACACTGCAAATTTTGTGAAAGGTACTGCTTTTGTGGAGTACTGCAACATTTTTAACGGGTGTTTTCCTAGGATATCTTTCATGTAAGGAGTAACTTTTGTATTTTCATTTCAGCATCTATATTTCTCTACTTTTTCTTGTAATTACTCTGCATCAAGGAAACAGTGTAATGGCTTTTGACTCCAGAGTGACCTACTGAAAGGAATGGTTTATATGTGTGTTTGTGTCCAAGCTACATACAGACAAATCTCATTTGTATTGATGATGCTTTCTGGGATTCTGTTCAGACAGGCTAGAAATTTGGAGGTAGCTAAGCTGATTATATTATGGAGATGTTCACAACTAGCAGAACTTATTGCAGTTTCCAAGATTTCTCTTAATAATGTGCTCTTCTTTTCCCTGGGCCATCCAAATCCCATTTAGCCTGAGGAGGAACAGAGTTCTGTTTTTGCTTTGCTGACTTCCCTTATATTTGAAGATTTATGTTCCTGTTCAACAGTGTTATCTTATACAGCAGTAATAAATAATGCCTCTTGAAGAATTTTGATTTATGTATTCTTTATCCTTTGCTACCACCTGACAGACTTAATCAAAGTAGCTTCTACTCTGAAATGAACACTTACCTCATTCTGTAGAAGCTTACTTTTCTAAATATTTCCACAATATGTTGATAGCAAATAGTAACATGCAATATTTCATTCATTTTTCTTGACAGGAGCTAGAAATGTGTATCACCAGTTATTCATGAGCAGTCTACTTATGGATTTGAAGTACAAGAAACTTTTCGCTATCCGCTTTGCAAGAGTAAGTATCTTTCTTATTACGAGCCATTAAATGCCTGAACTGTCTAGTGAAGAGAGTTTAGTTAGCATATAGTGCTTCAAATGAGCTGTTACCTGAATTTTGTTTCCTTTTTTTTGGAAGTGAGAAGTTGAAATGAAATGCTGACAACCTTATTTTAGTCTTCAAAATATTAGTTATAATGGCATCTCACCTCCTGGGAAGGAAATGGACTTTCAGACTCCTCAGAACTAAAGCAGTGTAGATGTTTTTGTCTTCACCATCAACTGTGCAAGCTATCTCTCTTCTTAAGAGCTAATCGCTTCTCATTGTTGAGGTGCAAGCTGTTACAGCACTGCTCAGAAATAGTGCTGAAATTCAGTTATGCCGATTAGTATTTCTGCAGCAACTAGTATTTGAAATACTTCAAATCAGTACTGTGAAATTCTCCTCACTCTGCTGCAGACGAATAACTTTTTTGAATAGAAAATAAAATACTAGCCTTTACTGTGAAAATGAGAGTGAGTAGATCTCACATTTGAGCAGATTAAGTTGTCATAGTCTTTATACAAAATACCCATATAATAATCCTTAAGAGCTACTCTCCCTTTATCGTGGCATTAAAGTTTCCCAGAGCAGACATTTAAATTAAAAAATCAGGTCAGTGTGGATTAGAGGTGAATTTCCCCTTGTTGTTTAGAATTACCGGCAGTTGCAGAGAGATTATATGGAGGATGATCACGAACGGGCAGTATCGGTGGCTGCTCTGTCTGTCCAACTCTTCACTGTACCTACTCTGGTGAGTAGTGCCTGTCTTTCTTTTAAAAACTGATAGTTGGCACTCCTTGCCTTTTTTTGCCTCCTTCTTAATAGAACTATGAGCGATTGCAGAGTGATTTTATGAAAGATGACCACGACAGAGAGTTCTCAATTGCTGACCTCTCGATACAGATATTCACAGTGCCTTCTCTTGTAAGTACTAAAAGACCAAAAAAGGAAATCTTTATTTGTTAAAAGCCACTCAAGGTTCATAAATCAAGGCTGCAGATTTCTTTAATGTTACTGTGGAAATGCAGAGCAGTCAGACTGTTTACATACATTGCTATGGGTTTAGAAGTTAAAGCATTCAGCCTTGCAAAGTTTGAGTCTGGCTTCTCATAGTGAGCTGGGTGTTTTTGATTTTTCTTTTTATGTTTTACTTTTTTTAGAAAGGTACTTGCATATTTATTTAGAGACACACACCTATGACACTTAAATTCCTCATCATACTGAGCCACAGTTACTGTTTGTAGAAATCTATATTATGGTTTGCATATGATTTCAGAGCACCATTCTGGTGCAGTTTTCGAAATTATCCACTTTATATTAATTTTCCAGTCAGCACAAGTGCAAGCAAGAATTGTCTCATGATATTCTCTACTTCCTTTGGTACTTTGAGACTCAGACAATGCCTTCTTTCAGGTTTCCAGGTAATTCTGGTTAATGGTGCTTCAAGCACTGTGACTTCTCCCAGCTCACTAAGTCCGCTGGCCTTTCACCAGCTTATGCTCATTTGGGAAACATTTTTTCTTTCTTTTTTTTTTTTTTTTTTTTTTTTTTTTTTTTTTTTTATTCAGTCTCCAAATAAGTCTGTCCTTGCTTGTATTATGAACTAGACAAATTAAACTGTGGAGCTGTACTAGAAATAAAAGCCTGATTTTCATACCCAGAATTGTTTAAAAAATCAATGCTTCTGAATCCTCCCAGATTTAATCAGCTTAGTGGAGCTCTAAAATTCAGTAGTAGCATGGCAGTCACAATACTGAGAAAACTTGTTCTTTGGTTTCCAAGGGGCAGATGTTATTCATGGGAATTCAACTGGACCTCAGGATTTTGTTCCCATGGTTCAGGGCAATATTGTGTTGCCTCTTTTAATATTGATGCTTTCAGTAAGAATATTGCCAATATTCAGACTTACAGTTAGATTTAACCAACTACTATTATTCAAATGGTTATGGTGGTATTTTTTCCTTTGGTGCATGGGGTGGTACAATATGTGAATCAATACCTGTTTTTTTAAAAAGTGGTTTCAAACATGTCCTGAAGCAGAATAATTGCAGTGTCTCTTTTACATGTGCTCTCTTTCAAAAGCATGTAAAAAAAGCTAAAGCAAATGGGTTTTGACTGGTTTGCAGGAAGGTAGAATAGACAGATGATATAAAAGTAATTATAATAAGTTCCTATCATATTAACTAAATACTGTTTTTTATATGTTTAGATCCATTCATTCTTAACTAAGTAAGCTGAAGAATGTAAACCACCACTCTGCCCTCCAGTAGCATTTTCAAACCAGTCTTAGTAATTTAAGAGTTTGAGCTCTCAGGTAACTGATGTTCTTTGGCTTGAGGGTGGATGAGCAGCTGTGTTGGTGATTTTCTGGTGGGATATGTTAATCACTAGATTCCCCCCCCACCCTGCAGTAGCATTTTAGGAACTATTTCCAAGTATTGTTAGCAACTCTAGAACCCAGAAGCTGTAGTCAAAAGCCACAGTGCCATTGGGCTATAACAAAGTGGTCAGTCTTCTACAAGGTGCCAGCCAGATCCAAGAACTGAAAGGCTCACCCCATTTAGCCTGAAGAACCAACAGAATTGGCAAGTTCTGAAAGTGTTCACAAGTAGGAGCTGGCAATAACTGCTTAGTTCCCCCTCCTCTGTTGTGGAGTTGGGTTAGGTAGGCTGGGTGGTAGACAATTTTTGCCAGACTTTAACCATTGATTTGTTTCATATAACACAAGAAAAATATGCAGTGGCCCCTGCGGGCAATTACAAGTCATTTCACATAATTTCCCTGTGGAAATTGCACTATACAGTTCCATAGCAGTTCAGAAGATGTTCTGTTCACCACCGGTCTTGACAGTTTGTAAACAAAACAGAAGAGCTGTCCCTCCCATAAAGGGCTCATACTTATATGAGAGGAGACAACACATACTTAAAGGGAGGTACAAGTTAATTATAAGGCACATAATAACATGTCTTTTGTCATAATTATATGGGTTAGCAGGAGCCTTACCATAGACAAACTTCTGTACTGAAGGGATCTGAAAAATATCTGGATTATGATAATTTTTGTCTAGATTTTTTTTTTCCTTTTGTGATGCTATGAAAAGATTGCCTTTCAGTATTGTGTTTTAATTATTGATACAACTATTTTGGATTAAAATAATGTGTTCTATAAACTTCCTGGTGCAGTGTGAACATCTTGTTAGCTCTGTCTGTTAATTACAGCAAATTTCAATGTGCTTTGGCATAGGCTCGAATGCTAATAACAGAAGAAAATCTCATGACCACTATCATCAGAACTTTCATGGACCACTTAAGGCACCGTGACATCCAAGGCAGATTTCAGTTTGAACGTTACACTGCTCTGCAGGCTTTCAAATTCAGACGTGTTCAGAGCCTTATTATGGATCTCAAGTAAGTATATTAACTATGTGCTGATTTGACAGATGGAGTTTAAAAAAAAAAAATGAAAAATTAACACTTGCATTTTACTCATCTACCCAGGTATGTGTTGATAAGTAAGCCAACTGAGTGGTCAGATAACTTGAGACGCAAGTTCCTAGAGGGTTTTGATGCCTTCTTAGAATTACTCAAATGTATGCAGGTATGTTAATCTGTGAATTACAAAATTTTGTAAAATTAAAGCAGAAAGTTAGCTATCATGATGTAAAAGTGGAAGAAATTTAATATACTCTTTCAGTACAGTATATCTTTTGGAGTCATCATGTTTTCCTGAAACATAGCATCTACTCACTTTTTAAAATTTAGTTTGTTGTAGAGGGCAATAAAAAGGAAGAGCAGTTCAAAAAGAAAATGTAATGTGGAGCATATTTTGCAGTTGTAGAGGCAGACGAAGTAATTAATTACATGAGCAAAATCTGGTCCATCTTAAGTGTCAGCAGAGTTTTGCTCCTTGTGTATTGAGGAATATGTTGTTCCTGACACACAAATAGACCTCTTCACTGTGGTTTTCTTCCA
This sequence comes from Scytalopus superciliaris, assembly GCA_013400415.1. Lineage (NCBI taxonomy): Eukaryota > Metazoa > Chordata > Aves > Passeriformes > Rhinocryptidae > Scytalopus > Scytalopus superciliaris. The sequence continues at coordinate 58,117 of VXBX01008844.1, forward strand.
CAGCCTTTTCATGTACTATGTTGCCTTAAGAGAAGCATTTTTAAAAACAATGCAACTTTTACAAGGGCAAATTGACTGTATGATCAGTGAGATGTAAGTCAGAATCACTCCCATTTTTCAGTACTTCAGTAGCATACCTTTCTCAGTACTTAGCTTTCATTAGTCTGTTTTTTATAGTCACTTGAAAATGTAACCCTCAGATAATGCTGTGGTTTTTTCTTATGCTAAGAGCTGATTAGGTACTGTAGTACTCAGTCTTTAGTTAGTACGTAAGTGTTTGTAATAGCACAACCCTAGAAAGTCTATTCAGAAACCAAAATGTGTATGTAAGTTGCTCATAATACTGAAATCTCTACATTTGTTAGTAATGGATACAGCTCATACCCAAAACCTTTCTTGATACTTTGATGTGTTTCATTCTGTTTCAGATGGTCTCAAGTTTGTTTTTACCTGTTGCAGCAGCAATATGTTTATAAGGATAGCTAACCACTGTCTCACACTCATGCTAATGTTGTCAACACACTTCAGTACTGCATTGTTGAAATGTATAATTCTTTTTGGTTTAGGGAATGGATCCAATAACTCGTCAAGTAGGGCAACATATTGAAATGGAACCAGAGTGGGAAGCAGCATTTACGTTGCAGATGAAATTAACACTTGTTATTTCAATGATGCAGGACTGGTGTGCATTAGATGTAAGTTCTTTCTGAATTGCTTTTCTATGTGAAGGGAAATAAACACCAAATATTAATATATGTAATAATTGAGCTAAACATGTAAATTCACCATAAGCTAAGAACCTCTTCTCTCGGTGAGTACAAATCTTCACTGTATTTAAACACATCTTTTATGATTTGTACCGATCAATTCTTAAAAATGTGGTAAAGCCTTTTACAAAATACTGCAGAGAATTTTGCCACACATCTGATAGTTGTGATCATCCAACACTATCAGGTTATAATTTTCAGAGAAGAGGGAACAGAGGAGGAAACCATGAATGTGCCAAATACTCCGTAAGTGTTTCAAGTTTTAGGAATACAGAACTTGAGCATGGTAAAATATGGCTGTGGAATAAGTGATCCTAGAACATCTGAACACTCAGGCTAACCTTAGTCTCTTACTGTTAGTTAATGTGCAGGTTTTATTAGCTTAGCATGATCATTGCTCAGAAAGTTACCATAACCCAAACCTGCACAACGTACTAGTGGATATTTTTCTAATCAGACGTACCAGTATGAGTTTTACAATCTGTGCCCTCCTTAATTTGGCTCCTTGTTGGATTCCTTGTCTTAATTTTGCAGGACTGCTGTTGAAGATAAAAGCCACAAACCCTTCAGTCTTTTTTACATTGGCTGTATTATTTTTCAGAGCTCTGGGTCTTTTTCATGATCTCTGTAAATTGCAATCTTTCTTTTAGGAAAAAGTTTTGATTGAAGCTTACAAGAAATGCCTGACTGTGTTGATGCAGTGTCACAGTGGGTTCACTGATGGAGAACAGCCTATTGTTCTCAGTATGTGTGGACACTCAGTTGAGACCATCAGATACTGCGTTTCTCAGGAAAAAGTTAGCATTCATCTCCCAGTTTCTCGTTTACTTGCAGGTATGAAAGTAAAGTTTAAACTTAAAAAATATTTCAGGAAATGAAAAATGTTGTATAAATGTGATTTGTATGCGTGTGTACATGAAGAACCACACAAATGTTATTTAGGGCCTTAAGAGACTGCATTTTGACCATTTTCTAGCTGTTAGGTAGCCTCTAGGCCAAATGTTCCTAAGCACTGGAGGACTTGTTACCATTTCAGGCCTGGTGGAGATTCTCATGCCTCTGCTTTTGCCACTTGAGTGATGCAAAAGAACTGCAATAAAATATGGACTGTAGTTGACTGTTTTGGAATACATTTAGGTGTCAGATGGAATAGACTAATCAATGTTCTGTTAGGGAATAGATTTATCAAACAGATGTGTCAGCAGAAAATTAAGCTATGCTTTTCTCTTTATATTTCCTGTCTTGTTCAACAGTTGTGTTGAAAAACACTAGGTTAATTGTAGTTTACAGAATCAGAAAGTCATAGGGTAAAACAAAATTCACGAGTAATGTAGTGAAATAGGTAATGAAATGCCATGCAACTCAGCATCAGATAACTTGGAATATTTGAATCTTTGAGCAAAGTCCTTGTAACTTTAAAATAAAGCAAATGCAAAAACCCTCATGTGTTTTATAGGCGCCTCATTCTTTTTCCTGAGGTATTTTATAAACCTCTAAGGACTGATAAAAAAGATGAGGTATCTGTTGTTGATTGTCCTGATAGACCAAGGACTCTTGGCTGACGGAACATGACAGAATCAAAAGAAAAGCAAAAATCTTACTTGTACTGCAAGTTTTATACAGATACAGTGGGAGAATTAATTCTCTTAAGCTGTATGCTTTGTAACGTGTTTCTTCAGGAGATAGCTATGTAGCTCCAGGGTGATAAATCTGCAGACTTGTAGCTGTGTCCAGAAAATCGTCCAAGAGTAAATTACATGACCTTTTTTGTCCTGTTTGAATTATATAGAATATGGTGTGTAATATTCAGTATGGATTTTTTCCCATGTATTTTTGTAGGCTTGCATGTTTTGCTGAGTAAAACTGAAGTGGCATATAAATTTCCAGAGCTGCTGCCCCTGGTACGTAATTAAATGTAGCATATTCATTAAATACAATTAATGAATTATATTGAAAACAAATAACCTTTTTGCTATGAATTCTACTCAGACTATCTTTAGTAGATGAAGTTGTCTCTTAAAAGATTAATATCTAGATATTAATGACTGGAGTATAGGCAATCAGTATTGCTTTCTGAAATAACCAAGACTCAGGTTTAAGGCTCATATTTTGTTCTTCATGTATATCCTTCTTTTTGTAGTAGAAACTGTTTTTACGAACTTCAGGCAGGATCTGATTCCTGCTCCTTGGCCTGGGTTCTAATTTTCTTCCCCACCTGTTTCTTGCTTCCCACATGTTCTCAGTGATATGCTGTTTCTTTAGGGGGAAGTTAAGAAAAAAATAAGATAAAAGTATAAAACCTAACTGGGAGACGAAATCTCAGTGTCTTTTGAGAGGAGTGCTACTTAACCTTTGAATGAAAGAAATTAGATTGCAGCACTATTAAGTTGATAGTGTTGGTGTTTTAAAACATGAAACCTCCTGTCTTTAGGAATAAACTAAAGCCCTTGTGCAGTACTTCTGTGGAGCAAAGAGAATATAAGGGTAACATTTGATTAGATAGAATGTGAATAGGCTCATCAAAGTGTCATGTTGGATTTGCTTCTTTTTTGTATTGCCAAAATATTTTAATGATCACCAATACCATCCTCCTTCATTTCAGTCCCCTTTTCTTTTATTTTTTCTGTATATATCAAAATATTGCATTTTCTTAATGCAGAGTGAACTTAGCCCACCCATGTTAATAGAACATCCTCTACGATGCCTAGTCCTATGTGCCCAAGTGCATGCAGGGATGTGGAGAAGGAATGGGTTCTCTCTTGTTAATCAGGTGAGTACATAATACCTGTAGAATCACTGTTTTCTGTTAACTCCCCCAGGATAATTTCAGACCTCAAAACCTCCCCTTTCTGTATCGATTTCAAATTTTGCTTATATAAATCTTATGGCAATGTGAGGTAGGTGTTTATATCAGCACTCACATAATTTGAATATTTATGCTTTTAAACTGGTCTTTGGTTGTTTTTTTTTTAGTCAGAAGGAGCTTTTATGTTTCAGGGCTGCTACAGGGTTCAGTGAACTTAATCCTCTGCATGTAAAGAAGTTTTAGTATAATGAAGTTATTGACTCCTAGCCTTTTTATGGCATACTGTCCAAAGGCAGTGTGAAGTGCAGAACTAGATCTGTGGGTCTTCAGAAATGCATTCATCACCTCCACATAAAAGTGTCTCAGATATAAAAATACTAAGCATTAAGGTACTATGGCTATTTGAATTGAAATCTGAAGACCCCACAGAAGCATTGGAACCAGTGTAGAACTGAGTGTTTCTTGGCTTTTAGCTCTTATACTTATTTCATACTTCTGGAGACTTGCTTCTTTCATCTCTAAACTTATATTCTCTGTGTTTATATGAATTAGGTGTTTCAAGCATAACAACTATAAAATGGGTACTGTGGTGTCAGTACCACCCACCAGGGTGATCATCTAAAGTGATTTTTCTTAGCAAGACTTAGATTACAACAGGAAGAGGATTTCATTCTGTGAGGTGTTAACTTGATTTATTTGCAAGAAAATTCTTTCAGTCCCACTAACCCTCATCTTCACTAGACAATTGCAGTGCATGTGTACTAGGAGACTGAATTAAGCTTTTCAAACATACTGTATTCTGACACTTCTTGACTCTTAAAGGATCTTTATAAAGTGATGTCCTTTATTGTCATTATTAAATCAAAAAGAGCTCAAGCTATGTACAATTATAGCAGTGCCCATATTGCTGTCGACACACATCAGATCTGGAATTTTAGCATAGCTCGTGGTGGTGATATAAGTCTCTGTGTTAATTCCCCCTGGTTGTCAGTATCTTGAAATTAAGAGCCTGGTCTAGTTCAGATAATAAGGCTGCCAGAGTCAGCAAATGCTTTCTCTTTCCTTTGGCTGTGAGAGCTCACATTCAGCCAGCTCCATTTGAATATTTTGCCAGACAGTAGGGATGGGAATCTGTGTATGTGGACTGTTAGAGTGGGGAAGAAATGGAAGGCATGCCTAGCTGTCTTCCATCTAATTCTGGTGAGAAATGGTGTGTCTCTAGAGGAAAGATTAGCATACTGAAGGTTGTTCCTGGTTCTAGGTAGAAACTTGTCAGCCCTATTTATTTTTCCTTGATTGTGGTAGAATCAAACTTTCCCACATCTTGGTGCCACACAGCGTGTGCAGTGTTGCTGCTGCTTGGCAATGTAGTGTTGAGTTCACTCCCAGGATGGTTTGGGTTAAGTTCTATCACAAGATTAATGCTTTGCTGACACTGGCAATTCCTGAAAGATGATATCTTGAGTAATTAAAGAGCAATTAATGGAGCAAAGAAAAAACATTTTTCCAACTGCGAGGGCTTTCTCTCCTGTGAATTTCAAACAGTTAATTGTTAAACAAATATATATATTAATATGTAAGCCAAAGAGGTAAAAAACATTTTTCCTTCCAAGTTTATGCAGCCCAAACATTAAATAAATACAACACAGCCAGCAACTATGCTTGTTTTGTGCTATATAAAAAAGCTTTTTGCATATATTTGTATGATCTTTTTCATATCACACATTCATTTTTTGCTTACTAACACTGTATAGCAATGTTTATTTTTTCCAGAATTAAAATAATTTTAGATTAAATGTGATCTTTGTTAGTGATTGTGGTGTTTGGGATTTTTTTTCAGATTTATTACTATCATAATGTGAAGTGCAGGAGGGAGATGTTTGACAAGGACATAGTAATGCTTCAGGTAACCACATATACCAGTTTGCATTTTTATCAAGCATTTTCAGGTAGTGTGTGTTGTTTGGTTTTAGCTATATCAGAAACTTTTAATGACAAGGAAAAAGGTCAATTTTTTGTGGAAGGCCTTCAATTTTCTTACTGTATCTGTATCATTATGGGATAATTTTAAAGGAAATAAACTCTTGTTGTAATCCTTATTTTTTAACTCCACTTTGGAAAGTGCTACTTCTTCAAGAATGTAATATTTTAACTAATGGGTTGTGCTCTAGTAGTAATTGTAAGAGTCTGCTTGTCTTCAGTAATGTACTCAGTGTAGGTGTTGTCTCTTCTCCCTCCTTCAAAGTCGGCATCTAAAATACTGGGTAGAAAGTGGAACCCCATATAGTAGTTTTGTAAATCTGGAAGTCTATTTAGCTCTGACACAGCTTCAAAACTTTTACATTCAGAGCAACATAAGCTAAAATTTGCAGCTCGGGATGCATCGTTCACCTGGACAGCAAAATATCTTCTCAGGAAGTCCCTCAAATGGTACCTAGAGTTAGCAATACCCAATAGGATATCTGTGCCCCAAATTACTTCTGCCTTCTGACATACTTCTCTGAGGCTTAATCTGCCACTGGTTTTTAATGCTCATCCGCAGCTGCCCATTTGGGTAGATATCCTTTAGCTTTGTTGGAATTGTCCCATTAGCAACAGTAAACTAACAGCAATTTTTTATAATTGGCTAACTTAGGTATCTTTTTTAATAAACCGAAGACTTCACCTGTAGTTTTCAGAAATGGAAGTCAGTGTTTGTGCAGCATTAAAGCATTAATATTTTTCTTTCCAAGATGATTTGAGAAGTTTTGCTCTAAAATCTTCAGCCTGTGTTTTGAGGATTGAAACTTGTTTTTAAAATCTTCGGTGCTATATGCTAAGTGACATTATACCTTCCAAAAGTTGATCCAGCAGGAACAAGATTGGAGAGGCAAAACCAACCAAACAAGTCTTTTGCTGAATTTTATTTAGACTGTTTCAGATAGAAGGAATAACCCTGAATGCTTTACATGATGCCTTTAAAAGGGCATCAGACATTACTGATAAAGCATAGGATTCTGCTTGTCAAATGTGCTGACACTTGTGTTTTTGGACTCCTAAGAGAGTAAATTTAAGTCATTAGGTCTTCATGTCAAGGATTGAGAAAGGAACAAATTTCATAAAGAATATACTGCGAACATCTTATGTAAATGTACAAACATGCTGATCTATTTTCTTTTCTTTTAATAGACAGGTGTGTCTATGATGGATCCAAATCACTTCCTGATGATAATGCTGAGTCGCTTTGAACTTTATCAGATATTTAGTACTCCAGACTATGGCAAAAGATTTAGCTCAGAAAATACTAACAAGGTATTTTATGTATTACTGCAATAGACAATCTGCAGTTTTGTTTTTCAAAGTGTATCAGTTGCTGTTGTACTGAGACTGAGCAATTTCTTGATAAAAAACCAAAACCCATCATATTTTAATTTCATTTGGCTACTTTGAAAAATGCATAAATACTTTTACCTGTCAAACTCCTAAACGTCAAAAAGTGTTGCATAATTTTTGCACTTATGATTGTTGTTCATCATAGCTCAGTTTGGGAGTGCTAAGGGTGAAAAGAAACAATGTTTTTGAATAATTGAAAAAGCATTTTCAGCATATGGAATAATTCTTTTAATTGAAAAATGTGATTTTTTTTTTAAATTTTTTTTTTTATTTTACTTCAGGATGTAGTTCAACAAAATAATACTCTTATAGAAGAGATGCTGTACCTCATTATAATGATTGTTGGTAAGTTCAGAATGTATTCAATTAATTTTTAAAATTTAATCTTCTTAATGGTCTGGAATGAACAGTCTTCATTGTCATCTCAAGTTCAATTCTATTGTGAACTTCCTGTAGTTTTGACTTCTTTCACAGCAGAAAAGCCTTGAAACTAGCTTAGATTAATTTAAGGAATCTTTGAACACTGGTGGGTGAACACAAAATTTCACAGTAGGTGGCATATTTTCCAGCCTTTAACTTGCACAAAAAGAAGGAAAAAGTGTTTAAAATCCTTAAAAAAAATATGCATTTTATTTCTGCAGGTGAAAGATTTAGTCCTGGAATAGGACAGGTAAATGCAACAGATGAAATCAAACGAGAGATCATCCATCAGCTGAGCATCAGGCCAATGGCTCACAGTGAATTGGTAAAAGCATTACCTGAAGATGTAAGTAACTTGGCCTGGAGTGGGGAAGCAACTTCAACTTTAGAAGGCTGATTACTGAGAATTTTTATTATGCAAGTTTGTCACTTAATGTGGAATGAGTGGAATGGGAGCAGCATGATTATGCTAACAGCAAGGTTAGCATGAGCACAGATTAATAATTCTCACGGAGAGGGTAGGAAAGAGATAAAGAAGGAACAACATATGAAAGACACAGGAATCTGAGAACTTCTTCAATTCCTTTCTCTTTTTAATACTGTTCCTTATCAGGCCATCTGGCCGGCTGTCTCTGCAGGCTGCTTGTAAACCCTGAATTAGATGTATGGAAGTGGGTTGTTAGAACTATCCAGAAATATATGTTCTTATATTTTAATGCCTAACAGTAAGTGAAAAGGCATGGAATCAGGCACAGTGTTATGACTTGTGTAACATAAATGTCTCATTTGCTTGAACAGAAGCATTTATCTGAATTCTATTATGAGTGCTTTTGTAGGATAGCAAAGCTTCCTTTTCCTTTTAATATTTTTTGTAGCAATCTTTTAAATATGATTTCTGAAGACAGTCAAAATTCAGTAGTTTATTTTACTGAATAAATAGATTCTGAAATATTTGTCTTTGTTCCAAGTATTTTAAAGAATTTGAAAACTTAAATTTTAAAATTATTTTAGAGGAATTTAAGGTTGCATGAAAGGGCAAACTAGAATTTAAGCTAGAGTTTCAAATTATATTGTCAGTCGTACATACTTTTTCCCTGGCATGTTAACTGCTCTGAATATGTACTGCAGGAAGGGGATGGGAATAGTAAAAGGTAATTTGTCTATGAAGTAGTGTTACGTATTTGAGCTGATGTCTCCTGCTGCCTTTTGTGGTTGTTGTGCCATTTTTCAGTAACTTATCTTTCTGGCTTTCCCATCTTTATCTCAGTTTAAAGGCCTAGAAACCAGAAATATTGACTGTGTTTTCCAACGATAAGCTGAGTAAACTAGCTTAGAGTTTTCTTCTGCTACTCTTACATCCAAGTTTATTATGACAGTGAAAAACAGTAAAAATGAAGCACTTAGAACAGCATGACTGGTTAAATAGTTTTTGCAGAGATGGTATTTTCATGTTATGTGCTTTAGCCTTCTCTTGGGTGCCAGTAAAATGACTTTGTACTGCATTCATTTTGCATGCTTACTGTAGTGTTGTATGATATTTGAATGTGTTTAATCCAAGAACTACAGTAACACACTGTCTTGCCTTCTCACTCAATTGTAGGAGAACAGAGAGACAGGAATGGAAAGTGTGATTGAAGAAGTGGCATGTTTCAAGTATGTTTCCCTCTATTCTAATATTTCAGCTTTAGAAATGAAATGGCTAAATTAGTGAAAATGAGAGAATAAAAGAAAGGGGGCTGGGTCCTGGTGACTTTCCACGGCATTCCTCATGTGTAGAATTCTTAATGCTGTTACTTAATTTATAGAATGCCTATTGAGCAGTGTTTTTCAGCTGTTCTAGTTAGCTATGTATTCTCAGATGTTAATAACCAATGGACATAAGGTGTTTGGTTTGTTTTTCTGTAGGAAACCTGGATTAACAGGCAGAGGGCTGTATGAATTAAAACCAGAGTGTGCCAAGAACTTCAATCTGTATTTCTATCACTTTTCAAGGGCAGAGCAATCAAAGGTAACTAGTAATTTAGCTTCTAGGGTTTATTTTGTGCCTTTCTTTGTTTGCCTTTTTCCAAAGCTTAGTTCTGTGAAGAAGTGTTATCAGCTGGGTATTTGAGAATGTTAATAAAATTTGCCCAAGATTTTGCAATGATTTCTGTGCCACTGGATACTGTGCCCTATACAGAGCTGTTGAAATCAGTGGGATTTCAGGAGCTTGTCTGTGCCTTCTCTTACATCTTATTTTACTGGAAGTATTTAAAACAATCTGTATTTTCCCTTTGTGGAAATTGCCATTTTACCTCAAACTTGTGTTACAATTTTATGCTAGAAAAAGAGTCCAGGCTGGCTCAAGATGAAAGATTAATTTTGAAGCTGCATGCCCTACTTTAAAAGTAGAACAAAAGGGAAACTGAAAAGACATGAAAGCTTTCATGTTTATTTAAGGCTGGGAAAAAGGAGAAAAAACAGCAACAATGTAGTAAAGCATGAATGCTTTTTTAATTAGTTTTATATTTGTACAGGTTTTGAGTAATGCTGGCATCATTTTTCTATTTCAGGCAGAGGAAGCACAAAGAAAGCTGAAAAGACAGAACAGAGAAGATACAGGTATTCCTTTTTGAGAGAAGATGGCAGAGGAGGGAATCACACATTGAGCTGTGTATTGCCCTGACACTTAAGACTAACAGCCTGTTCCTGAGCCAGGGTAGAAATTGGTTGAAAATGCAGCAATTTCCCTTATGTCTCCCTGGTTATATTCAGGGAGCTGATCTGTCATGGAACCTGCCTTCTGGAGAGCTTATTCCTTTGGCTTTTCTGTTATGTGCAAGCCACATTGAATGTTACAGCCTGTTACCAGTAATACTGTGTTATCAAGCAACTGTGTTCTGCCTTAGGATCATAGAATGGTTTGGGTTGGAAGGAAACCTTAAAAATCATCTGGTTCCTAACCCCTTGCCTTGGGTTAAGCTGTTCAGTCCGACATTTTATATGGGTGTTGCAAATCTTGGAGAAATGTCAAACACACAAATTTCCCTTTCAGCACTTCCACCGCCAGCTCTTCCTCCTTTCTGCCCACTTTTTGCCAGTCTGGTTAATATTCTGCAGTCTGATGTGATGCTGTGCATTATGGGAACTATACTGCAGTGGGCAGTAGAACACAATGGCTATGCCTGGTCAGAGTCCATGCTGCAAAGGGTATGGGTTTTTTATTTAAAATAATGCTTATGCTAATGAAGGAATATTTATTTTAGCATTGTAACATGGTTTTGTAGATTTGAGTTCTTGGTATCTGAAATATCCAGAATACTCTGAATGAGAAATAAATGGTGTTTTCTGATACACGTAACTAGGGAAACCCTTCTGCCTCCAATGCAGTTTATTTTTAAAAGTGAATAGAAGATCCAGGTAAATTTCTAATGGGGTACACAAGAGAGGAAAGAATTCTGCTTGAATCAGTTGAAATAGTGTTTATTGTGGTAGAGAACCAGTTAGAACCTGCATATTAAATACATTGATTCTTTTCTTGATGTTCATTTGTGTATTTTCATTTTAAGCTAAATAATTTTAGAAAAAAAATCATAAAAGTACATAAAAGCATTTTCTAACTTGAAAATGTAGCAGCTTTGGGAAACTTGAGCTGTTTGTTCCTCGCTATTTATAATGATCTTTAGAAACCTGAAGGGTAACTGTAGATTTTGGTGTCGTGATCGTCATTTTCTGAGATGTGCAGAGATGAGCACTCAGCTGCCATCAAGGGGCTGTTCATATTGGTCAGTGTTATTAGTTTAGAGTCCAAACCCAAGCTTTTCAAAAATACTGATAGGTTTTTACATAATGTTCTGCAATGAAACCCAGTTTTGAACCTGAGTATTAATTTTGTGACATTCAGTCTTGTTGAGTGTATATTACCTTTTATAGCTAGATTTAAATTAACATAAGCAATTCTGTATAACACAAAAGAGTAGCAAATGGAACAGATTATCAGTATTATAACTCACAACAAATGTTGAAGAATGTAGTTATGTTTAAGTAATGTGAAAATGCTAGGCTTTGGAGTAAGTGAATACAATAAGATTTTATTTTTATAAACTGAACTAAAACATGCTCGTTCTCAAAAACGTGCAGTTCATTAGAGATGTATCACTTGCTCAGTTGGACTGTATTTTTCCCAAGTCAACCACTCTTGTCTTGGAAACACATACAAAGGTTGATATAAGACTTCTGCAAGAGGAAACAGTCCATATCTAATGAGACCTTGTTAAACAGATGTAATAGACTGAGGAAAAATTGACCATTTAATTAAATTTTAAAAACTTCAAGACACTCATCAGTTGCTCTGTAGATGCTTAGACTGTTGCATTCCGGTTTTGTTACAGATTTTCAGGTGATTATCCTTTCCTTACATGGGTTTCAGTGTTGATTCCAGGCATTCAGTAATGCTTTATGTCTAGAGCATCCTGCTAATTTGCATAGGGTTGCAAAATGGCTAATTCAGCATGACAGAGTTCACCACCAAGATTGAAGTATTTCAGCCTTAAAATGCCATTCAGGGTATTCCAATGCTACATAGGGAAATTTCATTCTTTAAGTGCAAGGAGACTACAGCTTTTCACTGACATAAAAATTAGCATTATTTTAAAATGTGTTTCTAGAGAGAATAAATTCTGTTTAAAATTTTAACTTTTTGTCAGTAAATTTTGTATGTGAAAAGGATTTAAAGCATGTAATGTGCTCCTGTCCATAGACATGAGATAGTAACATGCTGTTGCCAGGGAGAAAGCTAAGAAGCACTGACTTCTCACTCACTAGTCAGGACAGCAAACAGAAAGATACAAGTAGTGCAATGTGGGTTTTATGTGGCAAAGCTCCAAACAAACACTGTTGCTCCTATGTAATGTAGATTTGGAATTCAGTATGTAGAAATAACTGCAAATATATTCTTATTATATAATTGTATTATATGACTTCCCTCTCAATTAATTACCCAAACTATATAATGAGGTTATATGGATTATTTAAGGAAAGAACTGAAATTCATCATTTTTACCTAGGTTTTGCATTTAATTGGAATGGCACTACAAGAAGAAAAACAACATCTGGAGAATCTCAGTGAGGAGAATGTCGTAACATTTACCTTCACTCAGAAAATATCAAGTATGCCTTTCTTTTCAAATGTATAGCAAACGTGATATGCCAGGATCTTGTCTTTTACTCTTCTGAAGCAGTATTTACCAGAAGACTGTGTTTGTTTATCCATCCAGATTTTACCAAGTTGCCTATAGATGCATGCCCTATATATGTGTAGGTTCTATGATAGTAGCAATACTAAAGGCATTTCCTAGAGGTAAATCTCAAAAGTTGAATAATTCTCACTGAAGTTGATTTTTAATATCTTTTAAGTAGCGTCACAATGAAGATTGCTGGACAGGATTAGATGCAATTACAGGAATGGTAGTTGCATTCTTAGAGTCTTTTTATCTTGACTCTCCTTTGTGTCTTCTGACTAGTGCCTCTAGTTTTGCTAACATATGAAAGTTGCTAAGCCTCTTCAATTTAAAATAGTGGGAAATAAAATACTGGAAGTTCTACATGGCAGCTCCCAAGATGAAAACAGCAAGGGAGCACATACAGTGCATTTCTCTTATAAGAAAATCTAATCAGTGAGTAAGACTTTCAGGATTTAGAGGTTTTTCATGAAAATGTTTGTGATGGGGGGAATTAAAAGTTATGTGTTGTGCCCATTTGTTGAAGAAATCCTTCAGCTACTGAACAAGTGTTGGGGGTCTTTGTTTTTAATGTTAGTGAATGATTAATTGGTCAGGCAGTGGTATATTCAGTTAATCATGATAATTTTTTTTCTCAGAACCAGGAGAGGCACCCAATAATTCCCCTAGCATACTAGCTATGCTAGAAACACTGCAAAATGCACCTCATCTGGAAGTGCACAAGGACATGATCAGATGGATATTGAAGGTAAATATATTTTATATTACCTCGGAAAATATGGAAGTAAGATTTTTGAAACTTTCCTAATTATATTGTGGTGATATCCTTGTTTCTCCATGTTGATTTGTTGTACCTGTATTTTTGCTTTTCTGGAATCCCACATTGCACATTATCTGGACAGCATTATAGTTTACACAGTTATATTCTCACTTCACGAGCTAATTAAATGTTATTTTTTTTCTTACAGACTTTTAATACTATTAAAAAGCTAAGAGAAAGCTCTTCTTCAAGTCCCGTGGCTGAAACAGAAGGAAATATTATGGAGGAGGTAAAAGCAAGCTGTAGCACTTCACTGATGTAGAACAGGTCTAGGTTGTGACTAGCCAAGAACTGTATTTTTAATTGTAGCTCCTAATCAACGATTGGAAACATCAATGATTTATTAAATTCTGTATCATAGCTCAAACCCATTTGTTTGAAAGGCCTATTGGTAGAGTTTCTGGACTATTTGTGTTTTATATTTTGTAATTTCCAAATCTTTTGCAAATTTACTCCTTAGAATGGTTTGTGTTACTGATCACAGCATGAAATATTTTTGCTCTTCCCATAATTTCAGACTCCGTGGAAAGTTGCTAAAAGAAATGGTATCTATGTATTTTTACCATGCAGGTTATTCATGATAAGCTCTGCCAATTTGTTTAGCTCAACGTGACACTCTAAATACTGCACAAAGACCTTGGAGCACTTCAGTGCATTTATGAATATAGGTAGTACGGAGGGAGAGCAACACTAGAGATGAGACCTGTCACTTCCTTATCTTTCTGAGTGCTTAAAGGAAAGATAAATACAAAATACAGTTAAAGGTTGAGGGGAGGAGGTTACCCTTTTGGATCTGCAGTTCTGCCTGGCATTGAACACGAGCTAAAGAAAAGAGGGCACACGAAATAACTCTTTGGTAGACTTTTCTTGTGTTTTTTTTATGAGATTTACCTTGTTTAGAGGCTAGTACAAGTTACATGTAGCAGTAGCTAGAATTTGGAGGTTAGCCCAAGTTAGACCAAGCAGTAGCTAAAGTAAGTTACCTGCTGCAACAAGATTTTAAAAATGACTGAGTGAACAATGCAATTTCAGAGTTCACGTGATAAAGACAAAGCTGAAAGGAAGCGAAAAGCTGAGATTGCCCGATTGCGGAGGGAAAAGATCATGGCCCAGATGTCTGAGATGCAACGGCACTTCATTAATGAAAACAAAGAACTCTTTCAGCAAACTTTGGATGAGCTAGATACTTCAACTTCTGGAGTACATGAAAATAGGTACAGGAATCTTGTTTAATTTTTTTCCATTAATTTTAACATGAGATTGTCCTATTGTTACTGTTTTAAAAAGTTCTTTTTGTTTTTGTCTTGATGGAAAACTTTCATGAGTTTTTGAGACAAAAAAACACCAGTAAATGGATTGCTTTCCTCTCCTTCTCTGTCAAAATGCTGGGGTAAACACTAATTCCTCCCTTGTCCTGTCTTTGTACAAAATCATCCAGTAAATTATTAATAATACTGAAGAGACCATGCTGTTAAACATAGTAAATTAGAAATAGCTGATTATGTCTGCTGAAGCTCTGGAAGAAAATCTGCATGTAGCTAGAAATACAATTTGAAGTATGATAATGATTTTGTGGGGAAGTGGAGAGTGTTTTCAAAATTCATGTCAAACACTTAAGGGATGGGGGATGATGGAGGGCTGCACATTTAATTTCTGTGTTAAACTGGAGTGGATTATACTATTGGGAGAGTATGATTTTGTTCAGGAAAATATGTGCTATTTCTGGGAACATAGGGATTGTTGTATAAATGCCAAAACAGTTTTTGTCAGAAGGCAGTTATCACGAATCTAGAAAACTCATTCATCATACTTAAATCCTGATCTGAATTGGAATGTTTTCCAAATAATTGCTTACTAATATTCTTTGAATATTCTAGCCCTCTTATTTCAGATGCACAACTCACAGCCTTGGGACCAGAGCAAACTAGAGTGGCTGAACCCAGGCAGGTTGTTATGTGTATATTGTGTCAGGAGGAGCAAGAAGTTAAAGTGGACAGCAGGGCTATGGTCTTGGCAGCCTTTATCCAGCGATCAACTGTGTTGTCTAAAAATAGAAACAAAATTCCTCCAGACCCTGGTAAGTACTGTTCATAGTTGTCTTTAATATTAAATAATGTTGGAGTCACTGTGAGTGTTATGCATTCCTTTGAGACAGTGACATAGCCTTCTTATGTTACCTGTATGTTTGTGAAAGGCTTCTTTTTAATCAGTGGCAAATCTCACCATATTTTTAGTGAGGTAAATAATGTAAATCACTGCGAAACATGATCTAAATGTTCTGCCATTCATTTGTGGCAAATTATTTATAACTGTTAAAAAAAACCTTAAAATCAGTAGTGTTTGTTCTTCAACCATGCCTGTAACATTAGAGGGAAGAGGTGCTGATGTAATGCTGTAAAAGCACAAGATACACGTTTTCTTCCTCTCAGTTACATCCTCTGAAATGCCTCTTAGCAATAATAAAAAAATCTTGGATTTAAGTACTTTGTGAAACAGATCACAGTGGCATTTTTACAAAGGTTTCTCTGGATTCTATATATATAAACACATAGAAAATCTCTGCACTGAATTGTTCTGCAGTCTCACTCTGAAGATTAGTGTTCTTGGACTCACTGTTTGATGGTACTGAACCACCAAAACTGCAGGCAGATCTCTGGGGGTTTTACCAAGGCCCAGCACTTCCAAAAGCTTGGTTTGAAATCTCAAGTACAGCACACACACTCAAAACAAAATGACATGATACTTGTAAATGATCTAAACATTAAGTTGTTGTGGATTAGTAATGTGTTCTATGCTCCATCAAGTGAGTTACACTTCTCTGATAAAAAATAATGCGATTGTTGTAACATCAATCTGCAGTCAAGTCTTTTGATAAATGTTTATTTCAAAGTTGTTTTGTTTTGTTTTTAAATACAGAAAAGTACGACCCATTGTTCATGCACCCAGATCTGTCATGTGGAACACACACGGGTAGCTGTGGACATATTATGCATGCTCATTGTTGGCAAAGGTAAAAGGCTGTGTTTAATATTTTAGTCCAAATAGCATGCTCTGTTATCAATTTGCCTAATGGCACTGATTTTAATGGCAAAATTACTACCATGTAGTAAACTTAAAAAGTCATTTCGTAAAGTGATTAAAACAGCTTTCTGTTGGAACAAAAGAGTAGAAATCAAATGATGTAAATATGTTCAAAATAATTTTCATTTGCTATCTGTCATCTTGGTAAAGAAGAATAAAAAGCCATACATAGCCGCTTTCATTCCACTTGCTTGTTTATCCCAATGCATAATTCCCTGTGGTGCACATATATCTGAACACTGAATCTCACATTTTTGGGGGGTTTTGTGCAGTTCACTGATAGATATGTTTTTGCTGCTTCTTCTGCTCTCTACTGGAGTTTTAAACGACAGTGCATCCATTGCACTCTTAATTCCTCCAACATGTTTAATTTGAAGTCGGAACATCTGCAGCCTAGTTCAAGTTCATCTTCAATATAAACTCAATTTTATCCTTAGTTCTTAGTTTTTTAATAAAACTTTTTCCATTTATTTTTATTCTTTGGTTTTTGGAGTGATATAAACATGCTTGGAGCTGTGTGGTCCGGTGCCACATGACAAATGCAAACTGTTCAAGCCTCTGACTTCAGTTAGGTCCTTGCTTTGGTCCTTGGCATGGCTTCTGAAGTGCCTAATTTCAAATTCTGCTTTTTGTGTGAAGAGTGTTCGGAGCTCCCAGAGATTCTTTGGCTATAACCACATGCAGGTTTTGTTTGTGGTCTTTCGTATCACCGCTCACAGTCCTGTGTGGTTGCCATTATCTCCTGGAAATGCCCTTAGACGCCTGTGTTCAGATCATTTTGGGGTCGTTGTTTGGCATGATTTAAACCACATCAGAGGCTTCTGAAATAGCAGTTACATTTACCAAAGCAGTGAATAGAAGATCCAGCCACTAGTTTTTCCAGTTGCTGCTCTGTTTTGGTTGTGGCCTGTAATGCCCATGGATAATGCTCTTGACATCTGCCTAAAAATTTTATGTAAAAACAAGGCTTTTTTTTTTTCTTTTAATCCTTCAACTTTCTCTCTATCTCTTCCTCTTTTTTCCTAAATGGAAATTGCTAAAGTCTTAAACATGATTTTAACAGCCCCATGAACTTCATTTTGGCAGCCAAAAACTGGGGATAGCCTGCAGATAGTAATACTTTATCTGTCAGAGGGTAGAGCATTTTCCTTCAGATAATTCTCTTATATCTGGGAAAAGGCAAAACTGTCTTCCTGAGGATTCTTGAATTTATATGTTAATGTTTTAATAATTTGCCACTAATATGTTGCTATTTCTAAAGGTATTTTGATGCAGTCCAAGTGAAAGAGCAACGAAGACAACAGAGATTGCGAGTACACACAAGTTACGATGTAGAAAATGGTGAATTCCTTTGCCCACTTTGTGAGTGCTTAAGCAACACCGTTATTCCTCTGCTTCCTCCACCAAGAGTTTTGTTTAACAGGTCTGTTTACTTTATAAATGTCTTCAATAAATGTAAAGAACAAGGTCCCAAACAAGCTACACCCCAGAAAACCCTCCTGAATGTTTATTCTCTTCTGTTTCGATAAACTCGAATGGATTGCCTGCCTGCCTGCCTGTTTTGGGTTATGGATTTTACTTTGTTATGGTACATAATGGAATTTAGAGTATGAAAGGACAGGAAAGCATAGGACCTGCAGAAAAAGAACTGAACATAGAAAAACCCATGGGCAGCAGAGAAAGAGCTTGCTGTGAAACAGCAGAACACGGAATGCCTGCAAAATACTAATTCTGTATGTAAAATGTTTTTAATTGTTTGTTTGTTGGGATATTTTTGTAAGGTTAGACTTTTCAGGCCAACCAAACTTAACTCAGTGGATCAAAACAGTATCCCAGCAAATGAAAGCACTGCATTTACTTCGAAATGAAGACTCTGCAAGTAAGTATGAAGAAATCTATGTATTTGTATCTGAAAATGTTACAATATTTATGGAAAAGAACAGAGCATATTGGTTCTACCACAATGGAGTTGAGACATGATGGCATAAGTGCCAAGAGCAGCTTGGAATTTCAGTTTCTGGTGATGTGCTTCTGCAACTTTCTATAATGTAAAAATCATGTATAGGTGAATAATCAGTGATTTATTACTTTTTGTTCGTACAGGCCATTCTGGTCATTCAGGAAAAATGGATCAGCTGCAATTACCTGAAGGCTTTAGACCAGATTTCAAACTGAAGTATGTATTTACATCTTAATAAATCATTAAAAATTCATCATGAAACAGTAACATGAAAATAGAATGTAACTTCTATGCTAGAAGGTCTCAATCATTAAGGCAAATACATAAATTTTGCTTTAATTAGAAAAGTTAATCATATTATTATGATGGTATTGAAGTGCAACCCACAAGTCCTAAGTAATGCAGTAGAATTCCAGAGGTGGATGTGGTAAGTGATTGTGCACAGAACATGCTGTAGTTACATAAATTTTGACATAAAGATTAAGTTTTGTACTTCCTGGACGAAGGATTCATCATTAGAGCCAACACAACATGTGAAACATGAAGGAAGACTAAGAAAGGGAGAGCATGCTAATATGTAATTTCAGGTGTTACGGTGTGCTTGTATTTGGTTCTACCCTTTCTTCACTTGAAGAGAAAGTAATAAAACTGTTTACGTGGTACAGGCATTCATTTACCAGCTGCACACAATGATGCAATACACCTGTCCCAGTTGATGGCAGATTTACCAGTCACACACATTTCTTGTAATTTAGCCATAACTATATTATCTTTGAAGACTAGATATACTTAAAACTAAAAAATTAGCTGATTGGTTCCAATCGAACAATAAAAAAATAATTAGGAACCACTCTGTCACAAAAAAGAGGTTACAGAATACCAGATGAAAGAAGGATATTGGAGTTGTCACTTGAATTTTAAAAATTCAGTTGTTAAGATATGGGATGAATGCTTATTATTAAAAGTATTATGCTGCCACTGGAGAAAAGAATGAATTAGTAATACTGTTTTCTTTGTTTCAGGAATCCTTATTCTGAGAGCATAAAAGAGATGCTGACAACTTTTGGTACGGCAACATACAAAGTAGGCCTGAAGGTTCATCCAAATGAAGAAGATCCACGTGTACCTATAATGTGCTGGGGAAGCTGTGCTTACACGATACAGACTATAGGTACTAATGTATTCATATTGCTCCTTTCTGTGATTTTCAGAATTTAGGTAAACTCACAAGATTGATTTTTTTTTTTTTATTTACAGAAAGAATTTTAGCTGATGAAGATAAGCCATTATTTGGTCATTTACCTTGTCGACAGGTAAGGATCACATAGCAATTCCTCTTTCAATCAGTGGAAAAAAGAGGGTATTGTGCTCCAGTAGTGAGGAATATCTAAATTTTAAGTTACAGTTATTTGATAGTTTTATTTGTTGGGTCCTACTCTAGTTAATCTGTATCTGATTACTAATCTATTAAAAAATCAAAGCTAGCGAAACTGTTATGTTTTTTCCTATAAACACCTACTTTAGTAAGGCCATGGTTTCTCATGGTAAGAGTCAAAATAAGAATACTGAAAAGAACTTGTGTATCTGCATAAAGTACCTGTCATGTGCTTACACAGTCCAACTGCACCCACGAACTGCAGTTGAGAGGCTTGAAAAAAATGCAGTAAGTCAAAAGGCCTTTTCATGTTGAGGAACTTTGTTGACTATGGCAGTGTGTCTCTTTTTCATTGTTTTTTAAAGGATGACTGCCTTACGTCACTAACAAGATTTGCTGCAGCTCACTGGACAGTTTCATCTCTTTCAGCAGTACAGCGTCACTTTTGTACTCTATTAGCATGTAAGTTCACCACCTTATGCTGCTTTTTGCAAAGATACAGAAAAATGCTTTCAGAATGACTGTTAGTATTGATTAGAAGATTATTTTATGTACTGGTTTTAATAGACCAGGAGGTGGTATTTTCACCTATATGTATTTTGTCATACCATGGAAGAAAGAAAAAAGCTATTTCCTTTAGTCTGCAGCTCCAAGATACATTTCAAGGGAAGTGCAGATATTTTGCTGTGAAGGATTGCTATTGATTCTTCCCTTTAGAAAGATACTAGAGCAAAGGAGAAGGAAGTGTGGTCCTTCACAAAAGGGATGCATTGGAACTTTAAATATGAAAAAATTAAGATTAATATAATGTGGAAAGGAAATAGGATACTGGAGAGGTCTGTAATATATCTGCAAAATTTTCTGTCTTTAAAAGGTAGGATCTTTGATAAGACAGGACTTAGTAAGTAATGTCATATGTTAGTTGAGAATTTTAATGAGAACAGCCAAAATGTTCCAAGCTTGAAGCATCAGCAGATGCAGATGAAAAGGCTGAAGTTCAGCCTAATGCAGTAATTGCCCATGAGAGGACTATTTTGAAAGGGTATTATAAAATGGGATAACTTTAATATTTCCAGTCAGTAGAACAGGGATACTTTTAAAATGCAGTCATATACTGAAATTACTGGTAGATGAATACCACCTACTTTAGCAAACAGTTGGCAGCTTTATGGGGAAAAACTTAATTGGCATCAGTTTGTGGTAGTAATGGTTGAGCCATTTTCTATGTGAAGTAGGAGAGAAAATGCTGCTAGTTATTTGACTGGAATTTTGTAGTATATGGTGTTTTGTGTGGTTGAGGTTTTTTTGACAACTTGAATCAATGTTTCTTCAAAGCAACTGTACTGCTTTTATTTTTATGAAGGAAAAGTTTCTGCTATTTTATTTTTCAAGGCTAGGAATAAGGAAAATTATTAGCCTTTGATCTGTCAGTATTCTATAAACTATATGTAAAGATGACTTACTTAAAAGAAATTTGGGTTTGTAAGTCCCTTGCTCTGGTCACGTTTTTGATAGAAACATTTATCACACTTTTGGGTTGAGTTCTATGGCTATATACTTACAAAAGGAAAAGCATTTAAAATCTGAGTGTTTAGTAATAGAAAAAGATTGAAAATGTCACACATCTTCAACTATTAATTTTTCGGCCAGCAAAGCAGCATTCCTCAACTGAAGTATTTTTAAGTTGTTGTGATGAGACTATTTCTTACTGTGTGTTTAAACTTGGCAGCTTAATGCTTATAGCTGAATTGTAAAACTATACTCATAGCTGCAATTGAAACTCTTTTATTATAAATCAGATTTTACTGCTTGGAGCAAAGAAGTCTGCAACTGTTCCTTGATTGTTATGTAAAATGGGTAGTAACACTTTCAAAACAATTTATATTGTTTGCTTTTAGATGGATGTGCTTGGACTTTATTAAGAGTGTGAATTTCTTTTGTCAGCTGGGCTGCTTTGATTAATAATTTGTGGTTACTGTGAATGTGGATACTACAGAGGTGGAGAGACCAACACCTAGCTCTTTCTTAATTAGAGATAAAATAATATATTTATATTTTTGAGTTCATAAGGCAAATGATTTCTCCAAGGCAAGTTCAGCGAGTCTTGTCAAGTCAAGCGAATTGCAAAAGCTTCCTTTGAGCAGCTGTCCAGCAACAATTAGTTGTTCTTATTTAATCACTAGTCTTTGAGCTTATTTCTGTGTCAGTTTGACATTTTGTATTTTAAGTTGTTTAAATATGTAAATGAAGGAGATGGCTGTTATTTTAGAACTGAAGTACACTAAAGTATTTTCATATATAAATGTTTGATTAATGATTTTTTTTCCCCCCTCTCCAAAATATTTAGCACTGGTGCCTAATGAAAAAAATGGAAACCTTCCTTGCATACTTGATATTGACATGTTTCATTTATTGGTATGTATTCCATAATGCATATTCATAATGTTTTGATCCAGTAGGCACTATGTAAAAACTATTGAAAGCTTTCTCTTTAGGAACTTTTCAAAATGTTCAGGTTTTTAGTTATTTTTTCGTTACTTATATTTTAATGACTTCCTTAGGTTCCAATATTCTTACCTATATATATATAAAAAAGGGGTAAAATGAGGTGGAATATATGCTCTTTGGTTATTAAAAAAACACGGAATAAACAAAAAACAACACCCCTCCCAACAAACCACAAACAAAAAATAAGGATAAACCACCCCCCAACAAAACAAACAAACCAAACAGACTCAAACTCTTGTGATAGGTAATCATTATTCTCTTAAATAATGTCTGTGTAATTAGCTTAAAAATCAGCCTTAAGTCTGCCTTCAAAGGGTATAGTTGCAGCATGAGCAGAAAAGGGGAAGATTCAGAAGGAAAAGGAATGTACCCGGCTTTCTTGTTGTCTTTTACAGGTAAGCTTGGTGCTCTCTTTCCCTGCCATACATTGTCAGGATTTTTCAGGGGTTAGTCTTGGCACTGGAGATCTTCACCTGTTTCATCTTGTCACTATGGCACACATAATACAAATTTTACTTACCTCATCAACAGGTAATTCCGCTTTGTTTCAACTTTTATTGAAATGACTCCTCAAATCTGTACTTAGGAAAAAGCTACAGTGCTTTTGGTAAATGTGTGCAGTTTGCTGCAAAATACAGTTGTTGGTGCTATTTTTTTCAGTCCACAGAGAGTATTGATAAATTGAACTTGTGCAAGTTCAGTCCTCTTGTCTTTATTGCTTAACACTGGAGGTTTCTTGGAGCATAGCATGTCATGAATCCTAGCTTTCCACCTAATGTAGCCAGTGTCTGGAGTTGTTTGGCTTGGCTTAGGCATTGCATGGTGAATTAAGTTGCAGTTAGCAAAGTAAGGAATCAATGTATCTTCTGACAAGAGGCGCTGGATAAGGTACAGTGTGCCAAAAGCAAAGAACTCCAAGCAAGTACATTAGGAAACCCAACTAATTGAAGAAGTAAACCAACACCTCACTGGAGCTGACAATAGCATAAACTTACCACATAGGATGTGCAGCAGAAAACTTTTTTCTAGTTCATCATGTTCCATCTCAGTACAATATTTCACTTAGTTTGGGCATTTTTTTGTCAAAACTTGAAATCTTGCTGTATAATCATGTATCTATAAAACAACTTGCTTATTATTTATTTCTTCTTCAGAAGAGAATGGCATGGATCAAGAAAACACTAACAGTGAAGAGGAAGTAGCTGTGCTTACACTGTATAAATTTCTTTGCCAGTGTACAGGAAGGTAAAAGTGTGATCTTTTGATAAAATTTTACGATATTTTTCTCCCTCCTGAACTCAACATTAATTACTCACTGAATTCTATGTAACAATGTGGTCAAACATGAGATTATCCACTTAGGAGCTCTGGTGTCTTGTTTCTTATCCAACACTTCTAGATTCACTGAAATAACTATTGCTATAAATTTTTCTGTGATCACGAAGATAGCTGCTCATGAAGATTGTTCTCTGGAACAGTTTTTTTTTAAATCAATTTGCAGAATCTGGAACTGGCAGTGTCTGAGTACAGAAAATTTGAGATAGGAGTGCCTTCAAACTGAAGAGAGTAGGTTTAGTTATTAGGAAAAAATTCTTTACTGTGAAGGTGGTGAGGAACTGGAACAGGTTGCCCAGAGAATCTGGAAGCCCGTCCCTGAAAGTGTTCAAGGCCATGTTGGATGGAGCTTGGAGCAACCTAGTTTGATGCAAGGTGTCCCTATCCATGGCAGGGGACTGGAACTAGACCATCTCTAAGGTCCCTTCCAATCCAAACCATTCTATGATTCTATGATCTGAAATGTTAAGGCAAAATTTTCCTTAATTAACTGTCCCAGTTGATTACATTTTTATGAATCTCTAATTTGTTGGTTTTCTTGGAGTTTTCTTTGTAATAAACACTTTGCATAATGATTGTTTCAGCTGAAGTCAGTATATCATATTACAGTATGAATGACAACTTACTAAATACAGCTCTCAGACTTCAATTATTAGATAAAAGCAAACTTTTTTATTGTATTTTCTTAAGTGCCTTGAAAGAAGTTTCCTCAGGCTGGCACCTGTGGAGGAATCTGAAAGCTGGAATCATGCCTTTCCTGAGATGTTCTGCTTTGTTTTTTCATTACTTAAATGGAGTCCCAGCACCCTCAGAAGTTCAAGGTACTGTGTGCTTTGTATTAAATCAGCTTTTGAAGACATAAACATTAATGGTCAAAATAAATTACATTTTAGCTCTCTTCTGAAGAAACTGATTGAATTAGCTTAATCAAAATGACAAAAAAAACTTTTTTTTTTTTAATGTATTTTAATATAGAGGCAAATGCTGTTCTAGATTACTTAAAACAGAAATTGATGGTTTTCTGTTAATAAGGTAAATTTTGATTATTTCAAAGCTCCTATAGATTAGTATTTTCAATGAGACCTACTTCTGCTTGCACTGATTTCATTCAAGCAGTGTTCACTAATAATTAATGTTAAGGCCAGGCTGGATGGGAGTTTGAGCAACCTGGTCTAGTGGAAGGTCTCCCTCCTCTTGGCAGGGAGGTTGGAAGTAGATTGTCTTTAAGGTCCCTTCTGACCCAAATCATTCTGTGATCTCTCTGTAAATACACTCTGTTATGTTACACCAAATAATCAATGTTACTAAGACTTTACTGCCCTCAACATACAGTGTATGTAGGGATAGAATGTAAATCTGAGTATGTTAAGAAAAAGTAGGTTCACAACACTTCAGGACTCCCATGTTTAAAACAAAACCTGGTACTTGGTGCTGAGCTGACATGAGAACAGTGTCTCTCTTCGTGGATGTGCTCGTGATTTGGTACTTTCAGAATGTTTCCGTGGCAAGTTGTGTATAAAACATAGTGGGGTTTTTTATTATTATTATTATTTATTTAAAAATCACAATATTGCATCATTTAGGTCCTCTTTTCCTGAATTTTCACTTTCTGTAACAAGGTTTCTCAGGTTCATTGTCTGAACCAGTAGAGATCACTTGAGTTCTTTATGTTATGGATACTCTAAAGGTGAGGTATCAAGTACAGATTTACTTCCAGACAGTAGGTCCATGGGCCTTTAAAGAGTGTGTTGTAAGAGAGCAGAAAGGGAAGGCTTTGCTTCACTTCTTTTTCACAATCCTCAAGTCCCAGATGCTTGGATAGCCCTGCAGTTTCCCACCACTGCGGGATGTTCTGGCAGCGTGTGTGACACTGGGTGTTTTGTGTTCCTTTCCCACTCCCCCACCCCAGGATCCAATGACCCCACAACTGGCTTATGTTCCCTTTCTCTGGTGTTTTACTGGGGGTTGCAGAACAGCAATTACTTGGGCATGAGAGGGAAGTGAGCACAGCTTTTATTCTAATTCTCTTCCCTTCTCCATTCAGAAGCCAGAGAGGCTGTTCCATAGAAGAGGTACTGGTACTCTTTTTTCCTGAAAGTTGGGAGAGCAGAGGCCAGGAGAGTCAAACCAGTAGACTAGTGTGAAAATGTCAGTCTGGGCTATGTCCTAGGTATTTTAGTAAAGTTTGGCATTGTAGGCATTTGCCATTTCTGTATTTCTTTACCAAGGCTGTGGTACGCTGCCTGTCACTGACCACCTGTCTTGATTTGTGTCACAAGGAGCACAAAGTAGCCATTCAGTGGGCGGCATTAAAACAAAGACATACTAAGTTGAAAAGTTCTCACTTTTGGTTCTTACATGACTACACTTGAAGTGTGCTTAGGTGGGAAATTTGAAAGTTGCTTTTTGTTACTGGTAGTTTTCCAACATAGCTGTCTGGTGCCTTTAACACTTTCATACATTGTGCCATGTTTTGGGTGTGGGAGAATACAGTTTTGAAAAAAAAAAGTAAAAGGATAGCTGTCCCATTACTTAGAGCTGTATTTGATTTATTGGAGTTAATGTCATTTTTTAAAATGTAGTTATGAGAATTACACTCTTTTTTTTTTCAGTAAATGGAGCAAACCAGTTTGAACACTTATGTAGCTATCTTTCCTTGCCAAACAACCTCACTTGCCTTTTTCAAGAAAACAGTGAGATTCTGAACACGTTAATAGAAAGGTAAGTTGGTTGTTTTGGGGTTTTTTTAATGCTTAGTTTCAATATAATAAGGAATCTTGCAAAACATAGTAGTATAAGTATTCTTCTAGGAATGCATATATGGAAGTGAATTATAGATTTGGAAAAGCATTTGTGACAAGTGTTTTGAAAGAAATCATTTTGGTTTTAGGGGCTATTTAATATATGCACTGTGGATTTTTTTTTTCTTAATTTTTTAAAAATAATTTGTTGAAGTTAAAATTCAGTCCTTTTCTTTCCTGTAGTTGGTGCAGTAACAGTGAAGTAAAAAGCTATCTGGAAGGCAAGAGACAAGCTATCAGGTAAACATAGATTTACAGGAGAGACCGGGGGGTAAATCTTAATGTTGCTGTTTTCTCTAAATTTTTTGTTTTAATGAGTGTTTGTAACAAGATAGTATCAGTTCTGTTTATTTAAAAGACAAAGATATTAGGGGATAAGCAAAGAGATTTTTGGAATTTTGTAAGAGAAGTGAATATTGCTTAAATCAGTAGATTTTAAAGGCAAAGTTAAATATTACAGTTTTATTTAGACTGACCCACAGTAATCAGAGGCCATAAAATTTCTTCTCATGTTTCCTATTACTTTGTACTTCTGATACAAAGAAAATATGCTGTAATTAGTAAGATGTATATAACCTTTGTATATAAATACCAGGCAGGGAAGAGTTTTTTAAATTATCTTTTTAAAGAATCCAGTTCCATCAGTGAAACCAACACCAAGTCAGTTGCAAAAAAAAAAATTCACTTTTCATACATTTCTTCTTGCTAAGCATTTATTTTGAATTCAGAGTGCATTTATTCCTTTGTGGATGTAGAAAAGCATCTGGGGTGTTTTTCTTTCTGAAGGCTGGGTAAAAATAGTGGTTAACAATTATTCAGATAATTATAAATGAATGCAAGGTTCACAGTGCTGTTATTATAAACATACCTGCATTTTAGTCTCTGTACTAAATCATGAAGTCAATCTTTCAACGTTACACATACAATAAGGTGAAGTGACAACAATAAAAATTAATCACTTTGTCTGTTAAACACCAGACTATTAACAGAATCTTATACAGTGAGAGTGTTCTGGTTGTGTGACTGATTTCCAGCTACTTGTGATTGTTGGGATTTTTTCCATGTGTTCCTTTTGCTGATTCTTAACTGCTCTTCCCAAGATTATGTCTAAATTGACAGTGATTGTTTTTTTCCCTCTCAGCATGTTCTTGTACTTTGTTTCTGTTACAAACCAAATCTCTATTTACATGTCATAGTCTAATTTCTATTATTCCTAAACTTGAAAGTTATTAAAATTTAGTGTATAGTATCTGTTATTTTTAAATATGTATTTTGTATTAAATAGGTCCTTGTCATTGCATGAATATTTTATGCTCTGCAAGATACAAGTTCTCTGAACTTGAGAGTCAGCCTATTTTCTGTTCAGTATTAGTGACTAAAGAAAAATACACAGCAAACTGATACATGAGAGAACATATACTTAGTTAAACCTGTAGTGACCTCATAATGAAGTTTTGGTAAAAGCATATATATGACATATTTTTCTGACTTTCTGCCTCTGTGTTTTGTCAAATTAATAAAAAATGTGACAAAACAGGAGGTGGCTTAGTTGAGAGATGTTGTGGGTTTCTTTTTAATGTGCTCCCATTTCACTCTGAATGGCAGAGAAGCGGAAAACTTTAAAAATTTAATTATTCACAGATGCTGTTTAGATGAGTCAGGAAAACATGAATGAGTTTGAATTCACTTGTGTATTATTCAGTTGTGTATTATTCATGAAAATTTGAGTGGTTGATTTGATTGTTTTATTGTAGCTATGCAAGAGAATCCAACAAATTAATAGACCTTCCGGACGACTACAGCTGCCTCATTAACCAAGCTTCCAATTTCTCGTAAGTTGTATGCAGTTACAGTGAGGACCCTGAGGTCTTCTGCTCCTTTTGATGAAACCTCTAACCTGAAAGTCTCAGAAAGTTGCATAGAGAATCATAAAGTTAATGGCATATAGTGTTTGTCAGCAAAACTGTGCCATATTTCAGTGAAACAGAAATTGCACCTGTTCAATTTTGAATCCTTTTACTATCCAGAGTTAATACATACAGTGGCTTTCTTTTTGTTTTGTTTTCGGTTTTTTTCTGAACAAAAGGTGTCCAAAATCAGGTGGTGATAAAAGCAGAGCCCCAACATTGTGCCTTGTGTGTGGGACCATGCTGTGTTCTCAGAGTTACTGCTGTCAGACTGAACTAGAAGGGGAAGATGTTGGAGCCTGTACTGCACATACATACACTTGTGGTTCTGGAGTGGGCATATTCCTTAGGTAAGGAGCTGAAGGCCTCTACTCATACTGCTGGCTTAGGTGGTGTGTGTGGTCATGAAATTAATAGTTCATAAATGTGAGTGCAGGGGTGGTTTGTAAAGGAAGTGTTTTGTTAACAATAGGGTTGCCTAAGAACTAGAGTGTACTCATCTTGCTATACTTTGGTATAAGGTTCAGAGATTGATTCTTTGAAGAGACAAAAAAGAGAAAAGAGAGTTCAAATTTTATTTTCAAGTGAATCTGTTTTGTCTGTGCGTTTATTTCTACTCAAGTATTACAAAAGGATGAGGGTAAATACTTTGGTTTTGTTGCTGCTGCTGCTGTTAAAACCATGAAAATTCACTTTAGCTATCTTCCAGCATACAGGAAAAGATTAGATAATACCTGTTTTCACTGTGGCAATTAGTGAGAAGTGAATTTGGACTTTTTTCTTCTTGTGGTTTTGTTGAGTGTTTTCCACTGACTGCAAATAATGTGACATAGAACTACATTGTTTTTAACTGCTCCGGAGAAGTTATAATAGGAAGAGAATGAGATCTTTAGTTTAAAAAAAGAGTGCCTTTAAAAATCTGTACATGCAGATTATACAGAATGAAAGGAGGTAAGAACTGTAAAAGCAGCATTTATGAAAGTATAAGAAACTACTCACCTAAAAATTAATACCTAAAAATCTTCTCTGTGTTTCTCTCTAGAGTAAGAGAATGTCAGGTGCTATTTTTAGCTGGGAAAACAAAGGGCTGCTTTTATCCTCCTCCTTATCTTGATGACTATGGAGAGACAGACCAGGGACTCAGGTAAATACATCTTTTAAAGATGGGAATTCTAAAACTATCTTGTTTCTAAAATACACCTTTTATGTTACCGTTTCATTTTAACTATGTAGGTAACATCACATTTTGACATTGCTGCTGCATCTAATAGCGTCAAACATTTTAATGCTAATATGTACTTTTAGGTCAAAAATATTTAATAGGAGTTCTTTTCCAGGTTATAAACAGTTGTCTTGGAGTGTAAAAATTGAAATCTTTCTAGCATCTGTGAACTTGCCTAGAAACAGAGGCTGAAAATTTTATCTCTATCTAGTTCATTTGTTTGTATAACCTGTGTTAATTTAATACCAGGTGAAAATGCTGTGAGATTACTTTATTTAATGGGGTAGTTCTTTGTCTTACCTCCTGTCTCTGCTTCCTATGAGAGGATAATTTGGGGACTTGTTATTGCTTGCTACTTCTAAAATGGGTAAAAATAGAGAATATGAACTAATTCAACCTGGAAAGATTGCTGAAAACGTGCATTGAGAGGTCTGTGGGCTGTACAGGAGGTTCCCAAAGGCTGGAGGGAACTGTTGAGCTGTAAGGGTGGGGCACCAAACAAGGGAGCACCACAGTTTACTAATCCAAGTAGCTGTTGATTTGCTCTGGTATGAGAATAATGTTAAGGAGTTATCTCAGTATTTTAGTATTTTAAGGGGTTATCTAATACCTAATATATCACACTGAGTGTTTGTGCTTTGCTGGAGTGCTTTATCATTCCTGATAAGTTTTATCTCCTTTACAGACGTGGGAATCCCTTACATCTGTGCAAAGAGCGATTTAAAAAGATTCAAAAACTCTGGCAGCAGCACAGTATCACAGAGGAAATTGGACATGCACAAGAAGCAAATCAAACACTAGTTGGCATTGATTGGCAGCATTTATAATGGTTATCTGCTGAAGACTGGAACTTCATTAAAGATTTTTGTATTTCAGTAAGCTTTTCAAAGGAGGGATGAGGAAAAAAGTCTGAGGAAAAAAAACCCAACAAGCTCAAACCTGTTATTTAATCTTTGTTTTACGATGTATTTCATAAAGATACCAGTTAACATAATCAAGTAAACTTCTTTCTATGTAAGCGAGTTTTATTAGTCCTATAATTTGCACTGTGCTTCCTTCACAGAAATGTCTTGGGTTATAAACCTGGGCAAATGAACTTAAGCTTCTGATAAAAAAAGAATGACTCTTTTTGGAAGTCTGACTATGATTTTTTCTTACAAACTGCAAGAGAAAAAGACTGCTGAAACAGAAACTAGATAGAGCACAATTATGGATTGTGTTTTGCCCCATGCTAGTAATCTGAGCCGTTTTATTTATTATTCTGCATTTTAATACTTAAGCTGTGTGTACATGCAATGGAATGAAGTAAGGAAGCAAATAATGTAGCAAATGGATGTCTCTGCATCAGTGGATAATTCACTCATTCACTTGGTGTATCTAAAATTATTTTGTCATTTGTACTCTTGCAGCTTTCTTGCTTCCAGTTGTTTTTAACTAAAAGAAAATCCTAACACTAGCTTTACAAGTAAAATAATGTGAAGCTTTTTCCAGAGCATTGCACTCTTTAGAATTATGTAGGTTTTAATTTGAATTTAGCTGGGAAACCCTTTCACTTTCAGTTATGTGATGGTTTATTGGTTATTCAAGGGTTGACATTGTGTTTTAGAAGCTATTTTAAGATAACAACAATACATAAAAGTTACAAAAGCTAATTTTATGTTAATTTGCAGAAGCACAGAGGATATTTTCTTCATTTTTGTTAACAGTCAACTTTTAAGGTGCAAATCCCATTTCCTTTTTTGTTGCAGACAAATGGAATGGTTTCCTCTGGCTTTGAAGGGCCACAATCACACTGCCCACATTTTTTTTTTTTTTTTTNTATATTTACTTTTTGGCTTGATTTAAAGCTCTGTAAAGATGTTTGCATATAGTATATTTTATAAATATATTCTATAACTGCGCAGATTTGCACTTGATATGAGGGTGCCTGAAGGCAGTGAGTTTTCTAGCTGTATGTAATTAGACCTCCAAGGTGTCTCTAAAAAGTCACATTATGCTTACTGATTTAAAATAAAATTCATTATCTCTTCTATCTTCTGACAAATTAGTAAAATCTTGATTTACATAGTTCTGTTTCCTTAATAATCTGTGGGTTTTTTTAGTTAAGTCTTAATTTCTGACTACATCTTCAGCCCAGATAAGCAGTTCCCTTTACTGTCTGCCAGGTCTTCAGTTACACTTGGTCTGACTGAATTATTCCTATTTTTACAGATTTAATGCTTCAGATAAATTTTGTATATTCATGGTGTACAGGACAATTTTTCAAACATTCAGTAACAGTATTGAGTGAAGATGTGAAGTATGAAATAAAGAAACTTGGCCAATGTGGATTTGCTTTTCTTAAAAACAGTACAGACTACTTTTGTCTCTACTACTTGTCATAGATTGAATCATTTATATATTGCTGTCACTTTTTATGAAGAGACATGCAAAAGTTTCAGGAGTAAAGGACATTAATGCTTTATCTCTGCCTTTCCCTATTTAAGCTGGTTGACATATCAACAATTTTCTGTGCATGGTACTTAGAAATCCCACTTTTTAGGTGATGTTACTATTCCTTTGCAGAGAGTCTTGCTTTTTGAGCTGTGTGCCACAGTTTCAAATACTGTGTAACTGCATTGAAAACCTCTCTTCTGTAAGCATAATATTAAAAAGATAATTGATGATACTGACAGATTTCTTTGTGCAAAGCAAAATACTGACAGCAAGAAGTATTTTTTTCCCTCTGGGATCAGAGTCGGAGACTGTGACCACAAATAATTGCAAAGTACACAATTTATCCCTTTTTTGCAATTTGGTCACTCTTTATTCAAGACTTCTATTTTCTGATTTGTTTTGCATGTGTTTATATTAATGTAGAAATATTTATATATAACATTGTTTCGGTATCAGGGAAATAATATCTGTAATAAATTGGCTATAACTTTAATATTTATGGATTATGTGTACAATCTAGAACGTTTTGGGGGAGAAACAAAAAAAAAAAAAGAACAGCAAAACCCCACAAAATTCCCAGACATAAAACCATCATAACAGAGTACAAAACAAAACTGAAAGCATCAAGTAAGTGCTTTTCATGTTGACATTCAATAGGTATACTTTTTAAATGTTGTTTTTAGAATTTTGCTAAGCTTGTTCCTTCAAGTTTGCATCTTGTTAATCACAAGCTGACAGAAATACCTGGATGTGCAACATCTGCAATTTCCTGGCTATAAATGTAAGATGATTATATTATTAGTGTCACTTGCTTCAGTCAGCTAAACCTTTCTTGACCTCTAGTAAAAAGTCTAATCGTCTTTTTAAAGGACTGTAAGTTACATTTTACAAAGGGATGAGGGTTGAGGTTCACATCAGTAATGTTTTTCACTCTGTTCATACTTGAAGATAACACTTGGTACTCTCCTCAGTCTGCCACAGGAGGCTCTTTCTTACTCTGCTGGAAATACATAACCACGATAACAAACACCTGATGCCTTCTGACTTGGGCCAAGAGCCAGTGCTCCCCACAGCCCTCTGAACACTTCATCTGTAAAGTCACCAGGAGTTTGTTGGCTGAGATAAGTGCTTGTGGATTCTCAGACTGTTGGCATTTACAGCTCTCCTCTGGTCCTCTGCACTGTCCTTTCATGTCCCTCAAACTTGTCTTCAATGCTGATGACTAAGCAAGTAAATTTCAGGCCTTCCTACTCTAGCACTGGGAACAATCTGAACTTCAAGGGTTTGGTGTGTCTGTGCCCTCCACAGTTCACTTCTTTCCCTGAGACAGCCACACAGACCCTTTTCTGTCCTTTTAGGTTCGACATTAAACCCTACCAGCTCTTGTGTTCCAGCCCTGGCATCTCATTTTAAGTGCATTTTGTTTTATGCTAAATGACTTGGTGTTTTGTTTAGAAGCTCCATCACTGTGAAAGTTTTCCCTATGACCTGAAAGCATAGAGGAGAAGCTGGATGCTTGACCTACTGTGCAAGTACCTTTAGCATTAAATCCCATCTGGTTTCCTTTCTGGAAGTCTAAATTGCAGAAGGGGAGTTGCATCTCAAATCTCTTGACAGTAGTGTCATGTCATGATCAACTGAGTTTGCAATCTGCCTCCATTCTCCCCTGCACTCTCCTGTGCTCCTTTGTAGGAACTGCCTTCAGCAGGAAGTGGTGCTCTCTATTTCCATACTGCTGTTGAGACTATTGATTTTAGAAGTCAAATATGACCATAGGAAACAGTTTTGGCTTGAGTATCAGCCCCTGGGGAATTCCACTTCTAACTGATTGGCTTCAGGCTATTCATTGCCACTTTCAGAACCTGAAAATTCAGCCAGGATTTATGAGGGTGTTGTCTGAAATCATATTGAAAGTTTTTCTAAAGTAAGGCATCTGCTGTATATAAAAAATACTTTACAGAAGAAAATATGCAAAAATACACAGGGAGGCCACCTCTGGTAATAGTAAGAGATACTCGATTCATCTTTGTAGGGCTTCTACAGGTCTTTTATCTTAGTATTTTTCTATTGCAATCTGCTTGGCTTTTGGTGAGCCAGGACCATTACCTGGCCAATCCTGCATCATAGTGGGAGCAGGATGGTGCTTTTCATATCTTAACTGGCATTAAAGGAAAACTTTCATAGGGAGACATATACTACTCTGCCATGAGCTGTTCAGTTCTTCAGTTCCCTATGGTGACTGTCCCAGAGTCCTACTTGATGCTGCATGGAGAAGGTTGCAGACTTCAGGAAACAACACTGGACTCAGTTATTATCAAGGCTTGCCTTCTGCAGGAATGCTTCCAGGTGCTCAAGGAGTGATGAAAGACAGGGAGCCTGTCAGATACACCTCTGCATGCCCAGCTGGCACATTGCCATTTGACTGTCTGCTTTCTCTGGGCAACTCATTCAGGCCGTATGGAATGGCTTCTACATATCCTTGGGGACAGGCACAGAGAAAGGTTGCCTAGCAGTGATGGGAAGTCTTACAGACAAATTGTCTTTAGGCAAGTCTCTCCTTATTATGAATTCTTTTTGTTGATTTTTTTTTTCTTTTTTCTCTTGGGATTTGGATGTTGAGGAATTGGAAGGAATAGAGTTGGCTTTTCCTTTTGGGCTATGTTCACACAAAGGTGGGAAGAGTCTTACAGGAAGAACTTGGCTAATAAGTACTGCTGAAATGAAAACTCCCATCTTTTGGTGCCTGATGGAAGCCAGTGGGTGCGTGGACAGCGCATTTTCATCTCCAGTTGCTGACAACTTCCAGTTACCAGTAAGAAGCTTCACTTTGTTGGAATGTCATTTGTTGGTTTAGGGAACCAGTGGTGACTGATGGAAGGGCATCATTGTAAGCCTAGGGTAACTAAGTAGAGTTGGCTGCTGGGACTGCAGCGAGAGCACACACCCCAGGCAGCTCTGAGCATGGAGGCATTGCCAGGAGGAGCTGGAGCCTCCCTGCCTCTCTTTGCTTGCCAGCCAGAGTGCCCATGCCATGTGGGCCTTTGTGGTTGTCGAAGTTTAAACTGTTGGGTCAGGGGTTGGGAAGCACTCCATGTTGGGGATCCTAGGCTTGGCTGAGGCTCCTGACTTGTCAGTGCTTTTCAGACAGTTAAGCAACTTTTTCCAGTAAGGGGGAAATGGATTTCATTACCTCTTATTCCAAGGCTAAGGGTCAGGAGAAATAGTGATTCCTGGTTCTGTTCTGGGAGAGTCAATCTCACTATCTGAGGGCTAATTCAGGGATGACTTATGCAACAGTATTGAGCTTGTTTGTTGATATTATTTTTCACCTTATATTAGTCAATGTGTGTTTTGTTAAACATGTTACAGGCTGATAGAGGAATATAAGCTGCAGTAAAATTGTTCAGGTTTTTACAAAGCAGGGCCCTGTGAATACCACATATTGGACATCATTTTACCCCTCTGATCATGTCAGGAGTGTTTCGATGCTGTTCAGTGCCCCTTCTCACCAGCTGGCCCTGCGAAGGAAAAAAAAGTATTTATGATAATGTGTGAAAGCTTTGTCCCAAAGCATCCTCTCACTTCAGCTTGAGGCGCTCTAGAAGGGCATGGTGATTTCACCTTATTTAAGTTCACTGTATCCACCTACATGCTTGATCCCACAGACACCAAAATGCATGTGTCCAAGCAGGCTGGCTGGGACTATGCTACAGAGGGCAGGAGCAACGGCTGCTGAGTCCTCCCTGCATGCTGCTTGGTGGGTGATAGCAAGCTGGCTTTTGGAAACCTCTTTTATACCCACTGGGTTCAGCAGGACCTCCGGTGCTGTGTTTTGCCTCAATATCCTGCTTCTCTCCTCATAAGTAAGGCTGCCTGTTGTCTTTTCCTGTTTTGGGGTGCCTTGTCTGATACATAAGGAAGAGGAATTGCACACCCCACACTCTCCTTCTTGTTACCAAAGTGCAGGTCTGCTGCTGAGAAGGCAACTGTACCATGGCCATTTGTAGCTCAGGCTGGGTGGAAACAACACATTTCTCAGCATCTTCCCACTTCATTGCTGTCAGTCACATCCCTCTTTATCCATACGTGCTGCTCTTTAAAGGCTTGCTCAGTTATTTCTTCTGCTGTTTTATACTTGTACATTTCTATTCATACTTCACGCGTAGCAGTTTTAACATTTCTTTTACAATTCTTTGTTCCACGTATGAAAACTGCTTTGCATATTCTTATCTTGAAGCTGTTGCATATTCATCCTCTATTATTTCCTGCTCTTCTGCCACCTTTCCCCATCTCCTGGCATGCAAACCGTAGATGCCCAAGTCTTACATCTTTGATGGAGAGATTTGTCAAATGCTCTTTTTGGAGGAAAAAAAGCAGAGGGAGAGTATGAGGAGTTTCGCAGTGCACCAGGTGTAGGAGCTACGAAATGGCAAGTACTGATCTTCGTCTCCATGACAGCAATGATTAAATGTTACTTTTTCATCAGTTTGTGAATATATATTTTCACAGTCTCTTTTCAGACAGCGTGAGCTCGGAGGTGGTAAGTTTTCCAGCTTGTCCTTTGCGTAGGATCCTGGAAGGAAAGCCAGACTTGGTAGTCAGCCCCGGACAGGGTGGGACAGCTGAGCTCCGGTTAGGGATGGTGTCTGTGCAGACCACTGCGGAATGCTTTAGTGACTTGTAAAACCAGGGTGTTGATTTGAAATCCACCATGTATTTGAAGAACAATGTGTGAAACATGTTTCTGTACTTGCAGCATTCTAAATGTGGAGGATGGTGAAGCATGTTAATGAATTGGAGAAAAGATTATATAAAAATAATGAAGGGGAGGGGGTAAGCAATATGTTCATTGATGTCATTCACTGATGTCCTGTAGCCAGAGATACCTGCATTAGAGAGGTAGTGTTTGCTCCCTCTAAAGACAGCTCTAAGGAGCCTGCATTTTCTTGCAGTGATTGTAATCAGAGTAATTCAGACTGAATGTGCAATTTGTCAGAAAGTACACTTGAAGAAAAAAAAAAATCTGCAGTAATTGCCGGGCATCTATTTAATGCTGTTGAATTAGTCAGGCATCTCATCTGTATTTAATGAATATTTCCGGGTCAGGTTTTGGTAATTCATAAAGTGCTCCAGTAGCTGAAAGCTCAGAACATGGCATGAACTCTGAAACTAAGTACTTTGTGTTTTATTTTCTTTTTCTGCGTGCTCCTTTGTAACGTAGACTTTAAGGTCTGTACTGCTGTCAGCTTGAACAGGATGGAGCTGAAAATAAGGAATTTTTAGGGTTTTGGGTTTTTTTAACAGTGGTAAATGCTCTGTGCTAGCAACGTGTGTCACTTGGAGCACACAGGAGCACAGGGTGTTCAGCTGGGAGGCTGCGGGTAACTGCTGCTCATGCCAACATGTGCGAGACACTTACAGCATTGCTGTGAGAGCAGCGTTTCAAATCATTGGGTAGGTGTGGAATAAGCTACTCAGACGCTGAAAGGTGTCATGTCCAAGAGAGCAAACGCAAGACCTGGTGTGGTTGTTTCACTGCACCGGAGCCCAGTGGGCGGGCAGCCCTCCCCGCTCCAGGCACAGCGAGGGAGGTGCGTGTGGCTCCCCAGGGCTGCGGTGGCAGTGGCTGTAGTGAGAGGAGGATGGGCTTGAATCATGCTCTCAAGAGCTTCAGGACCCACTTGTAAATCTTCCCCAGTGCCAGAGGCCTAGCTGTGAAATATCTGAGGAGGGTACGTGGCACTGGGAATGTCTGCCTGTGTGAGCAGCACTCCTGGTTGAGGGACACCTTGCAAAGAGGGAAGGGACAAAAGTTGTTCTATCCTGCTGGAGCCGGGGATATGCTGTGGTTGTAATTATTTGCAAACTGGGCATACCACTGCGAATTTTTCCCTGCAATGCACTTAATCCGTTTTTAACATTACCTCATCTCAAGAATAATGTAAAGTACTCTGAAATAAATTTAAAAAAATTAGACAAGTCGAGAATAAATTTGAATTTTAGGTTCTATTACATTTAAAATTCTGGGCTGAAAACAAGAAGTGCTGCCGTAATTTGCTTAAAATATGCCTACAGCAACATTACAGAATCAATTTACTTCTACTCGATTAATTTGTGTAATTAATGCAAGATTCATTCATATGAACTTGTGAATTCACCTTGTCCTTGTTTATATTTTCCCCCTATGGTTCTTTTTATCTTTAACCTTAGTCTACTATTTGTGTCTGAGAAAAGGTGTGTAAAACTCACACCCATTTGAAAAAGTGTTTGTGTGAGGCAGAGCTGTGCCCCCCTCTGAACAGGATACTTGGCCGGCTGGGAAGGCTGGAGGCGATTTGTAAAAGGAAAACTTTGCCTTAAGGACTGTGTGTGTCTTGGAACTGATGAACGGAGTGTCTCCTTCCAGTTTGTGTATGCTGACCTTGCTGCGTGGCTGGAGAGTGGACTCTGAGTCTCCAGCCGGGAAGCACACACAGCTGGGAGGGACAGCAGCTCTTGGATGCTGCTGTTAAATTCTGTATTGTCACGTGTTTCAAAGTGATTTCTATGTGTGTGGTGGTGGTGGTGGTGGTGGTCGGTTTCAAGAATTAATTAATTATTTAATTAATTAATAATTTTCACCCTATTAACGAAACGATCAGTCTGTGGAATTGTGTGCCTCAGACTTCATGGTTTGGTCTCCTTGCATCGCCCCTCCCGCTGCAGTTGTGCCTTGCCAAGTTTCACATGTCCGAGTCGCCGCACTGCTGATTTGCGATGCTTCACCCTGTTCTGCTGGGGAATGTGATGTGCAGTGTCTGGAGGTTTGGTTGCCCGGCGTGCATCAAACCAAGGGCAGGCTGCAGACCTGCCCTTTGGTCCTTGTTTTGCTGTTTGACTGGTCCCTCTGATCCCTGCACTGCCCTTTGCTCTGGAAAGCTTTGAGAACAAAATATGGAAATGCACTTCATCGTGAACTTGGTAGCTGGCTCATGTTTATGGGCTGTCCTTTTGTTTAGTAGGAACAGGTTGATCAGGCAAGACTAGTTCTACAACTTCTATGTGCTTTGGGGGGAGCTGGTGGGATGGGAGGCGGGAGTCCCGCTCAGCCCTTCCTCTGGCAGCACACGTGAGGGAGGGACTGCAAACCAGGCGTGTGTTCCCCAGGGAAGGGTCCTGCTGACACCCTGCACAGAGTGGAGAGCCCACAAAGCTGAGCTGCAGGCCAGCGTTTCTCACCTCACAAGTGTGCTTAGCATCTAAGTTCAGTAATACCTGTGAAATGATACGGGAACAGCAAAAGCATCTGCTTTGAGAGAGGCGTTTTACTCAGTCAGTCACTGAACGCTGTCGGTCTGATACAATTCAGAAAACATTCCACGTACGCATTACTTCAGATCTGAGAGAGCTGCGTTGCTGTTGCCAGAAATAAATTTGCCTAAGCCTGTGTCTTCCCCGCAGGGGGCTGTTATCACATGGTTCCATTCTATTTTTCAGGCCTTATCTCTTAATTAACTAATCTCTAATAATGCTCTTTCTTCTTTTTTTTTTTTTTTCCTAATAAGCACTCGTGATCCGTCCCCATTTGCCATTGATTATGCTAAGAGCAGTGTTGTCTTTTTTTACAAAACAAACAAGTCAGATGTAAATTACTAACTGTTTTGCTGGGATCCCTTTTTCTTTATATCAGCCTTTAAAATCTTCCCAGGCCATTAGCTAGGAAGTACGTGGTGCCTGTGAGCCCGATATAGCATTCCCATGCCCTTTGCTAAGCTGCACACATGTATTTGTGTGGTATTACAAAATGCCCAAGCTCATGTAATGCATGGAGGCTAATCTTATCAATTGTATTAAGGCTACTTAAGAACTAATAGCTTTAAGGAAGCTGTTTATATTTCCTCCTTTAAAGCACTTTAGTCAATGTTCTGCGTCCCTTCAAATAAATGTCACCAGTTAAATAGTGCACTTCTTGTGATTTCTTTTAAAAGTGATATTTCTTAAGAGTTGTCACTTCAAGGCCTTGGGCTGGCTCTTAGACCTGGGTACTTGGATTTAAGCTGTTAATCCATACGGAGGTACCTAAAAAGAAGTGGCCTAGTTTGCATGAATTAAGCTCACATCCTTCTGAAGTTTATTAGTTTGAAAATCAGGGCACGGCTCTGGAAGTCGTCGGATTGCTGCAGGCAGATTTGACTATGTGAGCTTTAGACTTAAATTTAAAA
This sequence comes from Scytalopus superciliaris, assembly GCA_013400415.1. Classification (NCBI taxonomy): domain Eukaryota; kingdom Metazoa; phylum Chordata; class Aves; order Passeriformes; family Rhinocryptidae; genus Scytalopus; species Scytalopus superciliaris. The sequence goes on from VXBX01008844.1 coordinate 98,347, forward strand.
TAAGAACAATGTGTTCTTTTGAATGTCCATGGCAAGTTTGATTTAAATGAGGGAGGAAAAAAGGCTATAAACCCAGTTTAGGGGATTGTCAAAGATTCTGAGAATACCAGTGGTTTCACCAGAAGACCATCTTAGTGGCTCTGAAGATGTTTTAATTCCTGCATACTACAAGAAGATGCCACTAAAATAGTACAGCAAATTCTGTTTCTAGTAAGGGGCAGGTGACTTAGAAGTCTGTTTGTACATCTTGAGCTTAGCAGAGTACATGAAAAGAGGAAGGTTTGCTTTCTCTCAGAGCATTTTATGGAGATGGGATAACCTTCCCAGCTCTAAGAACACATAAAACAGGTCCAAAAAGTTAATTCAGAAGGAAAATGTTAGCAGTAATGCAAATTAGAGAAATCTGTATTAAACTGTATGTATTTAAACATTTTCTTTAAAGAGATCTTTACTTGCAATACAATTTTAATACCTAAATTTACATTTGCAGTCAGCAGAAATATCTTTATCTAGAAAAGCATTTGCGGTGTCACAAGAGAGTATATGTAAGATTGGACGAGTGATATATTACATGTAATATTTTACAAACCAGTTGTATTACAATCTTGTGGTAATCATGTTACAAAGATCTTCATCAACCAGGAGGCTTTATTTCAGACAGCATTGACATATACACTATTTGTTCCCTGGTTCCAGTACTGTTGTTCATAAACCTGTCTCAGATGGTCTCTTTACCTGCCTAATACCATTGCTCTGGGAACTGGCTTCTCCAATGTGATGTTGAAAGAAGAATTTGCCAATTTGTTATGTTGCTTTAGCAATAAACTGAAAAAAATAGAGACCACAAATAATTAGGAAGTCCTGTCTAAATTAATGGCCTAAACCAGATTTCTAGGGCAGCAATAAATCTAGATCTCTTTGAAAAATCAGATGTCTAGTCAAATAACTGGTATAGATCACAGCACGCTGAAGTCTCACAAGGAAAAACTGTAATTAATCCTTGTAACGCAGCTCCTATCCACATGTGACTCCTCTGAAAAGCTCTTCTCTGATATATGTGGCCACATCCTGTGCCGCCCACAATCCTGTTCTTCTCTAATGGACCAGCTGAGAGGGGCAGCAGGCCATATCTTACTGAGAAGGAAGGAGTTGCTCTGGTTCATACAGTTCTGCCGTGCAGAGTGTCCCTCAGCAAAGCAAGAGATGATAGGCTGTGGTGAGTAGCAAATTGGCTTTTTGTCAGTGCCCATGTTCTAGTCAGTCTTATGCACAAAAGAAGAGAGTGACTTTTTAATTCATTATTGTAAGTAAATTCATTATTGTAACTGAAGTTAAAAGCTTTGAGCAGCTTTGAAGAAGTGAAAGGACACCACAGATACCTGTCAAAGCCAAACCTTGTATGCAGATGGCCTGAAACAGTCTGGCCACTGAGATGGAAACTATGGCTTGATGTACAGACATGTCCTTACCTGTTCTACCTGGAACTGGTTTGTCCATCCTAGAAGGAGATGGAACAAAAGCTGGAGAAGCTGAGTGCTGCTGGGGCAAGTGCACAAGTGATTAACAACGAAAACCAATGGGCTGTGCAATGATTAGGCAGCTGCAAACACAGCTTCCTTTGAAGACCAGCCACCAGCCAGGTGAAAGGGACCCACTGAGAAACCTCTCCCAGGTACACTCTGGAGCAGTAGAGGGTTTTCCCAGCCAGAGTAAAAGTAAGTGTGGTGCCTGGCTTACAGCAGAGGGACTGAGGTGTCTGCAATCATGTGTGCAGGACTGGGGCTTATTCTCTTGGGTTCCTTTCCCTTTAGCTGCAATTATCTGGCAGCTGAAGATAAACTCAGGGTGATGCTCCATTCCCTTACTAGAGGCTGCGCACCACAGCAAACTCTTTCCATGCTTTTTTCCAACTTGGTATATGAGAACAGGACCCTCCAGCTGTGAGAGTATGTTTAGAGAGATGCAGCATATGCAAAATGTGCTTTCCCTTTGATTTAAAAGATGCAATGAGGGGCACCCTGTCACTGATAAAGAAAAATAAAATCTGTAAAATTTGCACACTGGGGATTGATTTAAACTTAGTTTTCCCTGGCCTGAAAGTTTGAGGCTTGATGTACTTGTGGGTGAATGGTATCCATTTCTAGGACCCTGGAAAACATCTAAAGTGTGAGTTCTAGGTGGCCTTTTTGGTTTGGGGTTTGTGTTCTTTTGTTGCCTTAAAAATAGTTGGGCTTGAATATTCTGGAGCAAGCTATGAGGTTACATACTCTGTAAAATGTCCAGAGTAACAGTAACTGGCACATGCTCATAGCATGGATTCCACCCACTACACAAAGAATCTTCTAGGCTTCTGCACAGACTTTAAATACAAGGTGAAGCGTAAGTCTACAACACACGCATTCAAGATATACAGCCTGCAAAAAAACCCTGAGAAACAAACCCCGTGAATCTTACCTTAATGTTGTTTTCATGATGCTTGGCTGCTTCCTTTAATTACAATTTTTGCTTAGTACATAAATTCTCAGCATAAATTTGCATTTTGTTCTATGTACATCTTAAGAATACAGCAGAAAACACCATTGCTTAGCACATTAACAAAAATCACATTATATGAGAGGTTTGTCAAAATACCTGTATACTAAGTTATATACAATTCTAAAAATCCTCCTTCCTTTGAATTCTAATGTTACTCTCCAGAAACCCAATCTGTTTGTCTTTAAAAGTTGAAGTACGGAAAGTATGCTGATGAAACAACTTGAGGAAAAAATACTACCTTTTCAAATTCCACTTTTAAT
>VXBX01008844.1:107566-119278 GCA_013400415.1 Scytalopus superciliaris
ACACACACAGACACACACACACACACACACACAGACACACACAGACACACAGACACACACACACAAACACACAGACACACAGACAGACACACACACACAGACACACACAGACACACAGAGACACACACACAGAGACACACACAGAGACACACACACACAAACACACAGACACACAGACACACACATACACACACACACAGACACACACACACCCCCAGAGGCACACACACAGAGACACACACACACACACACACACACACACACACACAAACACACACACACACCACGTACAAAGATATACAGGAGCAAACTTGCATGGGGAAGGAACACAAAGGCAAGGAGAATTTTCCACCCTGCCCCCTGGCCATGCCCGTTTCTTCACATCCCCTGCTCGCATAGTGGCATTTGTCCTGGCTGTTTTTCCTCTCTGAAGTCCTTTTCTATGTCAAGGCTATACTGAGTCTATAATTAACTCTTCATGATGGAAATATGTGTTTTCGGGTCACTTCTTCAAAGAAATTAATTTTCAACAGAAGTAAATGGCAGAGAGAAATTTCAGGAGGGGCAGTTAGAAAAGAGTGATCGCAGCATAGCGGAAGGGAGACACTGGAACAGCCTTAGGACTCATCATATCCAGCTAGAGCATTGATCCAGCAAAGCTAATAGCTTTTATTTGATGATAATAGCTCCAGGGAGGGGTTATGCATTTATTCTTGGCTTGGGAAGATGGCCAGTATTTGAAACATGAAATGTGCTTCAGCAACAGGATGTTGCAAAATTCCCAAAGTTCTTGCAGGAGCTTCCCAGCTATTATTCATTTGACACTGTGGTTGTTCTCCATAAAAGTTGTTTAGTCTGGTGACTTATCAGATGTTTAGATGAGAGAGAGAAAACTTAGTAGGCAAATAGTTCCACTGGCACTACAGAAAAGAGCATAAGAGAACTGCAGCTCTAACACATGCCATTTTCCTTAGCAAATGACAGAATCTAGAAATGACAGTGATCTAGAAAGGTGAAAAAAATCTGAAGGTCACTTGTATTGTAGCTTTCTGTGTGGATAATTTAAAGTTGTGTCAGAGAGTGAGGTGATTGCAATAGTCTGGTGAAGGAAAATTCCACTTTGCAGTCATGACCTAAATATATCTAAATGCCAAACGCATATAAGTTTTGTCTCTAGATGTAAAGCATTCTCTGAATTTGGTCTAATTCACGTTCATGTGTAAATGCTCCACCAGTTTCAGAGGGATTGGATCAGGCCTTCACTCTACAAATAATATAAAAATCACATTGTGGGGGACAGACTCCCACCTTCCCTGGAATTAAGGAGAACTTTACTATTGACTTCAAAGGTGCCAGACTATCCCACCAGGAATGTGAGCAGAGATTGTGCACTACCACGTAGTACAAACCTTGAATTCACTGACATCCATTTGTAGATTTTTAATGCCCTATTTCCTGCCTCCATAGTACAAAGAAATTACCTTGAGTCTCAGTCCCAAACAAGGCATCAGTTATTAAGGACAGTATAACCTTGTTTTCCCTCTGTGCATTGCCCTTCCACTGCTGCTGGATTAAGTTCCAGCTCTCAAATCTCCATATAATGCTGGCAGGTTTTTTTTCAAGGAGTTATTTATACCCATGGGCATAACTTCGCAATGGAAATGCTCTCTTATTAAACAGAGAATGTATTTGTTACAACCCTGCAGTGCAATGAGTTAAGTCTGTAACACTCTTCACTGTAAAGTCCTCCTTCAGAATTGCAAAAACAACCAGACCACCCAACAAGTCAAAACAACATGCAGAGAGACACACAAGTGAAACACCATTTCCACAGTCAGGCCCAGGATCCCAAGAGACACACAAAAGCTTTTTTTCAAAATTAATTCAGACATTTCTAACACAAGCAGTATATTTGAAAGACAGTTTACAGGACCCATTATGCAACCACGGAATACGAATGTTAATGAGTGATGTTCCCAAAGAACCCTGAGTAACCATCTCTTTCCCTGATGCTTAATTTTTTAAAAGGTTCTGGGTATTTATTTATGCCCAATGCTAATTTTTTAATTTCAAAGGTTCATTTTGTTCTTGTGTTTATTTTCTGCTTGAGCTTACTGCACCTAACCTGATTTTGGGATTACAGCCTCTTTGGGCACTGACATCAAAGCCATTAAGGTGTTTCTGGTCAACAATCTGCTCTGGTTTGTATAGAGGAAATTAGTGCTGATTTCATGTGAGGTTTAAAAAAATTAGGCACAGGAGAGAACTTAAAATGCATTTGGCTACAAGGGCCATTGTGTAAACCTAGGAACATCAACACGTGTTGATGCTCAGTATTATCACAGCACTGAAGCAATCCATTGAGTGAATATAAAAATAGAATTCTAAATATTCATTTGAATACACATAAAGTACTGGTAAAGTGTTGCTGCTTCTGTTTATTTCCACAAGACTGATTCATTGCCAGTATCTAGTTGGAGTTTTAAAAATGTTATCACCAGTGTATGTCCAGGGAATTATTTTTTTAGGAAATTAATAAATCACACCAAAAACTGCCTTAGGACTAGTGAACTTCTGATACTTTCCTGTTCATTTTGGGAGTAGGTATACGTGGCTCAACATAATGGATTTATAAAGATGTAAAAGACAGTAAAAAATATTAAGTCTTTTACATTGCACTCAGTAAGAGTGAGACTTGTATTTTGGTGCTTTATATTTTATGTCCTCGATAACTTCAGGGAAATTTGTCAAGGGAGGAGGCAATCTAGCTGATTGTTTGGGAGGCTTATTATGCAAGAGAGGAGAAAGACCTCATTTTAAAGAGACCCCCCTCCAGCCAGTGCCTGCTGGGACATACATTTCTTGAGGATAATACTGATCAAATAACGATGCTAAGTGATACAAACCCCACTAGGTCACTTACTCTTTCACTTCTTTGGAGCTGAAGTCCAGATATCTGTTGCTGATCCACTGAATTTCGAACCAATCTTTGTAGCCATTGTTCCCACAGCATTTGAACTCAATTTGGAGCATGTCAATGGTCTTCTTCATGAAGCATCTTCCAGGGGTGTCTGTGTCCCGGTAGAACTTCATGCCATTCTTGAGCCCTTGGGCCAGTGTGCTGTCCAGTGATCCCCGCATGAGAAAGCAAATCAGAGCAACGAAGAAAATGAGGATGTTGAAGATGAAACATAGTGCCAGGTAAGGTTTCAGCAAAGGCTTCCACTTGGCAAATTTAGCGGGATCCAGAGAATCGTAACAAATTTTTCCAGCAAAACCATTGAAGGCGCAGGATAATATACCCATCAATATCAAAGAATTGGGCACAAAGTGGCTTTCAGAATTGTCCATCACTTCGCTTCGCTTCCGGAGTTCAATTTTGAGGAACAATCCCATGCTAAAAACAAGGATTCCAGCAAATACCGAAAACCAGTTCATGAGCCATAGTCCCTGCGCTAGTTTTACCCGTTTCTTCTGATTGAATTTGACTTTCAGCAGTGCCATCTTTGTAATGGGAGATGTTGGAAGATATCACAGCCTGGACCCCTCTTCTCAGCGTAAGCAACTCGAGGAAGAACCATTCAGGCGTTGGAAGAGACCCCGAACGGCACATTGGGAAGCGAGCCACTGCACAGTCCTTCCATCTTGTACTCCCCTGGTCAGGATTCAAGCAAGTAAAATATTCAAAGGTCCCAATTAGCAATGTCACATTAGTGGGAAAAATGGGCAATTAGCACCTACAACTATTTCTGGTGGTTTCTTCCAAGCAAAGGAGAAACGCTCTCAAGGTTTCAAATGATTTGATCTGGATCTGCAAGACGTCATTCTAATACCTTTAATCATTTGATCCAATTTGGAGAAATGTCTTTCAACAGATGAGTGGAAGTAATCCCTCATTTTACTATTTAGTAGATTTGTGCTCTCTTATGATAGGCTGCTGGGCAGAATATGAAAACCCAGAGATATAAAAAGATCTCAGTTGCCAGAAGAATATGGATCCTTTGAGGAAAGAGGGAGAGGGCTCCGGATTAAAAAAGCCTGCTTGTATACAAACATATACGTCCCCAACGTGATCCTGATTTATTCATATCTACAGCCAAAAACATGTTTCGAGTCCTTATCCTTCTCTGTTGACTTGACACCCTGTGGCTTATGTGTTCTGAAAGCAGATAAGCATGTAGTTTACGGTGACCTAAAAAAAACTAAGCTTGGCGTTTTCTTGTACCATCTTGGGTTGTACCATCTCTGAGGCTTGGCAGGAGAGGAGGAGAAAGGAAAAGTGCAGAGAAACTCAATAAATAAATCCTGAGCTGAATTCTAGAGGTGCTTTTATAAAAAGTGAGCTGGCATGAGCAGCTTACTGGATAATCACCAGGCCAGGGGAGTGGAGCAGGGCTGCCCACGGAGACCCACCTTGGAGCTTACACCAGGAGGAATTGAGCTCAGCAGCTGGAGAGGGACCCTCAGGACACTGTATCCAGCCAGTGCAAGGGAGGCACCTCGGGGGTCCTCAGGGTCTGCTGAGGGACCTGCAGCCTGGCTCCACTTTCGTTCTGTAGTGGGCAGAAAAGGATAGGTGCAATCCCTTCCTTCGACAGTGGCCTTCCTTTACTACACAGCTGTTTCAGACAAGCAGAGATGCTGGGCTTTCATTCTCCATTGCTTGAGGAGTTTTACTTGCTTTGAAATATCATCCCCCCCCCTCCATTCTCACCCCACAGAGGTTTGGAGCTACTGGAAAAATCCTACTGCTGGCTCACCTCCTGCTGTGGGCTCACCACTTGCCACACAAAGCAAAATTAACCTCAGGCAACCTCCAACAATGGAAAATGAACCTCCAGGTGTGTGAGGATGTGGGTGCTAATGCTGCAGGGGAGAAAGGAGCAGCCTCAGAAGAAGGACTGGCAGGCTTTTCTCCAGCCTGTCAAGCAGACCTGCTGCTGCCATCACCACACCAATACCCTGGGGGCATCCTCTAGTGGCTGCCAGCAGTATGGCCACCAGCCTTCAAGGAGAGAGAGGGGAAGGGGCCTGCCCGGGAGGAAGGCAAGTGTGAAAAATAATAGTTCAAGAACCCCAGCACTGAAAAGTAGCATTTTGATACTGTGCTGCTGTGTGGTACCATGGGTGCTGCTCAGTTACCAGCTGTGATGCTGGAGAGCTCCAAGTCCCTTCAGTAAGGACAAACTGTTAGGAAGCTGCTCCTTCTTCCTGTGCTAATACAAGGTTTTTGCGGTGGACCTTTCCTGGCCCATCCTGGTGTTACTGTAGTAACCTGGAGAGCAGCTGGTAACTGGGATTTTCCTAAAGCAGGCTTGGTTGTTCACATTGCTGCTGCCCTTGCCAGTGAATGGTGAGAGTGTAAGGGAAAGGAGGAAGGTGATTATCCATGCCCTCTGCTTGCCAGGAAGTGGATGAGAAGTGCTATTTCTTGAGATTGTCTATTCAATGGTTTTGTGCAGTAAAACATAGTGCTGAAATAACATATCTCCTGGCTTTTTGGCAAAACACCACAACCAGTCAGCACATGTTACGTTTTACTGACTTTTCCAGGGCTCAGGAAAGAAACTTGAGATAGTTTGGAAAGAGTATTTATCTGAGAGCACAAAGTTAATTCGAGATAAAGGAACTTGAAACCATTTTCTTCCTTGTCAGTGATGAAAGAATGAAACTGTAACTAAAGAGGAAAAGACTTTTCTATCAGGTCGGTGGAACAGGGGGATATACAGTGAAATATGTCCTGCAGGACAAAATGTAGTAAGCCTGCCCACAGCAGATGTAAGTCTGGTGCTGCTCTGGATATGGGTAATTTGGTATTCAAGCACAGATGACAGCCTGAATACCCACTACCTTAGTGATTTAACACTCAGATAACCATGATAAATCTGATGCAGCAAAATCATGTAATTATATACACTACAGTGTTTCCTATTAATTCAGGAATAAAAATATTGAAATAGAACATGCAGCATATGTTTCAGGGCTCACTAGTTCCTCCAAATTTACTCTCCTGCTTTAAACAAAGGTAATGAGAGGGGTCCTAATAAATCACTCCTAAATAGGGGTATCTGGGAGATGATCAGTAATTCACCCGATGTTCAGGGAAGGGCCCTTAGGCCTCATTAGACCTTTAAGACTTGGGGTGGTACCTTTAAAGTAGTCACAGAGCAATCAGCACAACCAAAGCAACCCAGATGAGGAAAAGTGCTTTTTATTTAAGTAGTTTCGATAGTTCAATACCAGCTGGGGACTTAGAGTGGCAAAAATTACCCCACCCCTCAAATTAACTCCCATGCCTGGAAGTTCTAAAGGGGATTTGTGGCAGTAAATCATACACAATACTCTGACGCTCTGTTCTAAAAAATGAATAACACTTTTTAAAGTGGCAGTTAATGCTTCCCCATTATCCCAGGCACGGAGCTCACACACCGTGTTCAAGCTTCAGCACAAACCCATCAGCCAAGCGCTGTCTCTGGCAGAGCAACCGGCCTAAGGCAGAGGAAGGTTACTGGGGATCATCGAGAAGAGGTTTGGGATGTGGACAGTTTAAAAAAGAACGCTCTTTTTTGCCTCGCATCTGCTTTTCTAACAAAACTTTATCTTGGCTGTGATTCGCCTTTAATGTGGCACTTACTACCGCTTCTATTTCAAACAGAAAATACTGCAACTGATCCATAGCAGACAAAAGCTAATTGCTGCAGGAGTGTTTCAGTTAATGGTCTCCTCATCGGTTGCCTATTAAACTCAAATGCATAATTCATATGCCATTTTGGAGAAAAAAAAAGGTAAAATAAATTATTAAAATTATTATTGATCTCACCATGAATGTGTTCGAATACAAAATGTTAAAAATTGCATTGTCTATGTATAACAATATTGATACTTTTAAAAAAAGCTGTGCCTGCTAACCTAAATACAAACCACACATTTATCAGTCAAGAGAGAGGAAAAAGTTGGTTTAAATGCAGACAGTTTAATCTGGTATTTGTTAAACACTCTGCTGCCCAGTCCTGGACCAATCTTAATCTTTCTATCCTCAGGAATATGAGATATAAAATACACATATGCTTGAACTTATGGAAGTGCCCTTGGTTGATACAAAAAAACATTTCCTGGCTCAATCTTTCTTTCACACTGCTCTGTGATACGAAATGTGTGCCTTTTTGAGGCTTTTTTAAATTTTCCTTCCTCAGGAGTGGTGATTCCCCAAGAGCCCAGAGTAAAGGAACTGCTTAGAGACAATTTTATCCTTAAGCAGCAAAGGTATTTATTCCGACGTCAGGGAGCCAGCCAGCTCGCGCTGGACAAACTAGCTCAAAGGCATCAGTGAAAAGCAAGGCAATTTATACAGCCTACATACAGGACTGCAACATTTCAACATGCATATTCATACAATTACAGCATCTAATCATCATATCCATAAGAGGTGGGGTTTAGGCAGGGCCCAGGTGCAGCTCGGGGTGGTGTCTTCTCTTGGCAAAAGTTTTGGGTGGTCGGTTCTGGTCTTCAGCCTCACTTAGAGGGGCAACTGCTCTTCTTCCTCGCTGTGACCTTCCCTCTTTCTATTGTTGTGTGACCTGATAACTGAAGCTTGCAGAAACCCTTGGCTCAAAGCCCTTCTAGCCTATTCAAATATCCACCTGGGCCTGATTTATGACCCCTAGATTCACTGTACACTGGTTCTAGAATTCTTCATAGGATTAGGTTTGGGTACAGTGAGCAGAACAGAACAAGTTACAGATGTTCTTAACACAGGCAGAACAGAATAAGATACTCTCATTTCAGTGCTGAGATTTCACTGCAAGAGTAACAGTACCTGATTTTCCCTATGATGGGAGGGTATTGTGTAGGGAGGTTGCTCATGCAGCCCAGCTTATGGTTTTGCTTTCCTTTCTAACTGTGTGGCGTGTACAGGGACACCCCTGAGGAAAAATGTGATAAAATCACTGTACCACACTGTATGATTAACAGGTGGGCAAAAAAATCTGATTCGTGACTTTTTTTTTCCTACTTACAGGTAACTTGGTAGGCTACTATTTGTGTGGCATGTGAGGTGACTGCAGGTTCTGAGGCTGGAAATAGAGGCAAGTTGCTCAATTCACTGCTGGGACTGTTGTAAACTCTGGGAAGGGCGATTTGACTTGCTGGACCCTTTGGCTCCTTAACATCACTGGGGCACACTGTGGAGGTTTTAGTGTGGTTTTGGCCTGGGCAGTTCCCAGCATTTCAGCCAGCGTTATCCACGTGGTGTGTAACATATTCAGAAAACACAGCTTTTCTTTGAGCCTTTTCATTGTGAGTGTTTATTTGCATGCTTGTGATGCCTGGGGTGAAGGGTTCACTGCTGAAAGGAGTTAGAAATCGGTTTGTACTTGCAGAAACAGGAAAGAAGTATGTTGGGAACTGGAATCTTACAAAAGGCTCATGATTGTCATTACTGCTGGAAAACATCAGTGTAATAGGCAGATCCCTGAGTCAGTCAGGTAGATCAGATCACAAAGTGAATGGAAATGCTGAAATTCCACAAGTTGCACAGATTCTTTTTCTTGCTATTCCTCTCTTTCCTTGTATGTGATAAAATTGGCTGTTTAGTGAAACCTGAAGCAATTCTAGATGAAGCCACTAAGATTTGATCCATGTCTACATACAGCTATTGTTTAAGAAGAAACTTAAAAAAAGGAATCCAAGCCCTCAAAAATATAAAAGTGTGTAAGAAATTGTCTTACGTATGTATATTGTACCTGTTTTTTCACACAACAATTTGGCTGGAGTCCATCCCAGAATCTATTTAAATAAAAGAGGGCTGGATAAAGAAAAGAGGTGAATAACTCCATTTTTGCTCCTGTTAATCTGAGAAGCAGGGGCAGACAGAGGGAAATGCCTGGAGTCCAGCAGGAGGTACATATTTAAAACTATAAATCACATTTAGGTATTTGCCTGACCAAACTTGTTCAGTCTTCTTGTTCTCAGACTGGACTTCCTTGTTTCCTGCCATGCTTGAAACCAAGAGCTGGTTACCTGTTTTGTATTACAAAGTCAATGATAAATCTTTAAGGGAAAGTAATTGTCTGGAATAGTTTGGAGTCATGTTCCTAAAGAGCATTACCTACTAATTTTGGTTTGACAAAAGTTAAGTACTTGGAGCAAAGAAAACATTATGAACGGGGGATGTCACCAAGGAAGCCACTTCAGAATGAAATTGAAGCCTAAACTTCCTTGTTGTGACTCCTGCCCACATGCTATGGACCAACAGCTAATAGAGAACCACACTGACATGCCAGTGCGAAGTGCACCGAGCAGCCTCAGTACACCTCTGGTATCTGCTACAGCCTGGCAGGATCTCTCCAATTCTAGATCTGCCAGTGTCCACCCTCAGAGTAAGTAAATGTGAATATTTATAGCTTTGGGTGAGGAGAACAAGGGTGTTACTGCAGTTCTCACAGGCTGAACAATTTGCAATCCCAAGACTAGAGGATGCTAAAGAGATTGATCTGTCACTACCACGATATGTAGAGAAGAATGATTAACTACAAAATCAGATTCTGTACTAGGATGGATGTGTTAAATTACTCAAGAGCCTCAACTGATCATATCCCTTTAACAAAGGGACATCAATTATTAAAGCAAGACTAAGGGCATATTTTTTATATCACTTTATGATGGTGTCAGTGCAAAGAATCGTTACTAAAGGGACAACTGAAACAATTCAAAACAAATATATTTGAAATGCAAAATCCAGTTGTTAAAAATTATATGTTAACAAAAGTAAACGAAACAAAGTTGTCAAGAATATAAAAAAAAATCCCTTTCCCCACCCCCTTTTAAATTAAATATGTGAAAACAACTTAGATAAAAGGGTTTTTCTGCTCAAAACCAGTCAAGTACCTAAGTGAAATTTCAGGTACTTCTCATGGCAGCAATGCAGTTTTTGATCGCTGAGCTAGCATTTACTGTCTCTTAGAGGCACATATATGATGGCAGGGCAGCAAAAGTATTTTGCAGTTTTAAAATGAAGCTTTATACTGATTCTAAGGCAACCAATTATTTCTTGCAAAATGTCACAAGTTAAGGGGGGATTTAGAAACACTTTATGTATGGAGAGTGGTCATTTTACCACCACTAACAGGGCGCTGTAAATTCATTGCATTCCACAACACTGCTACTTTTTTGTTACTATTTAGTGGGAATGAAGAAATGGCACTTAAGTTACTGTGTACTTTGTGCAAGATAACATGCAATTTTGGAAGTGGAATATAGCACCTCATCTTCCTAGGTTACCGATTCCCTCTGTCAACACAGCATTTATGTGACAGCAGGGTGGTGTAAATTATTATTGTTGTAAATTATCACAGCATACAAAGCCTTTTGTTTGGTAGATAGCTGAAACTAGTGGGACATACCTGAAAATTTCTCCCCTTCAGTTTCAGACAGCAGAGGAGCAGCTTACCAAGCTCCTGTGATGTTAATCAGCACTTGCTGCATATACCCTTGAAAGCATAATTGAAGACTCATTTTATCCATTTCAAGCTGTTTATAGAAGCATCCCTTCACACAGTATTTTCAGATTGTGAAGGTTTAGTATTTATACAGCCTCTACAGGTTTGCTGCTTTCAAACAATCATTAATATATTAGGAGAGCATTGAATTTTTATTAGAATGCTTTTTTTTCTTTTGGTTTATCTCACTTGAAATAAAAGCCTAAAGACAACTTACAGATTTAACCCATATGGCTCATATTATATCATAGCCTAGGATTCATTTCAGTCTGCTACACTGTGCAGTTACAAACTCCTCCTTTAAACCAACCTTTTGTTCCCATTACCTCATGGTATTCTCTTGCACTCCCCCTAAGACGGAGTGTACTGCTGTCTGCAATTTGAGAACAATGAAAATATGAAAAATCTAGTATTTGATCTTTCCATCCCAGTACAGCTTGCACGAGTTGCAGCTAATTCAGATTCGGTCTGGTAGAGTGAAAGCAGCACCACAGCTCTAATAGGGGTTCACTGTTGTTTATCAGCGGCCCTTGCCCCACTGTAATTAGGAAAAACTCAGCAATGAGGTACTGCAGGAGTTGGCAAATCCCACAGTGATACATAAAGATTATAGCAGCAACTTGTGTAAGAACAGTAAACTCTGACCGGTATTCTTCAATGAGAAAATCCAGTCATACATTGCAATTCACAACTTAAATACCGAACGGAATCATTTAATGGCATATGGGGGATTAAGTCCCGCAGTTTGTGAATCGATGCGGTTACACCAGGATCTAGTGCCCAGCACAGAGTCAGTCCCAGCAAGTGATTCTTTCCTGCTCCGGGATCACGCTCCAGTTGGGCGAAGGCTTGTCGGCCGCGAGCCAGTCGAAGTCATCCACCAGGTGCCAGTTGTTGCTGTCCCTGTCCAACCCAGAGGACTCGAAATCCGCCTCGATGCCAGGGTAGCTCCAGGCGTAGGGGGCGAAGGAGACCTCTGCGCAGCCCTCGATGACGGCGCGGCTGGTGACCTGCACGTAGAAGCGGCAGCGGCGGGAGCGGTGCGTGCGGAGCTGCTGGCAGGCCAGCGCCAGCAGGCAGTCGGCGCAGCCGTCCACCATCACGGAGGTGGAGACGGGCCCGCAGAGCAGGGTGCAGCCCTGGCAGTCGCGCACCCGCAGCGCGCTGGGGTTGCCGCGGAGCCGCACCCGGCAGCGGTGCAGCCCCTCCAGCAGCA
>VXBX01008844.1:129153-163392 GCA_013400415.1 Scytalopus superciliaris
TTTTTTTTCTTGCTGATGCCATGCAAATTCAGGAGAGGAGGGAAGAAAAATCTCTTTTAATGACTCATTGATTGAGCCGGTTTAAAATTAGTTGTTGTTGTTGTCTTTTTTTTTTTTTNGCGCTCTCCTCCCGCTCGCGTTCCCTTTCCCCCTCTCTCGCTCGCTCCCTCTCCCGCTCGCTCTCCCCCCTCCCTCCCTCGCTCTCTCGCTCTCCCTCTCTCTCTCCTACACTGCCAGCCCCTGATGTGATGGCGAAGAAACCCCGTTGACAAGGCACTGCTTTTTCATGACGGTGAGTTTCCCTTTGAGTGTATTATAATTTTGTGATAAAAATTTCAAGGAAAAAAAAAACACACAACCTCCTTCCTCCCTTCCTTCGGGGAGGGAAAAGAGAGGGGGGAAATCTATCTCCAGACAGACAGAAAAGAAAGAGGAGCAAATTAACAACCAGGAGTTGCCAAAACCAGGATATTAGGTTTCAGCCCAGAGAGCTATTGGCTCTGGGGCTATGTATATAAATATATATCTAGAGAGAGAGCGAGCGAGAGGGGAAACGAGGAAGAAGAAGAGGGATATTTTGTGGGTGGCTGTTGTTTGGGCAGATGTGGATTCACATGGAAATGAACTATATATATTATTTTTTTTTTTNAGAGAGAGAGTGAGAGGGAGAGAGGGGGATAGAGAGAGTGTGTGAGGGAGAAAGAAAAATAATCTTTTCAAATCTCCTCCCTCTTTTTTTTCCCCCCTCGTTTCTTTGCTTTTCTCTAAAGCTCTGTGGTCTGTGAAACACTCTTTTCTTCCTCCTCGTCAGGAAAATGGAGACACTTCGTCTCTCTCCTGGCTGTGCAGCTGGGAAGGATTTTTCTTTACTTTTCTCCTTTTTCGCTCACGGCTTGATTTTTTTCCTTTTCCCCTTCCACTCGCCACCACCCTAATCTTGTCTTTTCTTTGAGCTCGTGTCTCAGATTTGTACCTTCTGGGGATTTATTTTTCGCTCGTTTCCTCGTTTTCGGTGTCGCCACTTGATTTGATTTGATTTGTTTGGTTCTTTATTTGCAATTTCCTCCGAATCGCTCCGTGCCTCCTGCTTTTACCCGAGGAATGGAAACGGTGCCGCTTTTTGTGGCTGCGCGAAATGCTCGGGCGGTAGGTTTGGGCTAATGCGCTTTTTTTCGCCTTTTCGGGACCGGGTTTTGCGATGTGCCTTGCATTTTCAGGTTTTTTTTTGTTTGTTTGTTTTTAATTTTTTTTTTTTTTTTAGTTATAATTTGCATTTTGGGGAGAGAATGTTTAACTGTAACGCGTCTTTAAAACACAATAAAGCGTCTCTTTCTGGAGTGACCCGCCTGGCTTCGCTGTAAGAGGGGACGTGAATCCGGTCCTTTGTGCTGCCGGGATTATTTTCCGTAAAAACAATGTTTTATGAATAATTTTTAAAAAAAAAATATTTTAACGTGTGGCTTAAAGCAGTAGCCGGTCCTGGCGAGGGCTTTCTGAAACGCTCACCGCTCACATTTACTGAGCTACGGGCGGAGTTCGGCGTTCAAACTGTGCTTTGCTTTTGGCGTTCCCTGCAGAACTCGGCTAAGAGCTGGCGGCAGGCAGGGAGCAGATGTGGAGATGCCGCAAACAAAACCGGCCGAAATGGAGCCGCGCACCGAGGGCCACGCTCGTGTTCACCCGGCGCTGCTCGCGGCCGCTGTGGGGAGGGAGCCGCGGCGGCCTTTGGCGCTCCCGGGGCTCGGTGTCGCGGGCCGGAGCGGGGAGAAGGGACCGGGCAGGGAGGAGAGGGGAGAGCCGTGGCTGGGCTGGGCTGGGCTGGGCTGGCGGCGGGTGCCGGTGCGGGGGGAGCGGGGCCGTGCGGGGAAGGGAAGATGGCGCTGCCTGGCTCACTGCCAGCGTTTGTTGCGCAGTTTCGCCCGCTCTCCTCCCCCACGGGCGCCATTTTAAGGCCCTCGCTGCTGTCGCCGCGCCGTGCGGGGCGGTGCCGTCGCGCCCCGCTCGGGACATGTCTCTCTGCGTCCTTCTCCGGAGCTTTGCTGCCTCTGGAGCCTCTCCCCGAAACCCTACAAGTCTTTCTTCCCTTCCTTCTTTCCCCCTCCGCTTCTCTCTTGGTGCTGTGTCGCTGTCTGGAGGGGGGTTAAGCAAGCTTGGCTCGCAGGGCCCTGCCCTCCCAGCCTAAAGCCCGTCAGCATCCCTTCAAAGCTTATTTTCTTGCCTCTGAAGTATGTGTTTCTAGACGTTCAAAGTATAGAAAGATTAAAAAAAAAAAGATTTGAAAGAGCACCTTCTTTTGAAGGATGGCCGAAGAGTAGAACGTGACTCTGAAAAAAGAAACCTACCTGTAAAGAAATGCGCTAGGGCATTAGGGAGAGGTAATCTTAATTGAAGAGCCTTTAGTTCCTTTAAAAGTCCTTGCAAAAATACACAGGTAACTTACTGTTGAGTGGGTAGGTAACTCACTTTGTTGCTGTTAATCTCTTGGCCATTTTTTTGGGAGGGACACATACACACCCGTATTTTGTCAAATATTTCACCTTTATATCTCACAGGAAGCAGCACCTTTCCCGAATTACCCGATTTGACAGCTCCACCTTAATACACTTTTAAAGTTATGGGTTGGTGCTGTTTATGCCTTTCTGTATAATAAAGAACACCTTTTGTTTGTTTTTACGTTTCTGTATAATCTGTTAAATGCTCTGTGAGGCTTGAGTTTAATAAGAACAACATCTGTACGCAGGAAGAGAGTGTGCTGCCAGACCAACCCATGCTGTGCCCACCAAGGAGTGTGCAGTGCTTGTTCAGTTCCTCAGTTTATGTTTTCTGACACATCAGAGGAAAGCTTCCCTATGCCCCTTGTTTGTTCCTGAAGGAAGTAGGACTTTTTTAAAAAATGTTGGATTAATTTTAAGGGTGTTTAAATTCTTTGCCTGTTGGGTTTCAAATAACATTTCTGTGAAATACGCACATTCGTTGCTTGGAATATACTAAAAAATTTGAATATAAACTGTGTTTTCTAAAGACTTTCATGGAGACCACCTTGTTAACATTTTTGCTTCAAAAAAATAGACCAGCTATAAAACTTTGATTTACAAATCTCACCAGTGTGGAGTACAGCATTTGTTCACATATTTCAGAAATCTTGATTCATGGAAGCCACCACTTCTTGAAAGGATTATCTTACATTTTTATTAACAGTAATCTTGAGATCAAGATAGTGAATTCTTTTTTTAATGGTAGTGTATTTTTATATAATAAAATTTCTCTACTATGCCCTAATGCCTGGCAGATTGTGTGTGGGTTTTTTCATTAATTTGTGAAAATAGTGAAGATGAGCAGGATGGTGTCATACTCATATATTTAGCTGTGTTCTTACTTTGTTCATACTTCAAGCACTTACTGTGTGCATTCTACCCATATTCTTGAGTTGGTAATGTGCTCAGTATGTGTGTGGGCTTAGTTGAGGTCAGAGATGTAGCTGTTCTACTGTAGCTAAGCATTTACATCACTTTAGAGATGTGGAGTTTTCCTGCCCCAGTCCCTCTGTGTGTCCTTTTCCAGTAGAGTTTATATATTTAGTTTAATTGTACTGGGGGGGAACCCCCAAAGTTCTGCTAGTATAAGCTGCATTTCCACTTTCCTCCAGGGACCCTTACTGTATCTGTAAAGTTTTGCTGCAGAGGTAAGTCCATAGTCTAGAGCTGGAAGAGCCTTGGATGCCAGTTCTGCTGGTATACTGCCACATTGGTTCCAGAAAAGTTGTATCTGCATAACTCTAGTTAGGTTTTACAGTGTGGCTCTAATGGTCAATGATCGTGCCTTTTCATGCTGCATTAGGCAGGTGCTTTTTAGCATAGTTGTAGCAGTGAGAGCGTGAAAGTGTGTCATTCCCAAGTATTAGCTACAGTGCAGGCATGAGATCCTCTTTGATAATACAGTTCATTCTGTTCACAGAGTTGGCATAATTTCTTACAGTAGTTCTGCTGGAATAAGCTGCATCTGTGCTTGAAAGTTTTTTTTATGGCGACATACCCAGACCAGCATAGAGTGTATGTATACAAAAACAAGTGTGTCTTGCTTTCTTATGGTAGAGGCAAAGGAGCAAGATTAATAAGGTGTTCTGGCATTCATTGTGATCTGCCACTGGTTTAGTTTGAAAGTTGGAATGAGCAGTTTCAGTAAGACCCTTGTTGCAGCAACATAAATGCATAAGCACCAGCTTGAACTGATGTTTTTTCAAGCTCATCACGTAGTTAAATGAATATGCATATCTGTATTTTCAAATGTTCATTTGCTCCTGCTTTCCTTGCTGAAAAGAAATAACTACTGTGTCTATATTTTTGCTTTATATGAGAATCACTGAGATTTCAGACAAAGTAAAAATTCACATGATTGACTAACACAGAGAGACTATCAAACCTTTTTAATTGCTTTGTTTTCTTGCAGTATTTTTTTAAGTGCTATAGAGCTATTTCCAGTGTTGGTCTGACTAACGGGAAACCTTACCAAAAGGAATAGAAAGTGGGCAAATCACTGTCAAAACTTAATACAATGTCCATTGTTTCATTGGGAGGTATAAAGAAAGGGTGGTGAAGTGAAGAGAGGGAAGGTCTGGGGAGAAAGTCTTAAGTTCATTGAAAGAGACTGATTGTTTTTGCAAGAGTTGCTCTTAACACCTTGTTTCAGGTGAAACTTGCAGTAGTTGTACTGTGAGCTATATGCAAGTATGGGATTTCAAGATCTGGTGTTAAAACTTGACTTTATTAAGAGAAGTCAACTACAGAAAATGTCTTGGCCTCACTGAGATCACACTTGGATGTCAAAATCTCCATTGACTCCTCCATCAAGGACTAGATTGGTAGTGTGGAGGATTTTCAGTCTGTTTTTGGGAGCATTGGTATGGACTGCACTGCTGAATTAGTTACACATCTGTCAATTCATCATATTAAAATTTAAGTTGATACCTAGAACATAACTAGGAGTAGTATGAATCACTGTTCAGCTTTAATTATTGGGAGTTGTTAGCAGACACTAGCTAGCGTGAACCATGTTTGTGGCAAGGTAATTGGGGTTTTTTTGTTTGTTTGCTTTTAAACTAGTATGTACTAGAGTGGCAATGAAAAAGTATTAATTTGGCTTTACAAATCAGTTGAAAAGTTATCAGTTCGTAAGGAAGTTACAATCTGGGACTGCATAGGTGTTTTTTCAGAGTACTTGCACGCTGCACAGAATGAGAAGTACAATACTCAGGTATTCTCTAATAGAAACAACGTGGAAACATCTGAAGAACTGACTTGACATTCCTTGAAGTATTGTGTTTGACAAATAACCTATGCTAATAGACTGTGTTATTGCATACAGTAGTTTCTAGAAATGCTTAAGAGCATCTAATATCCTTTGTGCAGGTGAGCCTTTCTAATATCCTTTGAGCAGGCGAATGATTCTTTCCCAAGTAACTGTTGAGATGATGCTTCTGTCTTTGCCTCTTTTAGAATGAAACCAGGACCTTATAAAATGGTTTATGAATATTGAAATTCCTGAGAAGTTTTGTGTGTGGTGGAGCAGCTTGGAATACAGAGGCCAGACTAGGCCATAGTGTAGTCATGAGGGGAGTCCCTGCTGGGGAAATGGGCTGAGCCCAGCATTCAGCCTGGGGAATCCCGTGGAGTGGGTAAGCATCCTGACCTCAAGGCTGAGCTTACCTTTTCTCTATGTGATTTTAAAAAATCTGTTTCCTGATGAAAGTCTTGTCAAGACGCTGGATGCAGTAGGAGAAAGGTTGTGTTGTCTAAGTTAGAAATTCTATTTTGAACATGTGTGTCTGAGGGAAAGCAGATTATAGACAGCCACACTGAGGCTTCACTTTTGTACGTGGTCTGTTGACTGTAGCTGGATTGGCCTTTACTGTCATACATACTGTCAATTGAAATGCACATTTCCATTTTTTTTCCTTAACATACTAAAGTATCACTGTAGTTTTTTTGAAGTTTGGTAAGTTACCACATTTGCAAAACTCAAATCAGTTGTGGGGGTTTTTTTGTGTTTGTTTTTGTGTTTGGGTTTTTTTTGTGTGTGTGTACTAAGAGGAATAAAATACAGAATTCGCCAAACAGCCTGTTGTATGTTGTCTGTGCTTTACTGTGTGGTTTTTATTTGCCCTTCTGTGTGTGGAGCTGTACTTCACAATTGTATGAAGACCCTGCCTGTCCTCTTAAGTGTTCATCTCTTGCCAGGTCTTAGAAACCATGAAGATGCGTAATGTTGTGCCTAGCACTTTTGTGTTTCTTTTCTTTTTTTTTTTTTTTTTTTTTTTTTTTTTTTTTTTTTTTTTTTTTTTTTTTTTTTTTTTTTTTTTTTTTTTTTTTTTTTTTTTTTTTTTTTTTTTTTTTTTTTTTTTTTTCTTTAATTTTTTTTTTTTTTGTTGGTGTTTGGTTTTTTTTTTTGTTTTGTTTTTTTTTGGTTTTGTTTTGTTTTGGTTTTTTTTGGTTTTTTTTTACTAGTTTTCCCTAGAAAGGTTTTGCATCGTTCTTCCAAATATTTGAAATTGCCACTTTCTTCTCGTCCTCTGTTGCATACAGATGTCTTTGGAATACTGATTATTATATTCAATTCCACAGCTAATTTCAAACACTGTTAAGTTCATCTCAAAAATACTACTCAGACTCTTGAAATTAAAAAACATTTTCATATATTTAGAAAGTTAATGCTTACATATTACACTATGTTACCTAGTTAGAATTCCAAATTTCTTACTTTATGAGCTCTTTTTTAGAATACAGTTCCTGATAGATTTTGCAACAGTATAGTAGTTGCTTTTTGTTGATTAATCTGGAAGAGAAAACACTCAGAAGGAATAACTCCGGGTTGTAGAATATAAGCACAGCATGGTTTACAAGTGAGTAGTTAAATCCTTGTATATTACAAAGTACCTTTTAAAATTAATTTTGTGTCCTTACTCCTGTTGTCCTGAAATGAAACTATTTGATAATTACACCCATGGTTTTCTTAATGAGTAAAACTGAGAGTGAGATTTTAATTTCCAATGAAGTTTTTTAATATTTACTTCCTTTCCATCGAATACTGTCGTTATTCTGCAGCACATAATTTTTTACAGTAATGAGGGGGGAAGTGGAAATAACCTCTTTAATACCGGTTTTTTTGTTTTCTGTCCATGTAAAAATCAATTTCTTGAAAATTGAGGTCTTGACTTCGTGAGCAGCTCTGAAGTTGATCATAAGACACAAACTTGGTTAGTTACAAGAATCTGAAATTGTTCAGTTTGCAAGATACTAAATTGCTCAAAAATAGTATGGACTTGAAATTAAAGAATAGACAATATGGTAATAAGGCTTTGAGTTTATACTCCTTTCTTACAGTCCTGTGTTGCAGAGAATGCAGATGAGGTCTGGCTGTTCCCATTCAGGAGAGCTTCCCTCAATGAATCCAAGGCTGCCTGTTCGATAGGAACCTGGGGGAGAGCTGACAGTGTAAGGCAGTAGCTACACTACCTTAGCAACCTGAGGCACATACTGCTAAAATAATACACGTTACCTAGTGTATGTTCAAATGGCTTTTTCCCACCTAGTTCAGAAGCACACTGAGCAAAACATTAGCACTGTGAAAATTAATGAGAGTTGTAGTGGGAATTTGTGTGAGAGAAGAACTTCAGTTCTGGGCGTTTGACCCCTGCAGCTGGTGTGGAATCACTTAATGCTGCTGCAGTCCTTGAATGTAATTTTATCAAGGGGTGGGTGCTTGTGTTGGGTGAATAGTTATGTTACATCCATGTTCAGAAAGGCTGTGAGGGATGAAAATTTCACAAATTTGATGTAACATACTGAGTTTGCTGCTATACTGTTCTCTGAAGTGTCTGTTACAGTTCCTGATTTCTTCTGGTTTTGTTGTTTTGGTGATCATTGTTACAGTGTCGAGTATTTCTTCAGATATTCCCTAGTGAAGTTATTATTAATGCTGGGGTTGTAGATTAAAATTCTGGATGGAGAATGGTAGAGCAACGGAACAATATAAAAGATTTGATAGGCCAGGTTCATTATAAAACATGAGAGAGAGCCCATCAGAATTCCCGGTAACAGGATGTGTACAAAGTCTTACTGAATTTGTGAGGATTAGTGGGTGTATATCACAGCTCAAACAGTAGTTGCTTCAGGTGCTACATATGTTATTGTATGCAGGTTTGATTGTCTCCCACTGTAAAGGTTTAACTCCAGCAGTCATTACCTTGTTCTGAGGCACTGATTTCCAAAGGTCAGTGTTCACTCTCAAAAGTCATGTGCCAGCATGCTGCCGGTCAGGAATTGACCCCATGTATTTGCACAAAATTTACAAGTCTGTAGATTTTGCCAGCAGTTTTGCAGATAAATTTATTTATGTGCAGGTTACCAAGTTTTGGTAGTGCTGGTATCACACATTTGGCAGTTACTGCTCTGAATGTTGCTTTTCTAAGCTAGCCACTATCTTGGGCTTTTTGCACAATGTGAAAGTAATATTGTATTGCTTTGTATCTGAAGTGATGTATTAAGGTTGTAGGAAATACTGTGACTTTGAGAAAGGAAACTAATTATTTTGCGGCAAGCTTGAATGTAATTTGACTAAATTTAAAATCCAGTGTTTACAGCAGTTTAAATACATTTTTTAAGTTACAAAAATCACATACAGTATATGAAACATGCGTGAACAGTTGGACCATTTCAAGGCATCTAGTTTTAATGACAGTGTAGATTGTAAACCCTGCACGTGTTGCATGATACTGTGACTTGTGTAGCATGGTGATTAAAAATTTAGGCTGGTAAGGACCACTGGAGGTTACCTGGCCGTGCCCCTGCTGTAAGCAAACAAGCTTCACAGTTAGAAAAGGCTTGTCAGGGCTATTTGAGTTTTGGAAATTTCCAGAGATGGTCATTACACCCTCTTGCTCGAACACTTGTTTGTGAACTTTTTTCCTTGTATCGGGTTGGGATTTTCTGTGATGCATGTTTTGGCTGTTGCCTTGTGTCTTGCTGTGTGTTGATGAGCCTTGGCTCATCTTAGTGCCCCTTTTAACTCGTGGCAGGCTGCAGGTAGCACCTGGGTTTGCCTTCTGTTGTCCAGGCTGAAGAAAGGTAGTTCCCTCATGTGCCTGCAGGATTTCATTTTCACTCTGTTGTGCTCCAAGTTGGTTTGTATTTCTTTTAAAAGGGGTGTATGTGGCAAAGCTGAACAGATTACAGGTGCTGAGTAAAAGGGAATTATCACTTCCATTGAACTGCTGCCTGCACTGTGACTGCTGCAAGGGTGGTGGTTGTATTAATGTGAGTGGCTGCAGCCCCACAGGTGCTTTAAGCTGACTGAAGCTATGCTGCCTTCCCCCTGTATTGATCTACCCAGGTCCCTCATTCCTATTCCTGCTCTCTTCTGCTGGCACTAGCACTATTGTAGCCCTCTGGCAAGCCAGAACCAAATCAAGAAGCTAATCTAAGCTGAAATAGATTGATGTGTTCTATCAGATAAGTTTTCTGTTCCAGGTGACCGTTCAAAGCCTTGAGCTGGAAAGTGAGTGAGAGGAGGGCAGGACTGCTCTATTCATCTTTTGTTGGTCTTTGTTCTGTAGTAGGTCAGAGGGTTGAAATGAAGGCAGAGGCTTTAAGGCCAAGTAATAACAGTCTCCCAGAGGACTGGCTTACATAGTTGGGATTTCTATGTCAGTTTTATTAGTTTCCACTTTTCTTATATTCTGTTTGGGAGTGTGCGATAAAGGGCACTCTGCTTATTTCCTGAGAGGGGTAGGCAGTGCTGCATGCAGAAGTACTTGTGACCCAAGTTGAAGTATATACTGGATTCACCAGTGCAGTAGCAAAGATAAGAAATAAAACAGCAGGAGCTTTGCTGGTAAGCTACAGGGAATATCTGTGCTGGGTTGTGACTAAGTAGTGAGGATTGCCCCTTGTAAATGCACCAGCAGGTGTGAGTTTGGCCTATTTCTTATAAACAGCCTTTTTTTTTTTTTTTTTTTTTTTTTTTTAATAGAAACAATGTAGACCAGTATTGACACCTGTATATTTGTTACGCTACATTGTAACAGTGCTCCAGCAGGTTTGTGTGACTCTTCCCAAGGTGTATTTTTCCCCCAGCTATCTGTAGCATGGACTCTTGTCAGGGCCCTGGATTCACTGCTTGGCCCCACCAAGCCTCACCTGGAGCCTCCACCCATGCCTCTTGCCCACTGGCTGAAGTCTCCTTCAACGAATCCAAATACAGAAGTGATTCAGTGTTCTCTGAATGTTTTTGATTGCACACCCCTGTTGGCAAGTTTTTTGAGCATGCACCCCTAATATATGTGTATTTATTTAGAAATTATAAGCATGCACTGTTCAAGTTTTTATATTTTTTTCCTGCACCCCATTGGATTGTCTTGTGCACACCCCACTTTGAAGACTGCTTGGCTAGGCTACATAACTTTTAATTCCACTCACTGTGTCAAGTTATATTTTCAAAATGTCCTGGCTTAATATGGTCTATACCCATTTCATACATTAATCATTGCTTTGGCCAGTTGTATGCTAACAAACAGTGAGGAGGACAGAAAACTTGAAAAGATAGTTGGCAAGAAAAGTGGCAAACATTTCTACTGTTTGTGCTGTAGAAAATGTGTTAGGAAAATTCCACAGGACTAACTTGCTTTTATTAACACACTTTGATCATCTGTGTCAAGGTCATGTGTTGCCCAAATTTCTAAGTAGACTGAATGATTAGTTGCTTTTGAGTGTGCAGGTACTCTCTCTGATTCACCACCTCTGTTCCTTTCCTGAAATTAACAGGACACTTAATCGTTAGCTAATCGTTGTTGAAAATAGGCATCAGTTATGCCATCAAGTTATAAAGGGGCAGAACCTATTTGTAATCATCTGGAGTGACAGGGATCCCAACAACTAACTGTATCTAAGGCTGCAGTGAGTCTAACTGAAAACGAGTGGCAAAAGCACCCCATTGTGACTGGCTCTGAGTTCCCTGCATCCTTGGCATAGACTACCTCAAGAGAGGGTATTTCAAGGACCCAAAAGCTATACTTTTGGT
The DNA here is from genome assembly GCA_013400415.1 of Scytalopus superciliaris. Lineage (NCBI taxonomy): Eukaryota > Metazoa > Chordata > Aves > Passeriformes > Rhinocryptidae > Scytalopus > Scytalopus superciliaris. The sequence goes on from VXBX01008844.1 coordinate 140,224, forward strand.
ATAGCTGCCTTGGAGATTGAAGAAATTAAATGTAGCTGTCTACATTGCCCAGTCCCTTGGAGGACCTTTCTGCTGTGGTCTTGCTGAGGGTCAGAGAATAGTGGTGTACTGACAGCAATACCTCACCAATCCAGACTCCCTGATTCCCATCCATAAGCTCATTTGTCAACTAGAGAGCCAAGGAGTGATCAGCAGGACTCATTCACCCTTTAGCAGTCCCATATGGCCGCTGTGAAAGTCTAATGGAGAATGGAGACAACAGTAGACTGTTGTGGCCTGAATGAAGTCACTGAGTGCTGCTGTGCTGAAGCTGCTAGGACTTCAGTACAAACTGTGGTCAAAAGCAGCCAAGTGGCGTGCCACAATAGATACTACTGGTGTGTTTGTCCCCTTGGTAGCAAAGTGCAGGCCACAGTTCACTTTGACTAGGAGGGGCATCCCGTGCTTCAGGGGCAGAAAAAACAAAAAAGTCAGATTGAGACTGTACTAGAAACAGGAAGCTTCAACACATCTGCAGCGTCATAGAGGGCAACTCAGCAGAAGAAGTTTTTGAGAATAGTCCAAATCCTTCTGAAAGCTGATTTTGCTGTAAAGCAAAGTAAGAGCCAAACCTGTTTGAGCTGTGTGAAAGTTCGGGTTGGCTCTCTGCCAAGAGCCAAACCTCACAAGAAAGATTTCCCCCTCCCTCTCCCGAAACGGCAAAAAAGCAGCAAGAGAAAAATTGAAGGAATATATATATATNACCAAGGAAGGCCTACAAAAAACAACCCATCACAAGCTGTCACGTTGTGGCAAGATATCACTGCCTGGATGGAGAATTGATTGTAAAGGTATGTCATGTAGATGCTTGTGTACCAAGGGGTCAGGCCACTGAAGAACATCAACCTACAGGTAGAAGTGTGCTCAGATTGAGGTAGCTTAGGTGGATCTGGACTGGCAATGTAAAGGTGAATTATTTATAGCTTGGTGAGCCCATACCCCTCAGGCCATCAACAAAGAGATGCAACATATCTTGTAAGGTGGGTTTGTGATCAAGGGGTGAACCAGACCACGGATAATATCGCACAGGTTATGCATGAATGTGACATGTGGACTGCAGTTAAGCAAGCCAGGTGGCTAAAGTCTCTGCCGTGGAGGACAGTGGCTGAAATAGAACTATGGGAAGGCCCAGCAGATTGATTCTATCACCCAAACTCTATCCCACAAACTCAGCAAGGCAAGCACCATCCTAGCACTGGATGGCTAGGAACATATCTCAAATGATACTTGTTAAAGCTGCAAGGGGTACTGGGACATTCAAACACTGTGATATCCATTAAGCAAAAGCCATTTGATTAGTTTACATTAGGGGATTTGCTCATTGGATTGGCCCTGCAGAATCCAAACTTTGCCATACTGTAGAAAGGGATAAAGTTTCTATAGTGCACATAGAAAAATATGCTGGGGAACACAGTGTGGGTTATTCCTGTCCCAGGCAAAAGCAAACATCCATGGAATTGCATTTGCTCAAGGTCCTGTGTGCATTTGGTGGTTAATGCAGGAGGATGGGCAAGTCCGATAGATAGCTCAAGGAGATTTGGTTTTCTGTGAGAACAGCCAATTATTTGAATTGTATGACATGAATTGCTGTATAATACTGTATTTCATCACTACTCTGGTTGCTGTATGTCATCTCAGTGGTATTACAGTAAGAATTGCCCAGATTAATGAAAAATGCATTCTGATGAAACTGAGCAAAATGCAGTAATAATAGAACCAGACAAATGCAGCAGTGATGGAACCAGAACTGGCTTCAGTTTGCAACAGTCCCAACACAACACATCATCTCTTTTGCCTTGAAATACTGGTATGATAGATGGAGCCCAAAGTCCTAAAGTGAACTCAACAGACATTTTAGAGGGATGACCCATAGACTGGGAGTGATGTGTCTGTATATATCAAAAGACAGGAAAGGTGGTTGTGATTATTTGGGATGTATTGGAAAGTGTAGGATCTGGGCATGGTGAGGATGGTATAAAATAAAGGGTGGATAGTGTCCTGGCTTTGGCTGGGATGGAGTTGTTTTTCTTCTCCATAGCTGGTACAGTGGATTTAGGATGAAAATAATGTTGATAATACCCTGATGTTTTAGTTGGTGCTGGGCAGTGCTTTCACTAAGCCAAGGACTTTTCAACTTCTCACATCACCCCATCAGTTAGGAGGTTGGGGGTGGGCAAGAAGCTGGGAGGGGGCACAGCCAGCAGAGCTGACCCCAGCTGACCAAAGGGATATCCTGTACAATATGATGTCATGTGGAACAATAGAACTGGAAGGAATTGGCCAGTGGGTGATGGCCCACTGCTTGGATTGAGCTGCATATCAGTCAGGAAGTGGTGAGCATTGTGCATCTCTTGCTTTGTGTATTCTTTTATCATTGCTGTTATTTTCTGTTCTTTTTTTTTCTGTCATATTAAGCTGTCTTTACCTCAGCCCCTGAGTTTCACCTTTTTTTCTTGACTCCCTCCCCCATACCATTTGGGGAGAGCGAGCAAGTGGCTGTGTGGTGCTTAGCTGCCTGCCAGGTTAAACCACAGCATGCAGTTATGTGGTTATGTCTCTCTTAGGTATGTGTGGTGAAACGGGAACAGAATTTAGTCTAAATAGGTAGGTTTCTGGCTTGGCTGTGATCTTGATTGTTCTTTCACAGACCACATACCCATGAGTGCTGTTGAAATTGCATGTTGGTCGTGTGGTGCTTCACGAAAGCACTGCCCTGCAGCACATTGTTAGTGCAGTGTTCCCAAACTGTGATTTGTGAGGAGAGCAAGATGGTCATGATCTACCTGCACTTTGTTTGCAGTTTTTGAGGTGTGGGAGCACGTAGCCCCTTATCCAGTCAGTGCTGGTTGAACTGACTTTTGAATGTAGCAAGAGCTGTGTGTGGTAAGTGACTCTGTGATGGTTCACTGATCAGCTGTATGAAAACTTGGTGATGGTTTTATACAGGTTAGCTCTTTGGTAAACCAGCCTTAAAAAGATGAAAAGTTGATGTATATTTTTTTTTTTCCATGTTTGACAGAATTCTGCTAGTGATGACAAGAATGTTGTTAAAACTTGTTAGGAAGATACACTTCATGAGGGAACTGGTTGAGATTCTTGGTGTTTATAAAAAACGCAGCTGTTTCCTTTGGGGGTTATTTGCCATCATAAGATGGTGGGAGTTTACAGTATATGGGGTAGATTTTTCTTGTATCATGTTTGTCTAATGGAGCTAACTGTATGTTCAGCTAAAGGGCCTAATAGTGAAGAATACATATTACTATTGAGATTTTCTCTCATCAGTGTTTCCATGCATGTTATTTTTGTTCTGATTGTTATATGCAAGTTTTGAATAATTCAGTGAAATTACCAAGTTTTTCTTAACTTGCATTAGTTGTTTTAGTACCCACAGGAGTATTGATTGAACAAAGTTCTGTCTCGTCACTTTTGCTAATGGTGAACTCTTATTGTAATATAATCACAGAGACTATTTAGTTAGGTAAAGAAAAAACATTTTATTGCATTCAGGTAATGCTGTTAGTATTGCCATAGACACATAGGATGGGATATTCAAAAATAGGTTTGCAGTGTGAAAACAAAGATAATTTTGGCTTTTGATAGATTTTTTACTTTTGGTTAGCTAGGAGTCTTTGGAGCCTTGCTCTTGAGAGATGAATATGCTTTCAGCAGTTAGAGAAAGTAACAGCTGTCTGTAATTAGTACTAACAGTGCAGTTAAAGCAGAATGCTAATCACTTAATGCTAATCACATATTCATTTGTTCCTAGTAATGCACATTTACATGTAAATTTCATGACATGGTACAATGTCATGCCATTTTCTTAGTATTAAATTGCAAGATCACTTCTCATGCTCATGGCTCTATGCAACAGTAAGCAGATGCAATACTGAATCATGGGAGAAATTACTTTTAAGATGCATAATCACCTCATGATTTTTGTCAATGTTTGAGGTAGTTCTCTGTAGACATGGTTTGTTTTTCTGTTCTCCTGGAGAGGTGATACTGAACCATCCTTACAGTGATGTGTGCTGTGTTTCTGTTTTACTCTCCCTATAAGCCTAAAACACAGCTAAATTAAAACTCTGAATAAGGCTGTGGAGTATAGAGGACACAGTACCCTCTGCTAGTCTACAGTATTAATCAGTATCTTCATAATCAGTGGAGCATAGAAAAATTTCAGGGGAGCGGTTACAGAGTCACAGGACAGCTGAGGTGGGAAGGGATGTCTGCAGATCACCTCATCCCCTGTCCTGCTCACAGCAGGCTCAGCCAGAGCAGGCAGGTCAAGGCTGTGGTCCACTTAGGTTCTGGGTATCTCCAAGGATGGAGACTCCGTAACCTTGCTGGGAAACCTGTGCCAGTATCTGACTACCCTCAGAGTCTTTTAAAAAATAGAAGTTTTTTGTTACATTTAAATAGACTTTTTTGATTTATATTATTTTGATTTGTGCTCCTTGCCTCTTGTTCGTTTATTGGATATCACTGAGAAGATTTTGGCTTGGTATTCTTAACATCTTCCCACCAGGTGAAACACACAGCTTTGGTTCTCCCATAGTCTTCTGTTCCTCAGGCAGAATAGTCCTTGTGCTCTCAGCCTCTTGCATAATGGGAACTCCAGTCCCTTCATTGTCTGAATCATTACAGAACCATTCATGTGGATCTCTGGTCAGGGAGAGTAATTTTCTGTTTGGCAAGAAGTAAGAGACAGCAAAATGAGTTAAAGACAGAACTGTATTAATACATTTGAGTGATCAGTCTGATAGCAGAATTTTTAAGGGAAGTTTAATAAAAATCAAGCATGGGATGCTTGGTGTGGCCAGAAAATACTGTAAAGATGAGATTGGATAACCTAATGGAAGCCAGAGGACCAAGAGGTTTTGGACATGCTAGCATGAGTTGATAATTGAACCAGTGGATTAGATAGGATGGTTTTGAGAGTCACTGACAAGAACAAAGGAGAAGGTACAGTCTCAGATGATATTTTGAGAGTTACAGTGAACAAGAGAGGCCAGGATAATCAAACAGAAGCTTGAAGGAACAGCAATCAAATATGTTTGGTACAGGCAACACCTGACAGAGTAGGCAGGGTGTAAGAGAGTTGGTGGTCATGATACAGTGAAACTAAAAATGCTCTGCGCCCCATGCGTGGGTAGTTACCCTCAGGTTGGCTACTGCAAATGAATTCTCCCCCCACCCCGTTGTTAAAAGAGCTGTCAGAACTCTGTACTATTAATCACAAGTTCGTTTAAATGCACTTCTCAATATTGCTGAGGAGAAACTGGAGGTGGCCACATTGTTTCTTAGCTACTGCTATGAAAGGTGTGTTAGAATAGTGTTCTTTTTAATGCTTTGTAACGTCTTGGCTATAGTTTTGGTTCTAGACTATAGCCTCCTCCTCATGGTACTGATCTAAATTTGTCTACCTTTTTGGCTACTTGGTATTATAGCCACTAATTTGTAACAGTCTTTGTAGGTTCTGTAGTTTTTGGCTATTCCCTCACTGGGATTGGCTGGGAATAAATTCCTTATAGAAGCATTTTAATTGGAGTCTTAGATTGCATGCGGTGTTGGTGTTTTTACTACTTTAAGTCACAGAAATTCTGTTTAATCAGTTTGGTTAATAATTCATCTTTCTCTGATTTAAAATGCTAAAAAACCCCTAGATGGTAAAACATTGCACGGGCTTTTGTAAATCTTTACATGTGACTGAATTTGATTTTGAAATCATGAATAGACATCTGTAGAAGGTGCAGATTTATTTAAGAACTTTGCCAATAATAAACAATAGTCAACTTCACAAATTGTTTAGTAAAAAATACTGAAGTATTCTAAATTGGTTTTGTTGAAAGCAAACGTTTGTGTAATACATATCAAATATGCATCCTCTCCTTCTTTGTTCTAGTTGTCATGGATGATGACGATGATGAATCCTGTCTCCTTGATCTTATTGGGTAAGTTTTCCAATAAGCAATTATTACAGAAAAGTTGGAAATAATAGTTTTGCAAAATCATCTTGTAGACGGTGATTCTATCTCAGTACTGTCTGACGATGAAGTGACTGGCAAATGAAATGAGCAGATATGGTTCGCTTCTTCCATGTGGAGATGTGCATAGCACAAAGCCTTCATTCTCAGTGTACAGTAGCTGACACTTCACTTGCTGACATTCTCCTCAGGAGAGACTGGGGAATGTGTCTTCATGGAGGTTGGATTCTCTTCTCAGCTACTGGCAGTATCAGATGAGCATCGAAGCACATTACTAGGGGTGTTGTTACAAACTAGGGATGGTGTTACAAACTTTGTGGCAAAGAACTATTTCTTTTAAATAAAAAACAGAAGTTTTTTTGAGTGGTAGAGCTAGCTATTAATACTGTACTTGTATTTTAAAGAGAAAAGTGTAATTATTTTTTTCCTATTTATAAATGCACATTTATATCTATATATAAGGAAAAAAAATTGCTCCCTATACTGTTAAGTATTCACAATGAACAGGAATTTATCAGCATTCTGCTCAAAGATACCTGATTTTAATAAAATTGGGGATTTTAAATGGTCCTGTGAGTTGCTTTTTTTTTTTTCCCCTGTGTGTTCTCCTCTCCCCTCCTCCCTTCCCCCCCATTATTTCCATAACAGATTTATTTGGAGTTTTATAATTCTATGTGGGAATCTAAAAAAATAGTCAAGATAGCTGAAGCCTGAGCAGGATTTTTGTGGATTTTATGTACAGCAAGTTACCTTCCTTTGGCTACCATGCACATCAGTGCTCAAGAACAGATAACATGCTACAATAATTATAAACCAGAAGGGAATTGAGCTTTTCATGCATGATATTTTGTTCAAACTCTGTCAGAAGATAGTTGGACATCAGTCTCACAGCAGTTGCTAAATGATCATTTCCAGTTCATACAATAATTTTTTACTATCTTAAGTGTAGTAACTAAATAGGCCATTTACCTTTCTCATGCAGTGAAAACTTCCAGCGAAAGCAGTCACAGCTTTAACTTCAGAAAAATCAAAATCCCACCATAGTGGCTGGTGTAGTTTGAGGGTTGCTCTGTGGATGCTGTAGCAAAACCACTGTCAGTACTGGCTTGCAGTTACATTCTGTGAAGTGTACTGTTATACAGGGGTACTGATTGTGGCCATATACTTCCTGCTTGTAACATAAGGATGATCATGGTGTAACTAAGTGTTCTGTCATGAGGGTGAATCGTGGGGATCCTGGTACAAGATCACAGGTGGTCCAGAAAATTAAGTGCTCTCTATAGAGATCAGTGTTTGTGTGAAAAATGAGTGTTCTTCCTGCTGCTGGTAGCAATTATTGTCTTAAGCACCTAGAAGAATGGAAAACACGTTTGTTTTTTCATCTGATCTATGATCTGGTAAGTGCCTTTTGAAATTCCTTCGTTACTAAAGACAGTATTTAAGGCAATGAAGTGTTCTTAATTTTTAATGGTATTTTTCACAATTGAAAGACAGTCATTAGTGTTAAATGGCCTTGTTATTTTGTGGATAAAACATGTAAGCATGATAGAGCCTGATAGGAAATTATGAGTTCTGTGCCGCTTAATTCTTGAAGTTCAGTGTAATCTGCTATAAAAATGGCATTTTTGTTTTACAACATGTGTAACTACTTCAATGTTGTAACCATAACAGTACCCTAAAGTCTCTGCCAAGTACTGTCTAACTCATCTTTTGTAAACAACTTTTGTAAAAAAGGAGTAGAGGTGTGTTCATGCTTTTAGAAGAGTAGGTATAAACCTGAAAGATCTTTAACTTGTTCCCTCTTTATTTTCTAGGATGATCAAGCAAGAAGGAGATGATTTCAATTCTTCTAAAAATTTGTTATTATTACCTGTTAATCAATAAACATGTTTTAAAATTAAAAAATCCATGTCAGTTTGCTCTTTATGCTAATGAACATGTTAGGAAATTCTGTATGATTATTGCATTAGAATAATTCCATGTAACACAGCCTTTTACTGTTTTTATTTGGTCTATATGTGTCTATTAATGTATTTTTTATTTGCTTGAATTTCCAACACTCATTCTATCAGACCACATTTTTAATCTGAATTTTATTCAGTGATAGTGCTAAGTTGAGGAAATACACTGAATTTTGTAGTACTTAACCAGTTATTTCTATGGTTGGTTTTATTTGGAAAAAGGGCTATGTTTTCTCTGTGAGAGGCCTGTTACTCTGTCAATCCTAAGTTTCTATTAACATATGTTAAGGGTGGCAGAAAACATGTCAAAGATTCAAGTTTGTGATACACTATTATTAAGTACTAGCTGAACAAAACATTATAGTTAGCTGTAGAGGAGGTGGCACCTGTTTTAGTTCTCATGTTGTTTGGTGGTAGTATATACCTTAGGTTTTGTACTGTGTGCTGTCATAAAATATCACATGTTTTAAGAGAATACGAGTAGTACCCTCATAAAGAAGAGTGCAATTAAGATTTTGTGATCAACATAGCTTGTTGCTTGAAATGCCTTGTTACAATGGCAGCAAATACAATCATCATCTGAAAATTGTGCTGATACAGAAACACAGATCCTCAAATGCTATAAGCTTTCAGCTTTGCATTGGATTCAGTGCAAGGAGTGTATTTTTAATATAAGCCTGATTTATATGAATACAGAATGTGGCTTAGTTAAATTAGCCTGATTAATAGAAAGAACTTTCAAAAAGTGTTAACTTCTTTATTTTTTTTTCCCCCTTAAGGGACCCACAGGCGCTGAATTATTTTCTACATGGACCTAGTAGTAAATCTGTAAGTAGTATTGCTGTGTATTAGCTGTAGATAAGCTTCACTGAGTGTATTATTTCTAAAAATTATTTCTGTCTTTTACCAGAGCAATGAAGACTTGACTAATGCAGAATATTCTGTAGCCAACTCAAATTCAATTTTCGCCAACTCCAATGTAAGTGGTCAGGATTGCATGCTTCTCTATGGCTTTATTTAGCCTTTACAAAACTGAATGATGTGTGTTTTGACCTTTTTCATCTGAAAGTTCTGAATGCTAACATAGAGGCCCCTTGTGCTGTTAGCATTTTAAGTATTTTTGTGGGGAGTTAATTAAAAGTACTGCAGTGTTGGGATGTGTTCGTAAATATGTAAACCAGCTTGCTGAGCAGTGAAAATGCACTCTGGTGTAGCTCTCTCCAGTAAACTGGATTTGCAGCTTTAGTAATTGTAGATGTAGTGCTCAAATGTAGACCATAAAAATTAATCATACATGTATTTCCTGTGTACGTTAGGATGTTTTTTTGTTTCTTATTTTAAGTAGAATCTGAGCTGGCAATTTTTTAAAGTTAATGAATTTTTTTAAATCTTTTTTTTTTTTTTTTTTCCCTTTTGACTGAATAGCTAGTTTAGGAAGTTCCCTTCCTGTAACTTCAGCATTAGGGAAGTCACTTTAAATTCATTAAGTGTTGCAAGGAGTTTTCAGTGTTCTTTCTTGCCAGGAATGTATTGCCCTGGACCAAGTTTCACACAATGATGTTGTGAAATCCCAGTCCTTGGTGATAAAGCCAAGGCTGATCTGCTCTAGTGTTGGCAAAAGTCCTGCTTTGAGTAAAAGTTTGGACTGGATGACTTAGAGACATCCCTTCTGACCCACATTTTTTTGATTTCATTGCTGTTTTTTTTTAAAAAAAACTGAGTTGTCAATCCTATAATTAAGTTATTTCAATACATAGAGTAGGATTTTCTTGGTAATTCATCTTTCTGTTGTACTTTTATCTTGTCTCTTGTCTGTCTGTCCCATATTCATAACAGGTGCATGGATATATTTGTAGATGTGTAGGGACCTTAAATAATTTGCATAAATAAATTCTAAAAACTGTTTATCTGTGTGTGAAGAACTCATGACTTTCCTGTAGGCACAGTAGTGGAATGTGAAGTGTTTGCTCTGTCCTTCCCCTTTCAACATTGTTATTAAATATTGTGGAAGAAACATACATTGAGTGACAGATCTTTCTCCAGACAAGCTGGTTGAGATAATGGTTAGGGAGTAGGGTGCCAGCTGTGATAGGGTTGCCCAATTTTCAGCTCGTTGGGTACAGTGGTTTCAACTTGGTATCAGGCTTGCCATGAGCAGACAGCAGCTTTCTGAATACAGCATTGGCAGAGGTGGGGTTTGAGGATTCTAAGAAAAATGAGTGTTGGGGGGAAAAGGGCCACATATGGACATGCATTTGTCATAGCCTAGACTTCCTAGTTGTTCTTTATAGACATTCTTCTGATAAGCATGTGTAGATGTGCAGGAGTCAGGTGTTTCTGGTGTAGTTTCAGAAAGTAAATTTTTGGAGTAATTTTGAGGGGGAGTGGGAGATTCTAGATAAGGTGGATTTGTTGCACAGGGAGTAGCAGTCAGTAAAAACAAAAATATTTGGTGAAAGCCAAGACCTTTCAGGTGTATGAGATTAGGGGGGGTAGGTAATCTAGAAGGCAGGTAGTCAGAGGAGCAGGGATTCCTAGTGTATCTTTCTAGGATGACATACTACATTTTCAGCACTTTTTCCTTTCCTTCTCTGTCCTCATCTTCATAATGAATACCAGTGCAATCTTCTTTTCCCTCCCTCTCATGAGAGCCTTTTGCTAACCTAAGTGGAGAATGACTTGATTATAAAAGGAGATTCTTAGAGTGCATTGTGAAGGAACCAGTATTACCTAAAATATAGAATATAAAAACAGATTTCACAGTCCTTGCTTCTCATATGAGACACCTGAAAAGTTAAAGGCTTCTGAGTTTTTTTTGCCATTAAAGTTTTTGCAGATACTGAAAGTTCTGTCTTTGTATGTATTCAGAATTGCTACCATGAAGTAGGATTGACTGTCTTGATGCCCGTCTCATGCCTTTCAGTGGCAGAGTTTACAAATTCATTGTCCAGGGTTCAGTGCCTCAGCTGGTAAGCGTGCTTAGCCAACACCTAACACAAGCAAGATAAGTTTCTTCTGCCTGAAGGACAAGAAACCACTGTCCACTCTTCCCACTCCTTTACACTACCCCCACACCCTACCCCCTCCTTTCCTAAGTTGAGTGATTCCATACCACTTCTGCTGATGCCAGGTTGGTTTCCTGTGGTGGTTGTCAGTGTGTGTTACAACCCTCATGAGAGCTTTCCTTAGCCATTGCCCTATTACCTGAGTTGTACTGGGTGATTGCTTCCATTATCCTGTTACAGTATAGTAGAACAGAGTGAGAGAGTAGAATATTCATGGAGACAGAGAGAATAAGACTCTTGTTGGTAAGCAGATTGATGAAGTTGCAGAGGCACTAATTTCTCGTTGAAATTAGCATGGTGTTCTGCATGGCTTTTCTGAATCTGGACAGCAGTGATTCAGAGGTTCACTTTAAAGTTCCCTTGTTACAGTTCATGCACAGAAAATTATTTTTGGACATTAAACAATTGTGGGAGCAGGAAATGAAACTTGGGGTTCTCTAATCCAGTGGGAGAGTTTCAAGCTCTTAATCTTGATTGCATGTATTATTATTTATTATTGTTGTTATTGGTAGCAATAAGTTGCCGTTGTTAGTACTAACTGTAATGGCATTATGTGGAACCATTGAAGTTACACACTCATTGAAGATTTCAGATTGGTCATTGTACCTGGAGACAAATGGCAGATGGAATAGGGATTTCTCCTTAAGAACCTGACAGTTAGGAGTCCTAAGAATGTCCTAGTTAGTGATTCCTTTTTTGCATTGCCTGATGGTAGCTGGATACAGTTGAGAACCTGATTTGTAGCTTTAGGTGTTTGTGAGATGCAGGCATCGAGACATTTAAGCACTAGTTTAATTCCTCTGGTATCATAAATGTGAAAAAGCTTGTGGTAGTTTTATAGTTGTAATCTGAAAATAATTTATTTAATCTCAAGAACAATCTCTTAATATTTTAAAACATGACTGAAGTCTGAAAAATTGCACAGAGTGTTTCAGAAACAGATTGGGTTAAAATTCTGAATAAATATGCTTGGGGAACTGAAGCTAGGGTGGGGACGTTATTGCATGTGATAATTATGGCTTGCAGCATCTTCACACTGTTTATGTGAGGTGAAAACAAGCGTCTGTGACCTTCAAGGAGTGAAGGCTCAAAGTACGAATGTGGCTGGTAATTGCACACCCACAGTTTGCATTTATCCTGACCTAAGAAGCCACTGGATGTTGTTTTTGAATAGCTGAGATATGATTATGCAATGTAGAAAGGTGTACTCTGCCTAACTTGAAACTCTTGCAAGTATTGTTATGCATTTAAATTGTCATTCCACCTGCGGAAACCTGATACTTGTGTTGTCTACAGTTTCTGGACAGAATTTTGGTTTAGGAATATCTTAGACACGGTAGACTAGAGTGAATAGGTTATGATTTGCTTTAGTGTGGTGTTTATGGATGTAGATTTGAAGGATTTTTTTCATTAAAGGAGCTACTTAATATTTGCGATAGTTTCAAAGTTTATACTTCTCAGTAATTTTTTTACTAGCATAAACCTTGAAGTCTGTAGCATTGCTTTTCTTACTACTTTGTTTCTAAAATTTTTCTTAAAGAATTAGCGTAATTCCTTCTTAACTTTATGACATGGTCACTATGAAGAGATTATAGAAACGCTGATAGGATTTTGAAGAGGCATCTCATTTGATAGAAGTCAGTGAAAGAGAAGCTTTTTCTTTACTTTTCCCTGCTACTACTGCTGCTACTGCTGCTACTGAAGCTTTGCCCAGATTGAATTACAGTGGAGGTGTTTTCACTCCTCCTGTCTTTTATCCTTTTGTCTGTACAATGCTCAGATTGAGGAAGCAAAAATGGTACTTGAAGAGCATTTCACATCCTCTTGAAACAGTGCAGCTGCAGAGCTATCTGCTGTGGAATTGGGAGATTTGAGATGGAAAAGGAGAGTAGTGCTCCAGCAGTGTTTGAGGGCATGAGTGGGATGTCACTGACCTATGTGTTTGTGCTGGCCCACTGTATGGGATGAATGTCACATTATACTTGAGATGTGAAGACTGTAATTTTGTGTAGAAAGTTTGCTTGCATGAAAAAAAACTTACCGAGGAAACAAGGTAGATACTGAAATTTATGAAAATTATTTATTTCTTGTTTTATGTTTCAGAACACTGATCCTAAGTCGTCTGTAAAAGGTGTAAGCGGTCAGCTTGGAGAGGGGCCTAGTGATGGACTGCAGCTGTCCAGTAGCCTTCAGTTTCTTGAAGATGAACTTGTATCATCTCCTTTGCCTGATCTTACTGAGGATCAGCCTTTTGATATTCTTCAGAAGTCCTTGCAGGAGGCCAATATTACTGAACAGACTTTGGCAGAAGAGGCATATTTGGATGCCAGTGTAGGTTCTAGCCAACAGTTTGCACAAGCTCAGCTTCATCCTTCTTCATCAGCATCCTTTACTCAGGCTTCTAATGTTTCTAATTACTCAGGTCAGACGTTGCAGCCTATAGGAGTTACTCAAGTGGTACAGCAACCTGTTGGGGCATCTTTTGCAAGCAATACAGTCGGTGTGCAACATGGCTTTATGCAACATGTCGGAATTAGTGTTCCCAGCCAGCATTTGTCTAATAACAGCCAGATTAGCGGTTCTGGGCAGATACAGCTGATTGGTTCATTTAGTAATCAACCTTCCATGATGACCATTAATAACCTCGATGGATCTCAGATAATACTGAAAGGCAATGGTCAGCAAACACCTGCCAACATGAGTAGTGGTCTCTTGGTTCACAGACAAACTCCAAATGGGAACTCGCTGTTCAGTAACTCAAATTCAAGTCCAGTAGCACAACCTGTAACTGTTCCATTTAACAGCACAAATTTTCAGACTTCGTTGCCTGTCCATAATATCATTATTCAAAGGGGTTTGGCACCAAACTCGAATAAAGTTCCTATTAATATCCAACCAAAGCCGATTCAGATGGGTCAGCAGACTGCTTACAACGTGAATAACTTGGGAATACAGCAACATCATGTACAGCAAGGGATTCCGTTTGCTTCTGCAAACTCACCTCAAAGTTCCGTAGTTGGTCCTCACATGTCTGTTAATATTGTTAATCAACAAAATGCAAGAAAATCAGTTACACCTCAGACAGTTAGCAATGCTGGAGGTAGTATTGTTATCCATTCTCCTATGGGACAGCCTCATGCATCTCAAAACCAGTTTCTCATACCTACAAGTTTGTCTGTTAATTCTAATTCAGTTCATCATGTCCAGGCCATAAATGGACAACTTCTTCAGACTCAGCCTTCCCAGCTGGTTCCTGGCCAAGTGGCTGCTGAGCATGTAATGCTCAACAGGAACTCTACAAACATGCTAAGAGCCAACCAGTCATATTCAGGACAGATGCTGAATAATCAGAACACAGCTGTTCAGCTTGTTTCTGGCCAGACATTCACAGCTCCTGGAAACCAAGTTATAGTAAACCATGGAACTAACCAAATTGTTGGTGGACAGGTGCCCCTGCAGCAGGCGTCACCAACGGTGTTGCATTTGTCACCCAGTCAAGCTAATGTTTCTCAAGGTAGATCGAGTTTTACTGCGATGTCACCCGGGCAGTCCACAGTCTCAAATATGTCAGCTTCTAATCGATTTGCTGTTGCAAGTTCTGGTTCAGTACATCCTAGCTTGGGACCATCAGTTCAGTCTGTCGCATCAGGAGGAAACTTTACAGGAGATCAGCTCATACAGAACAGAACTCAAGTTTCTGTCAGCGCTTCGCATCGTCTTCCAGCATCCTCTTCCAAATCCGTCAGCACCTTTAGTCACACGTCTGTTGGAGTAACACAACAACAGTTTGCCTTTGGTCAGGTATGAAAGCTACTTGAGCATGTAGGCGAAGAAATGCTTCGAAGCTGTGCTAAAAGCTGGCTAGCAAAGTTTAGCATTGCTGTTAATACAGACATATATAAAATAATAATTTTGCTGGTTTATATTGTTACAAATACTGTGGAACTGCTGAAAATCACTGTAACCCAGAGGCATCATTTCACTCAGTATTTTCTAAATCTGTCACTGAGTGAATGACTCTGTCACTTTGATTAATTCAAAAGAATTTATTGGTGATTTATAATAATATTTTCACAAGTGTTTAGCATTGATCTATTTCTGCTCCTGTTTAAAGGAATAGGCATTATAAAGTTACACAACTATGAGCTCTCCTGAAAACCTTGGAGGTTACATATAAAGGCTCAGGTACATTCTTAGCACTTCAAAGTCTTTTGACCTCACTAAAACAAATGCATTTTCAAGGCTTGACCTCTTCACATTAGAGATGAGAAGGTGTCTTGGGCTTTTTTTTGTTGTTGTTGTTATTTTCTGTATTGGCATTTGCCCACTGTGTCATGTGTGTCTGGAGCAGTTAGAAGTTTTCAAATTTGAGGCAAAGACAAGTGTCTCTGAGAATCCTAAAAGAAGAAATATCTTTTAAAGCAGTTTGTAAAAGCATAACATTTGAAAAAAAATTACTCTAAGTAGTCTACTTAGCAATAATTACTACTACTTAGTAATAATTAAATAATTAAAATAATTAAAAGTCTGAATTTACTTTTAAGGTGAAAAGTGGTCTTTTTTTGTCCAGTAGATAAAATTGCTGTAACATTTTGTTCGCAGATGAGTAATTTGAGGTCTGACTGACTTTCTCTTCATGTATCTACATCTTCCTTTTTGTAGGTTATGTGCTGGGTCAGTGAGTTTCAGCAGTTATAAAAGCATAGTAATTCTTATTGCTGTGAAAGCTCGTTTTGTTTTGTTGTGCTGAAATTTCAGCTCTGAAAATGGAAACTACAAAGAACAAATGCCACTGTTTGCCAGAGTCTAGTTTGTTTGTACTTGCATTTTAAACATTGTACTGTATGGTAAATCATGTATCATTTAGTTGCTAAGCAATGGACAGTTTGTTCCATTGTGGTTTTTTGTTTTGGTGTTTTTTGTTGTTGGTGTGTTTTTTTTTTGTTTTTTTTTTGTGAAAGCAGCTTCATAATCTTGCAGTTTTGGAACTCTTGTAGTAATAAATCAGGGCTTTGGTAGAATCTAACTGTAGAATGTAATTTGTACTGTTGGTGTAATTTCTATTCCTCGCTGATTTACTTTATAAAATTGTTGATCTTGAAGGAAGTGAGATGTCTGAAATTTCACCACTGGTGAGTTTGAGGTTAAAAAAGTATACAGGGAGATCAATTTTAGATGCCTTTTCCTTCTGTTTCTTAAACATTTCAGTAAAAATTTCACTGTGATTTTTTTTTAATATTTTAAAATTTATTTTATATTTGTGGCACAGAAAAAGGCTGTGAACCAGACATCACCAGTTTCTGCATCGAAGACACAGGATAATTTGAGACAGCCTCAGCTAACAAGTCTTCTGAGCAACACACTATCAGGTCAACTAAGGTCTTTTTAGCATAATTTTCTTAATTTTCTCCAGCAACAGAGATTCATTCCTCAGTGTGTTAGACTTACACTGATGGACCATGTGGTTAGGGTCCTAAAGGTGGCTGGCATTTTATTTTTAGAGCAATACAAACTATTTTTTTCAGTATTGAATATGTGCTTTGATTTTGTTCTAGAGTGAAAAGTTGAATCTCAACAGTTACCAATTATTTCTCCCCTCTGTAAAATCCAAAATTGTACCTTTTCTTCTTTATTGTCTATTGTGATGGCTGCTTCAGATACAGAGGGAAGAAAAATAGTGATTACAAGGTTAAGTGCAGGCTGTCATCACTCACTTTGTTTTTGAATGTGTCACTTTCAATTGGAATAGTTCATGCATTGTCCATGGCAAAATACTGGGCTTTACAAGCAGCACTGTGCTACTAAAGGTGTATAAACCAGTATATTCAAGGCAAATAGAAAAATGCAGTAACCTTCCTTTATACAGGAAGGTTTGTACATAAATAACTCCTTTGACTAAGGTCCTATATTCTACCTTCTTGTATACTACTATGTGTAAGCTGTCCAGCCATTCTTACCAATTAACATGGTATGTTGAGTGGGGTTTTTGGGAAAAAAACCCAATAAATTCTTCTTTGTTTTGGTTGTAATATAGCATGACTGATGTTTGAATTATGGAGCAAGGCACTTGGAGGAAGTCTGCCTATCTAAGAAGTCTAGGGGGAAAAAATATGCTTGCTGTTTAAATACTTCCAGGAGCTCTAGAAACATTGGGTTTATATGCTTGAGGGAGGGTTAGTATTGAAAAGCTTGATAAAATTTACTGTGTAATTTTCAGTAAGTTGTTGGACCACTAAACACAGGATGCTTGAATTTCTTCCTACATTTCAGTGCTATGGTAGGGGATGATTCATATCTGAGGATTTTTGTAGTTTACAGCACAAAATATTAATTCTGTTTCATTTATGTGAGCTGGTTTCTCCACAGGTTAGTTGCACTAATGCTTTTAAGCATGTAAGATGTATCCTTTCTAAAAACTCAAGGAAAATTATTAGGATAGGTGCATTAAGTTATTCTCTTCTTACTTAGCATGACATAATCTTTTTAACATTTTATTATAGGACAGGACTCTGGAGGAAAAATCATACAGCAATCTGTAGGAGCAGCACAACCACAAGAAAAAGTGATAGGATCATCATCAGTTCAACAGAATATACAGGTAGAGAATACTTCTATTTATATATTTCCCTGTCTGTCCTGATTTCAGTTGGGATAGAGTTAATTTTCTGCTTAATAGCTGATACAGTGCTGTGTTTTGGGTTTAGGATGAGAATAACATTGATAACACACCGATGTTTCAGTTGTTGAGCAGTGCTTACTCTGTAAGTTAAGGACTTTTCAGTGTCCCATACAATGCCAGTGAGGAGGTGCACAAGAAGGAGGCTGCTGCCCCAAACTGGCCAAAGGGATATTCCATGCTATAGAACGTTATGTTCCATATAAAAACGGGGAATTGGCTGTGAGCTGCTGATCACTGCTTGAGGGTGGGATGGGATCGGTCAGAGGGTGCTGAGCAATTGTGTTGTGCATCACTTGTTTTTCCTGGGCTCAATTCCCCTCTGTTTTTTATTACAATTTTATAGTAATTATTATTTTACTTTGTTTTCATTATTAAACTGTTCTTCTCAACCCACAGGTTTACTTTTTTCTAACTCTCCTCCCCACTGGGGTGTAGGGAGGGAGTGAGCAAACAAGCTAGGAATCCTTGCAGGGGGCTTTTTAAAGTATATGAATATCATCTTTTGAGAAATGCAGAGACAATTTGTGAGAGCATATTTATTTGGAAAAGCTTTTAGTTGTACCTTTCCTCCTTTTCACCTGCTGAATTTGGTAATCTCTTTTCTGGTGAAGCATGTATATGCACTACAGGGGAATGCTGTTTTGCCTGCAGATAGCATTTCAGATCTTTGTTTTATGTGACTTCCCTACTCTGTTGATACAGTGCCCTATTAAAAGAGGAGGTAGTTGATAGTGTTTGTACTTCTGTGGTGGTTACAGTTAGTGTTGGTGTTATGCTTAAATGGCAGAAACAAATACTGAAACTTAGGCTTTGCAAAGGAGGGGATATATTGTAATTTGTCTTTTATTTTGAACTTAGGTGGATGGTCATTTAGTTGGACAGAAAAGACCTGCTGCTAAACAGTTAACTAAAGGAGCTTTGTAAGTAATTCTTCCTTTGTAATTTTATTGCAGAAACCTTAATTTTTTAGTTTTTTCAATGTATAAACTTCTGTGCTAATTATATATCATTACTTTTTGTTGTAGTATTCTACAACAATTACAGAAGGATCAGGTACATGTCGTAACACCAGACAAAAGTCGGTTCAGATCGTTAAATGATGCAGTTCAAAGACTCCTTTCGTACCATGTGTGCCAGGGATCACTGCCAACAGAGGAAGACTTAAGAAAAGGTAATTTTCTTTTTAAAAATCGACAGTAAGTTTATAATCAGTGTGTTGAGAGAGTTCTTAATGTAAGTTAAGCCAGTAAGAAAAGGAAGATACTTAAAATCTGTGCAGGTTACTGAAGAAGAGTGTTTGAAAATATACTTTGTCTTTCTAGTGGACAGTGAATTTGAATCTGTAGCAACACAGCTACTGAAGAGGACACAGGCTATGCTGAACAAATACAGATGCTTGCTTATAGAAGATGCAATGGTAAGGTGTATAACCCAAGTACACTTTATGTTTATTGGATGTAATTCAGTTCATTAAAAAAAACATACACCTGCCAGAAGGTGAGAACTAGTATTACAATTAATTCTGTTCATACTGGTGATAAATATATATGTAAAGGTTTTGGAAGTGCACGTATAGCCAGTGTACTTAATACTGCACCAGCAAGCTCAGTGGCCAACCTGCATTTTTCAGTGTATGCACACATCTTGTAGTCAGTGGAATGTGTTGAGTTTGTATTTCACATAGTGCCTAAGCAAGAATGCTATTAACTGATAAGTTCTATGGGCAGTGAAGACATATGAACTTCTGCTCTCAGCTTCTACTTTGCTCTTGCACTCAACAGGCTGTGATAGTCAGGAGGGTGATTTCTGTGGCTGATGAAGCGTGAAATAATGTGAAAATGTCCATTCAGAGGCCTCCAGGCTTGTTGTAATTGGAGCCAAATCATATTCCACTTTAGGAAATCATTGTTTGTCCTTAAAAGCTAGATGGAATCTCATATTTTCATCAGAAATGCTTCTGATTTAAGTGTTTTCAGAATCCCAGGTATGAGGTGAAACAAAAGGGACAAAGTTTCTTTAAGAATGTATTCTACAAGGATCAGGAAATGTCACTGTGGTTTCAGACATGCTAGTTTTCAAGCCTGGAAAAGTTCTGAATTTGAGTATAATAGACATTTATATTGCTCTGCTTTAGAGACAGGAATATAGAATGTAAGTGTTAGAATTAATATGGTTTTGGAATCTATCAGTCTCATTAGAAAGGATCCTAACCATCAAATATTTGCAAGTATTTGCAGGTGCAGAGAGGGGAAGGAGTTTGAAATTTAGTCTTTTAGAATCTGGTATGTTGTATGGCAAATACCATTAAGTAACCGAAGAAGGGGTTGTTTCACATAGCGTTCAGATTTGAAACTGGGTGCCTGTGTTGTGACTTGGTGCAGTGAAATTTCTTCCATGATGGATGGATCCAGCTGGCTTGAAGGTACTGCCAGCAAAATGAAACTCAGCACCAACTAGTTACAAGGATGGGAGGGAGGTGTAGGGAAGATGATAGGGTGGTTTCATTGCAAGGTTTTTGTTGGTTGTCTCTCTGGAAGAAAAAGATACTGTGTGATGTAGAAAAATTGTGGTATACAGTAATAAGAATACTCAGTACTTACAAAGTACATTCATATGATTGGAATAGTAATTCCCTGTTTTAAAATCTTCACCAAATAAAATTTGCTATAAAATGTGAGCTACATTTGATGATTGAGTTTCAGTAGTGGGTGAGTCAGATTGTTGAACTGTGCACACTCTTCACAAATACTTAGTGAAAGAAATCTTTTTTTCTCTGAAGAGTAACTAAGCTATAAATGTTTTGATTTGGTACCAACACATGAGTCACTACAGAGATTTATTTTTTTCCCTTTTCCTGCAGCGGATAAATCCCTCTGCAGAAATGGTTATGATTGATAGGATGTTTAACCAGGAAGAAAGGGCATCTCTGACCCGGGATAAGCGTCTTGCACTTGTGGATCCTGGTAAGTAATGCTTAACTTCTAAATTAAGTGTGGAGTGTTTAAAAATAGTTGTGGCCACAGCGAGGCACTGATTGCTATGGTTTCCAGCAATCAAAATACAGAATAAGCAGTTGTGAGATAACTTTTTATAACTCTAAAATTCAACAATCTAGAGACAGTGTAAGGCTGAAGTAGTTATTTTTGGAAAAAATATATTCAACCTGATAGGCAGAGAAATATTTCTGAGTTTCTTTTGACAATAGTCATGACTTCTGCAGGGTAGAATCTGTGAATTTGCTTGCTGCCAGAAAGAACACAACTATATGAAGGATGAATGCTCTTGTCCATCTTATGAGGTGCTGCTTTTGGAGTGTCATGGCCACTTAAATGGCAGCGTTTTTAACCAGAATGTTGTTGAATGTAGCACCTAGAAATGCATAATTTGTGTCAGATAACAGCTGTTTAAAGGTTCTGCATGTTCTGCATATTTTAAAAGATATTCACAGGATGTATTGTAGGAAATACTAGTCTTCCAGAGACCATGTTTGCTTATTTAGAATGCTGGGTAGTGCCCTTAATCTGGTTTTACAGTGCACATACGTGTGTAGTGTGCTGATTAATTTAGTGATAATCTCCTGCACTGTATGCAGCAGAACACTTAAGCATATGAACACCTCCTGAAGACCCAAATGTATAGGCTACGGATGTTACTTGAATTTTAATACTCAGAAGCTATATTGGAGTGTCAGTTACTTCTGTGTGTAGGTAATTTTGGTAAAATATTGCTACTTTATTTTCAGATGGTTATCAGGCCGATTTTTGTTGTTCTGCCAAACAACTTGAGAAAACAGCTGAAGAAGCACAGTCCATCAAAAGTGACCATCAGCCTAGCAAAACATTACCTTCTCGAAGTCAGAGTACCAAAACCCAAGCGAGAGATCGACCAAAATCCAGCTCAGCAGAGTCCACAAATCACAGTAAACTTCCTCTAGTGCCTAACAACATTCTGACACCACAAGAAGGAAAAGCTTCTACTAAAAAATCGGAGAGCCTCACTAAAGCTTTAAAGTTTGAAAAAGCTAATTGTTCTTCTGAGAGCCAATACGTGGCCCTTTCTGAAGAAAGGATGACTGGGAAAGATGTTGCCAAGTCCACTGAGAATTCTTTGAGTTCTGAAGACTTGTCGAAAACTGTGTCAAGAGGCAGTCATGGGACCCACAATAAGATATCAAGGAACACAGTTCAGTCTTTCTCAAAGGTAACGTGTAATAATTCTCTTCAAGACAAAACTCTGAGGAGCTCTCCAAAGAATGAGGTTTTGCATCCTGATAACAGGAAAGGCTCTGGTGAACCCCAGCAAGACTTACTGCTCAGTAAGAGTTTAGAAACTACATTTAAAAACATCTTGGAACTTAAAAAAACTGGGAGACAGCCACAAAACGAGGCGGCAAGTAGCGACTCCATTGAATTAGAATTTCCCAATTTTTCACCTATTGCTTCACAAGAGAACTGCCTGGAAAAATTTATTCCAGACCACAGTGAAAGTGTTGTAGAAACTGACTCTATTTTAGAAGCAGCTGTAAATAGTATCTTAGAGTGTTAATAGTTACAGTACCATGGAGAAGTTATGTTTCTCTGAGCAGAAGCAAATGTGAATGACACCACAAGTACAGCCTGAAATGCATTTAAGGTTAACCTTTCTAAACTAGATTCTGTTCTGTGTTTGAGAGCAATACTCATTGTGGTTACAGTGAGATATCCAAGCAAAGTTAATCCTTGTTAGAATGCAGTCTGTTAGGGCCTTACTGTTTCAAGTGTTATTATAATGATAGTGCTTTTGATAATTGAGCAGTACTGCAACGTAACAAGGTTGCAGGTTGTTAGGCCCTACATAATATGGTAATATACTGACAATCACAGTCATTTGAAAGGATATATTTATTAAGAAAATGTTTTTAAAGAGTGATGGAAGCAACAATTCTCCCCTACCCTTCTCTTCCACAAATCATCAAATCTTTAGTTTTTCTGGAAAACCCACTGTACCTCTATTCAGAAGTGATTATTTGCTTTGTTAATGAATCTGTATTCTAGGATTCTTAAGTTGGAAGGAAATCATCAGTGTGTTTACAAGGCTTCATAATTTAAACTTTAAGTGCTTTTCTATTGCTTTCTGAGCAGAAACTAGTACTTGATGCTATATTTGTAGTGGGTAACTTTAGTCTGTGGGATGATATTATATGATCTTAGTCACAGTGGCATGATATGAAGTAATAAATGCTTGACTAAGGAAGGTAGAATGGAAGCCAGTAAATGGCAAAGTGTACAGGATGAGGCCATGATAGAGCCATGAATTTATATATATAATACATATATATGTTAACTCTTGAGGAAAAGATTTTGCATTTTATAATTGGATGTAGTCAGCCTTGAGTCTTTCTGAAGTGGTATAAATGTTTTGTGTTTTGTTTGTTTTTTTTTTTTTTTTTTTTTTTATTTTGT
>VXBX01008844.1:169536-358129 GCA_013400415.1 Scytalopus superciliaris
AAAAAAAAAAAAAAAAAAGGGGGATTTTAATTTGTTTCTTCCTTCCCTTCATTTACTTAACAAGGCTACAGGACCTTTGGTATTGGTGAGTTGACAATCTTCTGTAAAAGGTTTAAAAAAAAGAAGAGGAGTGTGGAAAGCAGAATATGCAGTTCTTTTTGTCCATTGCAGAGGTAGCTCAGTAACACCAGGTTCTGTGCAAATAAACAGTAGGTTTCAATTGTCTGCTGCTAATTATCACCCAAATTTGATTTGCATGCTCTTCAAAGGAACTCATATCTTTCCATTTAGTTATTTGTTTCAGTGTGATGAACCTTTAATTCAAACCAAACGTCGATCAATTTCCAACTGGAAAACAAAAAGCAAGGAATGTGTTTATCCACAGTCATATCAGTTTAGTTTTAGTTTAATGTAATGGCCTCACTGGGGAGGTGAATTTGTGTCGATCTGTGAATTGGCTTTGCCTGTTTGCTAAGTTTGTGAAGGGTTTCATCAGTTGTAGAAGGTCTTAAATAATTGTGCTAAATGAGATGGCTCTGGTGGGCTTTGAGTATCAGGGGGCAGTTTTAACGTTATACAGGTATAACCAAATCTCATTGTGAAGGCTTTTTTTCCACCAGATATTGTTTCCCTTACACAGCGCCAGGTCAGTTGCTCCTTTGCACAGGCATTTGTTTCTACTCCAGTTATTATCCTTTTAATATTTATAGGCAGACTGTATTTGCTCCTGACTGTAGTGATGCAGCCTACAGTCTCTGAGGGCCTTGAAATCATGGTCTTGTGTCTTTCCTCCACCAAAAGCATCTACTGAAAGTGGTAGCCCTGTAAGGACATAAGACAATTTGAGTCATGTCTAATGGAGTGATTAACGAAGTAGATGTCGAGCACTGCCTTGGAAATCCTGCAGTACTGTGTCATATGGACAGTGTCCTGGGAAACCTGCTCTAGGTGACCCTGTTTGAGCAGGGGCCTTAGACAAGATGACCTCCAGTGGTCCCTTCCATTCTTAAGGATTCTGTGCTAATAATATTCAGTAAATGTTGTGTAGAAAGGTTATTTATTTAAGTGTGCAGTCCTAAAAGTAACTTTGGTTTCACTGACTGCAGTTTTTTAATGAGGCCAAAACCACAACTGAACAGCATCTCCCATTTCTTAGGTAAGAGTCTGTCTCCTAGCATAAAGCTTAGCATTGATTCTCACTTCCTCAACCAAAAGCCAGATTTCCTCTTCTGACTCTGCTGGGAAGAGAGCACCTATCTCCCAGATTCCTGGGCGCTCCCAGTACCAGTCGTTGTGAAGCCAAGTTAGTAACTGTCAGTAAAGTAAGTGTCATCCTTAGCAGAGCTGTCTCTTCTTGAATATTTACCAAATGCCGACAGGTACTGATCCTCTGTGGAGGAGTCTCCTATATGCTGTAGCTTATAACTCCAGGCAGTCATTCATGTGGTGGTCACTGGATGCAGTGAATGATCTCCATTTTAAGAGGCCTTGTCTCTTTTCACCATTAGAAATACTCTATGTCCATCCTCATGCACAATCTCTGTTATGTGGTCTGTTATCCACTGCTGCAGTGGCTGGCAGCTCCCACCTTGGGAACAGTCTTGATCTCTTCCTTCAGCTCATGGTGAAAGCAGTGCTGACAACTGCTCTTGGAGCACAGATGGCAAACTTAGATGGGCTATATTTCAGACATTTGAGCCTCTGGTTTTTCTGTACCTTGAAATCAATCTTTACAGTAAAAACATTATTATTTGTTTAGTGCCTTTGTGCTGTAATGGAACCAGCCAAGGAGCAATCTGCCATCCAGCTGGCTAGGCACTTAACAGCCACAGCAGGGAGAAGCTTACATCCAGTCGGGGAGCTGCTGCCTGTAAAGGTGGTAGTGAAGTTGTTAGCTGGCCCTGCTAATTGGTAACAGCTATTTACAGTGGCACATAGTTCTGGTACAGATTCTTGCAAAAAAATTGTGTTCAGGATTGTGCACTCCTGTTTCCTCTCTTGAATTTAGGAACGTGTAGAACCTCTAAGGTCAGGGTCGGCACGAACCCGAGGCGTGCAGCACTGGCTGGGGGCAGCCCTGAGAGCTGCCTTAGCTCTTGGGATCATAACTGCACTGGGCCTGATGCAGGGCTCTCGCCTCCTTTGCCCTCAGCCAGGTGAGCATGTTTAGGCTGAAATCCCTTGTACCTCTGGATAACCAGTTTTTAGGAGTGTGGGGTTGGTTTTGTTTATTTGGGGTTTGTTGAATTTCTATT
Organism: Scytalopus superciliaris; assembly: GCA_013400415.1. Classification (NCBI taxonomy): domain Eukaryota; kingdom Metazoa; phylum Chordata; class Aves; order Passeriformes; family Rhinocryptidae; genus Scytalopus; species Scytalopus superciliaris. The sequence goes on from VXBX01008844.1 coordinate 171,792, forward strand.
TTCCCAAGAGAAGGAAGAAGGAATGGGGGAAGGTAAACACTAGAATCTGGGTAAAAGCTGAAATTTGCTCTGCAGACCATTTTAATCCTGCATTTTGATGACCTCTCAGTAAGAAGTAGTATATATAGGTTCTCCTAAGCAGACAGACACAATATCATTGCGAAGTGTGAATTTCTCCCACCTGTCTTAATGGATTTTAAAACCTAATTTCACTGCTGCTTTCTATGCAATTAGCACACAGTTAATACATTTGATTAGTTCAGCTGTGTTATACAATACTTTGTATTGGGGTAGGTGTCAGTACCACACTTCAACCAAAACACCTGCATTAGGGTAAGGGAGTAGTCAAAGAACAAACAAAATCTGATGCTATGGAAGCAAGACTAAGGCAGGAAAAGGTGTTAATATTGTAATTCTATTAGGATTACTTTGAATGAAGTGTTATTTTCTGCTATGGGAAAAAAACCCCACCCAAAACCAACCAAACAAAAAACCACCAAAGAAAAGGAAACCAAAAAGCAACATAGCAAAAAGAGAGTTGAGAGACAGGAAATTCTGAACCCACAGAAACATTTTTTAAAGCTATCAGGTAAAGTGGAACCTGATGAAACTGTGGCTGATGAAGAAAAGATGAATCCAATACTGTCATGTAAACTTGAAAGGAGACTAAGATAGCTGATGAAACAAAGATAAGCAATTGAGGTAAAAAACACTTTTATTAAGACTATAACTGTTACAGAATAATAACAGAGTTACTGTCTTGTGTAATAACAGTGGTATTTACCGATACAAAGTTTGGAAACTTAGAGTGCAGTGAGATGAAAAAACCACTCTGATTGAGGAGACTCCCCCCACTTCTTAAATGCTAAAACAATTCATAAATGTTATAACTTCCAAAGTAGTTTAGAGTCTGATCATTCCTTCTCAGTAGTGATAGCTAAATTGCTTCTCTAAATCTCTTGTTTATTTAATACATTCTATTCTAATGAAACAAAAGGAAGTTTATAAGCACTTACGATAGATCAGATGGAACAGTAAATTATTTCCAAAATCCTGGAGCTTTCTGAGTTGGGAAAGGGATATTTTTCTGGATTTCAATATTCTGTATTTTATCAATCCTTGGTGGCTGCGGTTTGCAGATCAATTTCATGATTCTCCACGAGGTGGAGGAAGCAGCTTACGCTTCGGGCTGCGGGGCGGGGAAGGGGCTGCGGGGCGGCTGTGCGGGGCTCCTGCTGTGCCCTCCTTTGCCCCCGCAGCCTCGGACTGCATGGAGGGACCCCCCAAGAACGGGCTCCGAAATGTTCCTTACCGCTTTGCTCCTTGTAAGAACGATAATAGAGATTTCAATATTACGATTCACCAGGAGGGCTTTAAGGGCTGCATAAAATAGGAGAATATGCTGAGTTGAACGGGATCTCCACAAGGATTGCCGAAGTCCAAGTCCTGGCCCTGCACAGGACAGCCTCAAGAATGACACCGTGTGCCTGAGAGCGGTGTCCAGCCATGAGGGATGCTGGTGTGATCCTGTCTGCTTTTCCATTGGAGAAACAGTCCCACAGCTGTGTGCTGCCTGTCGTGTGGCCGTGTGGCAAGGGGCTGGCAGGGAAACCTGGTTCTCTGAGATTCAGTGTGTGGCAGTGTATGCGGTCCTAGAGGTCTATTTCGCTGTAGAACTGGTGTTCTTAATAGAAAAGTACAAGTAGGAAAAATAACAGCTAGTGTCTGTAATTAAAAATATTGTAACCTGTGTTAGATTTCTGCTAAGGACTCTGATTTGTGAACAGTGTTTTAGGTTTTCTGTTGACTATGGTGGGATTTGGAAGGACTTATCTTGCAAAATTATCCCCAAGCTTGTCTGTTTTACAGTCCTTGTTTTCAGTCTTGACAGCTCTTAAAAATCAAACCCAATTTAATTGGCAATTTCCTTTCCTTGTCCTAAACCCTATCACCTGATTGATTTTTATTTTTGTGCTGAAACAGGCCAGCCCAAAAGAGAAAGTATTGGTTAGTTTTAAAATTCAATTCAATACATTTCTTTAAAAAAGCCCCAAACATCTCTGTTGATACTTACATATGAGTGACACAACACGTCTGNCTGATCATCTTAAGGCAGATCACACGAGTTACTTTTCAAGGAGTTAAAGTGTGTTTGCAGGGATGCTAAGGTTATTCCAGCATTGCACAGAGCTAACTCAATTGTATCAAGATAAAAAGCCTTTGGAACGGAGTGTTAGTAAGGTGATTTACAGTAAGTGAACACGGGGTAGAACTGAAGGCTGAAAGAATTAACTGCTTGGAAAGAAGGCTGGACAGGGGTCTTGAGGAGCCGTTTCGTCCTCAATACATGATGTTCTGTGCCTATACTGTTCTTGGCAGAAGTCTGTCTTAGTTTGCTGATGTGAGCTTACACAAAAGGTTGGTTTGCTTCCCTTTAGCCCAAACATTTTCTGTGAGCTACTTGTTTCTGTGTTCCCACAAGCATCGTGTTGCAATAAATGAAGCATCTGTGAGCTGCAGTGTGAGGTTAAAAAGAAGTGGGAGGTGAGCTAGGTACAGACTTCATAAATGGTCTTGCATCAGGGTAAATGCTCATTAGTGTGTTCTTAAATGTACAAAGAACTGTATTCTGCTGGTTCCCTAAGCTTTTATTTTCTGGGGGCAGGGGCAGATGGTTGGTTAGTTTAGTTGGTGCTTGCTTTGTTTTTTTTTTTTTCCCCGTCCCCTTTGCTGGTATTATTTGTGCCAGTTCTTTGTCCCTGCCCATGACAAGGGGAGGTTGGGACTATATGGTCTCTAAGGTTCTTTCCAATGTTTAATATTCTGTGATAAAAAGATTTTTTTTTTCTGAAATACATGAGGCTGCTTCCAGCATAGCTTCAACATCTTGCTTCTGAGAGATATACCTATGAAAATAGCTCATCTAGCTCGTAGCCAGGGCTTCGGAATTTCTCACAGCTTGGATATGCGATCTGTACTTCAGGTGAGGTTTGGTCTCTCCTCCTTTACATATGTTAGCTTGTGACAAGCTAAATAACGTTAACATAAACTTTTCTGAAAGAGGTTTACAGAAGTCAAACTTTGCCAGCTTCTCTGACAGCTAAAAGAATATGTTTTGTTACTGAAGACTCAGTTGATTAGTGACAACTTGTTAGTGTGGTAAATCAGTCAGATGACCAAGCCCCAGTTCCTCTCAGGAGGTTTAACATTCAGGTGACCGTAGTAATGATTAATAGAATCTTAACAGAAATCATTCTGCTTTGGTAGTGCAGAAATTTAATGGTAATATTCTTTCTCTGGGTGGAGGGGTAGGTATATGGGAACACCCTCCAACTACTTGAGGAAAAGCACATTTATTCTGAAGTATGTAAACTTGGCTAGAGACAGCTCCTGTCTGGAGCTGTGCTAAATTATGTGAATTGTCCATCCTCAAAGAGGCCAAACTTTATCTCAGAGTCCTGAAAGCATATGTTGGCTTTGTAATTGATACAGGACTCAGGCTAGGCAATACCTATATGGGAGACAGGTCACATTTAGCACAGTGGGACAGCAGTCTCCTTAAAGCATCACTTGGTTTTCTGTGCGAGAAGGAGAGGGACTGCCTCATTCTCTGGCAATGGCAGATCCAGAGCAAACCCAATGGAGAGCTGCAAAGAAAGCTCTGTGTCTTCCCCATAGGGTCAGGTTAGAGCAAGGACCAGACCAATGGGCTCTCTTTGGTGGGGGATGGCTGCTTGCTGCTCCATGCCCAGGGCTGGGAACACCAGCAGTGCCTCTCGGTAGGTGGCCTTGGTGCCTCTTAAAACCACCCAGCAGCCTCCAGCATGCACGAGCCAGGATGCTGCTCTTGTTCCCCAGACCTGCATGGGAGAGGTGTTGCCTTCTCTGCTGCACTGAGGACCATCCCTGCATCCATGTTGGCATGGAAGATTGCTATACAGAGAGGCAATAACAATCTATAGGAATGATATTTTACTGTCCTAGTTTGTAACTCCAGCAGATAAAAGTGAGTGTGAAATGAACACTTACTCCTTTTGGAGTGATGGCTTTAGCAGCTCAAACCTGTCTCCTCATGCAGAAAGATCTGTGCCTTAAAACTTGCAACAGCATTTTTTTCCCTGTAGAATTCATTAGCCTGACTGCTAGCTCCTATTTTAGAAATCTTTATCAGCCTTTTTCTATTTGCTGGTGGCTCATACTGACTGGAAAAAAAAATAAAATCTATAAAATATGGTGAAGTGAAAAATACACCAAAATTTCACTTCAGTGCTCTGGCCAAATCTATCTTATGGGAGTTGCTACTCTAGCCTGCTCTGTGCTGAAGAGACATTTTTCTCATCTTCACTTGTGCTGCAAAATTGTGCTTCCTCTTATGCTGAGGCCAAGCACATCCTGAGGAAAAACTGCTTGGTTTGCCAAACATGCAGCTGATGACACGTGTATTTATGCTCCCTGGCAAACTAAGTTAAACAAACAGGGACTAAGTTGGGCAGACATTACAGGAGGTAATACTTCATTATAGCTTGACTGTGAGTTGCTTATTCTTCTTTCCAATTATGGCATCCCTATGCATCACTTTCCCAAGAGAGGAGTATTTTGGGGAAAAACAAATTACGGCATATAAAGCCTTGAAAGCACAGTTAAGTGCACAGGAAGAGACAGTAGCTAGGGTGGAGAGTCTGAGCACATGTAAATTTGTCTTGTGTTGTTAAAAGCATGGTTGTTTCTACCTCAGATATTAAACTGTTAAATTGATTCCTGAAAACTCAGTTGCTTGGTTCACTGTTGTGCCCTAAGTCAAGCCATGTTTCAGTAACATCAGGTTCCGTGCAAATAAACAGTAGGTTTCAATTGTCTGCTGCTAATTATCACCCAAATTTGATTTGCATGCTCTTCAAAGGAACTCATATCTTTCCATTTAGTTATTTGTTTCAGTGTGATGAATCTTTAATTCAAACCAAACGTGGGTCAATTTCCAACTGGAAAAAAAATATGTGAGGAATGTGTTTATCCATGGTCATATCAGTGTCTCTTTTTAGTTTAATATATGTGGTGATTCATGGCCTCACTGGGGAGGTGAATTTGTGTCAATCCGTGAATTGGCTTTGCCTGTTTGGCAAGTTTGTAAAGTCAGTTGTAGAAGGTCTTAAATAATTGTGCCTAATGGAATGGTTCTGGTGGGCTTTAGAATAAGGAGTGCAAGTCCTGAAGTTGCACAGGCACAGAAAAATCTTGTTAGACTTCAATTCCCATCCCACTTATAAAAAGATGTCTGTGTGAGGATGAAATGGAGAGATGGGATAATGTGATCTAGACCCTTTTCTGCTGCTTTAAATCTCAACCTAAAAACATATATTTTACACAGGCTTCTCGGTTGTCACCTTGACCCTCTGCCATGTGCACAGCCATAAAATTTCAGTCACAGAACTGAAGGAATTCTGGACATTTTTCTTTTTAAAATAAACAGAAAGCACCAAATGCAAGCAAGAGGGCTACAGCAACAAGAAAATTTCATTGTAATAAATACCACATGTGATCACGATTTACGAAGCAGACAATAAAGACTAATTTAAAAAGAGAAATCCTTCTATTCTCTTTCATGTGGCTAAAGACAGCATCATTTCTGGCTGTCTTTACTGGAGATTTATTCAAAGATTTAACACCCCCTTCTGTTTTTCTTCTCCTGAAAGCTCGGAGGAGGATACTTTATTAACTTGCTATTCTTGAGATTCACATCTGACCTTTGTTTTCTTTTAAAATGGAGGTAGTTGGTCGGAGTTTTGAATTTTTCTTTTATTTAAAGAATACTTTCAAGATATTTCTGTAATATTTTGTAGCACTTCCTGTATTTTTAATTTTTTTTCTAGCAACTGGAGTAAATAGCTGTATTTTAGATGAGTCCATGAATACTGAAAAACTCCTTCTCAAATTCTGTATGTTGTCTTTTGATACTTTAAAGATAGGCTATTTAATGTCTTAGCAAAAGAAGAACCTATTTTGATTTGGTGCTTGAACAGTCAGCTAAGTCTGAGCTGGTGACCTTTGTAAAAATGTTTGGTGCCTGCACTGGAGGAAAGCATTTCTTACACCTCCCTGTTTTGGGCTTCTGTCAGTCACAGTTAAAATCAGGGTCCTTCTGAAGTGGAGCTGTAATTACAAAATGACTATCATGTGCGTTTTTACTGTGACTGTATCTATAAGGTGCATCTCAACAAGGTTGGATACAGGGAATTATTCTTTGTTCAGTGAAAACTTTTCTGATTGGATCAGTGTTTCTGGATTTTAGTGCTGTGTGACTGGTTAATCTCTGTAGTATTTTTATAGTTGTTTTCAGGCCTGCCAAATTCAATCCAAATAGCAGTATGTTTTCTCCCTGCAATGGAGGTAGAATATGTACTTGTAGAATTGGTACAGCATGCAAGACACGTTAGGATTTATAGGACAGATGTTTTATGTTTGAGTTGTCTCGATGTTTGTTGACAAAGGTGGGGGATCTTATATAACAAACCCAAAAGTAACAACAAGCTTGAGAACAAGTACTTACCTGTCACAACAGGAGTAGGATAAATGTTAACACAGGGATGTTAAGGTTCATAGATGTATTTAATGTGAATTCTTTGTGTCTTTTGTGAGGTTTGGTTGTGTTGTATGTAGGTTCCTCTGGTTTCCTAATACCTGTGGCTGTTCTGCCTTAGTGATGAACAACAACAAGAGAAAGGCTTTGCCTTTCTATGTTCTTAGGACCTTCAGATAATATGTTAAAATTATTTGTCTCTTTTAAAGTGAAGCCCTAAAGAAATGATCACCTCTGTGCAGAGATTTTGAGAGTGGATAGTAGTGGACTTTTAAGTTCTTCAATGGTTTAGCCATAATTTTCATAGAGTTGGAGCTTCCTTTAGCAGAACCTGACAATTCACCTTTTTGAGGAGCTTCTGTCTGCAGGCTTACTGCCTGGAACAATGTTTATACCATATGAAGCATGACACCATTGCTAAAATATTTTGGAATCATGCTGTTTTGTGGGAGGTTCTCTTTTCCCATTCTCATTCCTCCAAAGACTCCAGGTTGAGACTCTGGGACCTTGTGGACATGACTGATACTGTTTGAAATTACCAGTTTTGAATGAACACATTTACTTTCTCTTGAACCATTGCATAGCAATAACTGGTATCCTTCAGGATTTGCCTTGCATGCTCTTGTTTCACAGTTCTGTGTCTAGAATTTCCCTTTGAATTGATAATTCAGAGAAAACAAGGGCTTGAAAATGGGCTCCAACTCATATTCCTTTCCAGGCAAAGGAAAAAACATGGGAGAACCCCATAATCACACAAATTTCTGACTTTCAGATCTTCTCTTTGTTGTGTATCTGGCTCTGAGTGCTGCCATTTCTGTGGCAACAATTTGGAACTTTGGTTTTTCATTTTTATTTCTTCCAAGAGAAGAAGAGTAACCTGAAGTTCCCTTCTAGCCAAGTGGTATGGAGTAAATGGCTTTTAAAGAAATGATACATTTTTGCAGATATGATTACTTTAAAAAATCTCTTGCTTCAGAAACAAGTTGGTTTGGTTTTTCCCGAAGTACCAGACTGCTTGAATTTTCCTTATGGTTGCTGTCTGTAATATCATGGAGAAGGAATCTTTCCCACTCCTTAATCTTTCACTCACTCTTTCTGTCAGTCTGCCTCCCTAGATAGCTTCTGTGACCCCTTTCTCTTAAAAAGCTTTTGAACTGAAGTGGTCTTTTGATGTCTAATTTTTCAGCCAAGCTTTGTTACTTTGGCCAGTAGCCTTACTTTGTTGACTCATCACTTGAAGAAGACACTTAACTGCAAACACACTGATGCATTCTCGGTAATTCAGCACAGAGCCTCCTATCTACATAGATCAGTTCAATCATAGAGGAAATTGTTATAGTTCTCCAGAGTGGACAAGAAACTAGAATTATTTGCTTTGTGTATTTAGTAACTTTAATTCATTGACTGATTTGGTCAAGAATAGTTTGCATCCCTACTGCATGTTATTTCTCATAAAGTGGTAACAGAGACAGTCTATGTGTGCCAGAGTTTGTGTCCCAGTTTTGTGCTGGACATTTGTACCTGGACTATCGGAGACTCAAATTACCCTTTTGTATATAGGAATCTATGCAACAGTGCTTATTTCTGCTGTTGGTCCAGCAAGTCTGTTAGCACCAAGGGAAGTATTTAGATTCTTCACCAGTCCTAAAGTAATTTGATTTGTTTGTATAATTACAGTCAGAAAGTAAGTAACAAAAGAAAAACTGTGGAGAAAATCACCTCAACTATATATGACTTTAAGTAGGTTAAAAAAACCTTACTACTTGGTACAGCTCAGTCCTGAATTGAGAATGTGGAGAAATGAACTGACTAAACCTTCAGAGGGCACAGCAGAAATATGCTCTGTGGAGAACGAAGACAGACATTTTAGTCACTGAAATTTCTCTGCTATATCCTAGCTAATCTTCACACCTGAGCAGTTTTGAGGCTGATGTGACCCCCCACGCTGCTTTCACACCTAGGTAACTTTATTAATTTCATCGGGGGGAGGTCAGGAAACGCCCAAAGCACAGACCAGGTCCATAATCAATCTTTTATAAGGGCTCCAAGATTAGTGGTGTCCAAGGCATAAAAACACTTTGAGAGAAGCCTTTGACAAACTATCCATGTCTTTTCCCCCTTATGTTACTATTAGGAAAAATAGGTCTTTTATGTCTGGTGGAGGAACCTTGTCACAGTTATCCATGCCTTTGACACCTTGATGCTGGATTATGTTTATCACCATGCACTGCATATGGAGCTGTGCGCTGAGACCCCTGGGAACTGGAGCTGGTGCACAATGTGGAGCTCCATGCCAAGAACACTTTAGATCAGCTCTGCTGGTTGTTAATAAGTTCCTGGGCAGAATTCAAGGTGTTAGTTTGAACCTATAAAGCCCCGAATGGTTACGCAGGAGGCTGTTTCCCTTCCTGCAACACAGCACTTGTAACTGGGATCAGCCAAAGACACTCGACCTCGGCTTTGGAATTCACTTCCCAAATCCATCCACCTGGGCTGGGATCTGTCAAAAGTTAGTGTGTGCTGCAAGTTCAGCTTGTCATGCCTGATTACCTGGTAGGGAATGGTGTGACATGATGGTTTGCTTTGTGCTGGTGGTGGGGTGTAATTTTACCTAATAGTGAGTGGGTTTTTTGTTGGTTTGTTTTTTTTTTTCCCCCTTTTGCTTTATGCTAGAAAGAACAGTATATTGGTTTTTTGAAATGAAACCATAGATACAGTTTATACCTGCAACCATGTGGCTGGAACCAAGGCATTGCCAACTGCCTTTTAATTAATGACATTTCTGGTTCCACTGAAATCAGTGGGTGTATGCAACTCATTCCGTGGTACTAGGATTTAATCCCCCAAGCAAAACATTTGAGATCAGATAAGAATCTATAAAGGAGTTCTATGTAAAGGTGGATGAGATCAGGAAACCCTGATAACAGGGCTTCTCTTTAAGGGTGAGATCAGTGATGAGGCAATATAGAGCAGAAATGTCAGCAGGAGAAAGCAAAGCAAAGACAAGCAATAGTGTAAGGGAAGGCAAAATATGTGTTGGTGTTTTGTCATGCGATCTGTTTTATTCTCAGCTCATTAAGTGAATTGCAGAAGAGGGGAAGCTGCAAGAGAATGGGATGTGCTTGACCTTGACTTCTGCTGAAGAGAGGTAGGACATGCAGTTCCAGTTCTGCAGTGCAGAAAACACAACGTGCAAGCTTAGCTGACTCTTGTTCAGCACAAGCTGTATGAAGTACCACGATGTGGTCTCACAGGGTGCATTAGGGAAATTAAATGGGGAACCAAACCTGGGATGCTTGGGTATCTAAGTAATTTTGCATGGCTGTGCCGTGCCCTTTGAGAAAGTGCCTGTAACAACATTTTGGGGTCTGTAACAGTGTAGTTCATGAACAGGAAGAAATGATGACAAATTGATTTGATGTGTTTAGCAATAGAAAACAATAATACAAATAATTATATGTAGCTGTTTTAAAAGGAGAAGTCAAATAATTTGTTGAGAGAAAGATCTGTTGCTTCTCTATTTCACCTGGAACTGTCAGGAGAGGGAGGATAAAGTGTTAGAAAGCTGAGAGTATATATAAATCCAAAGGCTGGAGTATTTTATTCACCAGTGGCTCATCCCTAATATTGTTTGGCTACAGACCAAAGTTCCTATCTGACAAGACAGGATGTAAAACTGTGAGTAATCCATCAACCAAACAGCACAAGCCAGATTTTTCTGGTTTTGTGTGTATAAATAGTTTGTTCCTGCATTTTTATTTCCATTTGTTTAGACAGATCCCAAATTTAGGTGTTGCACTGTGTGGTTATCCACAGGTGAGAGGCACTGTTTCCCAAGTGAAGTCCATGGGCCTCCCACATACAGACCCCCAAAAGCACCAAGTCTCAGTGCAGCACATTCCTTCATAGAGAAAATATATCAGCTGCTTGATCAGCCCAAAGTTAATCTTTTTCTGCTTTCAGCCTCCCAGCTATGGGGATATGGCTGTTTTAGGCAACCTGCAAACCTGCCTCTCCTTCTTAAAACGAGCCCTATACATCTGTCATGACAGAAGGCTTTTCTTCAGAGGTTGAGCCATCCTTGTGTAATCATGATTTTTCTAAATTGTGCATTCATTCCTAATAACGACAGGGTTTTTTTTCCCTAGGAAAATAGCATGTCCCAATTCTAGTAAGTTTATTTGTAAGTATGATTGACATATTATGGGACAAAGTTAGACTGACAGTGAGTGTTTCATTGATGTGAAATTTTACACCGTATCTGGACATAGTATATACTCAGTTTATGATCCAGCTGGGCATGCTTGTTAGTTATTGTTGAGGTCAATCAAAGTGTAATTGTAACACAGGGAAAGATGGTCCCAGGGCTACAAAGATTTGCTTCCAACAGCTGCTATTCATTATTCATTAAACTCTACCTTCTGTTTTTGAAATTAATAACCCTTGGCCTTCTAACAAGGCATCATACTTGCAGAATATAGATTTAAAAATCAAAGATGCACTGGTTTCATCCCCAAACAAGTGAGAGCACAAAGCACTTTAGCTAGCAATAGTAGTTGGCAGCAGAACTTAGTATTTCTGTTTGTGGAAAACCAGATGTGAGTTAATTAACCTGAAATTTTCAGGCACTGTATGCTGGATGTGAGAGACTGGTGTACAATAAACCCCAAACTTATGGAAGTCAGGGGGAACACTCAAAACTTCAGTTAAATAAAATTTCATAAAAATTAAGGCGAAGCACAATATCACAAGTCTACAATGGGGGAATATCAGATGAAACAGAGTTCATTCAAATTGGCACTTGCACCTCCATTAAATCAGCTATTTTCCAACATCCATTCACCAGTTTGTTTGAAGTGCAGGCCAGGCCTTGGCTCAGGAGAATGGCTGAAGGAGGCGTGTGATGTTTCTGTCCCACAAATCCATTCCTGTGTCCCTGTGAATGTTACTTGACTGAGATGGCACATGGAAAAGATCTCAGGAGAACTTTGGAACGTGACTGGGGACAGGGCCTGTTTCACTGCTGAGTGCTTCAACTGCTCTGCAGTGCTGCCTAGCCCATGCAGCTTCATGTGTTGCTGCTGAAGAGCAGCTACAGAGGGATCTGGAAATTGTGGATGCAGTCCTACTGAGCTTATTTGACAAACACTGTTACTTTGGGAGGGATTTCTGTAACTGGGTGAGGGTTGTGTTTTTTTTGATTTCATGAACCGCAGAAAGAAAATAATTGGTATTGGTGAGTGATTTGTTTGAATGAAAGCTGTAGTTTTTGATTTGCAATATTAATGTCTCTTTCACGGCAACTTTTTAAACTCTGCAACAGTAACTTCTGCTTCAACTGGTCTCAGAACAAAGCAGTCAAATGTACAGCTACCAGTGGTATTATGGGATTTAATAAAACCCATTGTATAATTAGCCACAAGAAAACTTTGTGACAGGGCTATTATACCTATAGATCTATATATTTGCAAAGAATTTACAAAAAAAAATAATAAAAAAAGTCATTTTCAGTAGAAATATTTCAGTCTCTCTGTAGTGTAAGTGCCAGTGTGAGATCCCTAAAAACAAGCTAAAGAGGGCAAGATGTTCTCTTTGAATTCTGTTGTACCAAACCTTCACTGGAACAGCCATTTTCCAGAGTTCATGACCAGACCGCACCATCTTGTTGAGAAATCTATTGATGTGAGATACCCACCTGCTTGAAGAATGGTGCCCTTCCCCTGCCATACCCCTCTACGGTCTATTGGGCTATTATGGCATGAAACAAACTTGTCACACTTGTAAGTCCTCTCCAGAAAGTTATTACAAGTTTTAACAAACTCTAAAGGTGAGCACCTCAAATTGTGCTTGTGGTTCTTCTACAGTTTTAGGTCAAATTTGTGGAAAACCGATTTCAATTGACTTCAGAGGACACTGGGTCTGTCCCAGACAAGTCCAGGAATATTTTTCCCATTTCATCATTTTGTTGTCACAAAAGGCTAATACACTGTGGTGCAAATATATACAGGATATTGTTCTGAAGCTGAGTGTCTCAGTGCAGGCCATCTATGGGAAATATAATTAACTGTGATGCGTGATCATAAGACCTGTAATTAGTATATCATAAAGTTATTTAAAATTGACCTGAGCTATCTTCTCTACTCTCTGAATCAGTCTTAGAGATCTTTTCCTGTGTAAATTCCACTACTTATTCACGTGGAGTGCTTTAAACCATCACTAAATGTTGTATTTATGGCATGTTTCAAGCAAACACTGGAATATCCATCGGCCATGAGCATGTTTCCTCAGCTCTGCTGGCCTTGTTGGACAGCTTATCTACTGTTCTCCCTATGTCCGACCTTTCATGTTTAGCTGCTTTAAAGACACTAGAAAACCAACTATCTACTCAATTTCCTTGTAGCTTGGGGGTAAGGTTAAAATATCATGTAGCTACCGTATGTTAGACATTATACAGCCACAACTGATAAGCAAATATTTTCTTTTTAAATACACAGTACATTTTGCAAGAGTACATAACAAGTTATTCTCATTCTTACTCTTTGTCCTGGAGGAGGCCTAATGCTGTTAAATATAAAAAGTTGCCAGTGGTGTTTATCTTACTAAATCTGCTCACATCAATTGGTTCTGCCTACCCCATATTTCAAAGCAAAATGATGGGGTAAGGTCATATAGATTGCCCTTCTCTTCACTTCTCAGCTTAAGAGTGTCCTGTTTGTAATTATGGAACAATTTCTTTTGTGTAGTCAAGAAATCTTTCTTTCTTTTCCCTCTTTCTCATTTTTTCACAAAACGTTTGGAAAGGTATGTGAATGCCAGAGAACAGTTAATGCAATTGGAATATTTGTCATCACAGAGGTAATTTGCTTTATTTATTTTTTTAAAAACATCTGACACAGCTTCTATATTGTGTATTCAAATTCAAATCCAAAGGCTACAGCAGTGGATCTGGAGGTGACAGGCTGAATGGGAAGATTTTGATTGTAAGGCCATCTGGCATTATTATGAGAAATGTTCTTGAATGCTTCAAAAAAACCTAAACCACGTTGCTCAGTTGGTGCTGACTCCAATGAAATGCAGTCATCCTTCCTAATGCAGGTTTGGTGTTTGACTGTTGGAGACACTGTGGGAAAATCAGCTATTTCTGTACTGATGAAGTGGCTGTGGCTGAGAATCATGATTTTAAGGGGAAAAAATCTGAAATGGAATGTCTGGCATGTTGAAGCAAAATGTTTTAAAATCGTAACTATTTTTTCTTTAACTTCCTGCAAGATTCATGCAAGATATACCTTTTCAGAAGGACAGAAAGAGATAATGAGTATATTGTTGCTTCAGTCTCATCTTAAAGAGAGAGAGAGACACTGAGGAAAGATAAAATCTGTTTGCTGTCACAGAATGGTCTAAAAGTGTTTGGGCAGTACAGAGAAATATGCTTTGGGAGGATATGGAGACTATTCCTTGGGTTGATTTCCTCAAGTCTGTGTTTTTAGATTTCTGTGAAACTTGATTTGTTTGCCTGCTTTTCTTAAAGTTTGTGTGCTGTGTTTTGTTACAGGCTTCACTGCTTGGATGGAACCGAAGGGATTAGATATGGGATGTAAGGGCTTTTCAATCTAGGTCAGATTGGATTTAGCACTGACTGAAAATGACACCGGTTGTTTAGTATTCTGGATCAAATGTACAGTGGCCAGATTCATAGCAGGCTGGGTCATTTGAGGTCATAGTGCAGCTAAAGTTGAGAAAACATAGGCAAAACTGAAGCAGCATTTTCAGACTGCTAAGCAGGGCAGAACAGCACCAGCTATTCCCACACAAGGTTTCCTTAGCATGTGTTTCCTCTTCCTTTTTGAGGCTGAACAATTTATTCCTAGATGCCACATGCAATGCATTTACCAGCTAGGAAAACATGCATCAGGCTAGGCATAAATCCCGTACATTAGTTTTAGTTTGAATTCTGGAGTCTGAAATGCTTTGTCACTACTATGAATCAAGAGTCTGTTTCTGAGACTGTCAGCAGGTTCCAAAAGGTCCTCCTTTAGGATTTGAGAATGGGGAAGATCTTTTTTATCTTTTCACTTTGTAGAAGATTTTTTCAAAATAAAATAGGAAAAAAATTTCTAAATATCCCATTAAAAATGTGGATATAGAGAGCCTTGATCACTTCAAATTACTTTATTTCATCTTTAACTCAATGAATTCGGTTCCACAGACAGTATCAGTTTTAGTGTCAGGCAGGTTCCCTGGATTTTACACAATATGATGCTGAAGCTCCTGCCAAAGACTTGTCTACTGAGGGGTTGTGATGCCAGCAAACAGCCACTTAGGAAAAGAAAGGGAAGATGGAGTCAATGACATGGTAATTTTCTTTGTTTCTCTACCCTTTCCTTTGTTTAGTGGGGAAAGGAATGGGAAAGAAAAAGGAACTGGTTTCTCATATGGCACTGAGGACCTGCCTGCACAGCAATGTGAGAAGTGGCTTGTGAAAGGCGAACACTGCTTGCCCAGGTCTCCTTATGGCCGAGCTGGGTTATCTCTGTTATGCCTGTGGGGAAAGGTTCAAGCTGGAATGCACTGGGTGACAGCAAATGGCTGAAAATCAAATGAATGGAGGTTTAAGATTGTGTTACCTGCCTTCTGCATACCGACCCTAGGGTATCCACCATGCTGTGGCATCTAAGAAATACAGTTCATTTTTTGTTTGGAGTAGCAGAGCCCTGGTTCAAGGCCTTAGTTTTGTATTGGTGAAGCAGTTCAGCTGTGTATGAATTAGTCTTTTAAGATTTATAAATTTGGCAAAGTGTGAGACCCTCTCTGTAACTTACATCCTTCTCACATCAGTGGACAGTGACTTTGCAGTTACAGACATGTGGAGCTGTGTTGGTAGAACATTTCATGTTTTAGGTAGACAAGATGTTGTAAATCTTCATTATCTCTGTGATAAATTGTGTGTTAATGAAGATAGGCCTTAATTTGATAGGAAGTCATGTTAAAAGAAGAACAAATCCAGAGACAGTGACAATAGGAAATTAGGGCACAGGAGAAATGATAGATTCTGAAGAGGAATTTTTGTGTGGACAATGTCAAGTTCTGTAGAGCTATAGTTGAATATTTTTAACATTTAAATTGAGATCTAAAGGGTTTGTTTACAAGATACTGCAACGGATAATTACTGAAAAATTTGGTGCTGAGTGTTGAGCACAAGATGTATTTTGCTTGAGCACACCTCCTCTGTTCCCATAACACAAAGCCTGTCTCTGTATGTATAGTTCATCTTGCCTTGTTGCACCAAAAAAGGTCTGCAAATGAGTAACTAAATAGTAGAAGGGATAATTTACCCAGAATGCTATCTGAAGGGTTTGCTTTGATGCTGTCACATGTCTCAGGTGTAGCGTGTCAGGAAATGAGCCCTCATATTGGTTGATTGGTGTGTCCTGGGTTTGAGTCACCGCTGCATTATTCCAGTTTTATATTGATGTATCACTGTGGGAGTGACCTCTAGGCTTTTTATCTCTGTGTCTCATCAAGGCATTTATTAAGCATCCAGTCATATTATTAACTGGGTGCCTTTCAGTCCTGTGCATAAGGCTGGCCAGTCTAACAAGGGCAGAGTGTGTGTTGCTACTGTATATCCTCTGTGTCTTCAGGACCAAATCATTCAGAGCTTGGTGGTATACAGAAAATCTCTTGATATCTACAGATTAGTCACATATGTCCTAGCACAAAGCATGCTGAAATTACTAGGGACTTTATTACAGACTGAAAAGTCACCCTCAATAAAAATTATTCCATTTTTACAGCTCACCTTCAGTCACAATTGGGCTGCACATTTTTGTGTTGCTTTCATTTCACCCTCTGGTATTGGATATTTTAAGGAGGCAAGCTCTGGCCTCGTCTATCATTCTGTCAAATGCTGAACGTCAGACCTGTACTTGAATTATCAGTTGCATGTGGATTATGTTACCTGTCTCTGTTCTGATCCGTTTCTGTTTTCCATATGATACAGCTGGTGCAGGGTTTTTTATCATATAAAAGCTATAACCTGGAAGAACCAATGTTAATTTCCTCTGGAGCCTTATGAAAAGTATCAAGGGTGTGCCTGACTTGTGGTGACAGAACTTTTCAGCATACTCTGAGAAAGAACTGCTTCTGGGCACACATGGCAGCCAGATACAACTTACACTCACAACGGCGTACACATAGCACTAGTTCATTAACTTTCCATCCATGAATATGCTAAGCAGATACTTTACTAGCACTTTTAATGTCCCATCACATGTCTGGGATCAGATACTAGTAACACCCAGCTGCAGGTCAGGCTGAGTTTCCGTAAGACCACAAACAGTAGTGATAAGGTGAAAGCTTAATGCCTTCAGAGTCTTATGAAGCCTCTGTCTCATATATTACATCAGGCATTCATGAAAGGACAGACAGAATAAATTAGTCAATGTAAAATATATGTGAAAGCCAGAGATAATCCTATAATTCCCGGTATTACCCCTAATAACGTGACTGTAGAACCAGTGATGAAATGGAGAAACAAGGTCATTACATGTCAGGGTTCAGATAAGATCTTCTTTGGATTCTTTCCTGTAAGATCTAACCAAAAAGGTTGAAAGTAATTTTAAAAGAGCTCTTTAAAGTAGTCTTTAGTCTGAAGGGATTAGGAGCCCGCAGATGAATACTATGTTCCTCAGTCTCCCCGGAAAAAAAAAAGGCTTTGCTGGGACAACCCCAAATAACTGCAAAGAAATCATTAGAATTCAGAATTCAATTCCCAGACCAAATGCAGCATATATTTGGTATGATTAAGGAATGATTCAAGGGCACTTCAACGTGGGCAGCTGACTGAAAAAGCTTCTGAAAGGGTATGCATCTGGTAATGTTTCTGGAAGAAGGAGAGCAGCCTTTTGGAGTTACCTGTGTCTTCTGCCCATTGTTGCAGCAGATGTGGTGAAGGTGTGTAGTGGGTCTCAGGGAAGGGATTCACAGCCATGCAGTGGTTCTTGGCTGGAGCGCTTGCACCCTGGCCTGAGGAGCCACCTGCTTGTGACTCCTGTGTCATCTGGCCCATGTGGTGTCACCTCTGCAGTGGTGGCCTCTTGATGACTGCACTATTCTTTTGTTTTTGTGTTGGACAGGTACCCACCAGCAGGAGCTGATGGATGAAAAGGGGCTGGGGGAAGTGGTTGATGTGAAGGCTCAGCTGGTGTTTGAGCGGTCCTGTGCCCACAGCTGTGTGTTGAGACTATGGGTGCCTGTGGCCCTCTGGTCCTTGGGATGCTGGGATGGCTGTAACAGACATGCCATCAGCTGGGACAAGAGCACGTGATGGGCAAGCCACCAAAAGTGTGGTGGTGCATGTCCTGAGCCAAGAGGAGGGTCTGAAAACAAGAGAAAACATACTTTTTGCAGAGAGAAGCTAGCAGAATGTAAGTGATTCCAAGGCATCTGCTTAAAAATCAGTGGTGCTGGTGATATCTGGGGCTTAGTACCACATAGTCCTCCTTAAAACCACTCCCTGTTCAATCTTCCCATAGGATCCTAGGAGAAAGGGTAAGGAAAAATTCCTTGTTCCCACTGGAGTAGACTCTGAATGCAGGATGACTTTCTATGATTTTCTCTGGAAAGAAATTGTGGTCAGGACATATGGTCCTCTAATTTGGAAAAACCTTATATTTTTCCAGGGTGCTTGCCATAAGTCAGGGAGAGTTTGGGCTCACAGCAAAGATGGGTGGGCAGAAAAGGTTTTCTTTTTTTTTTTGCTTGGGTTTTCTTTTTTATTTCTCCAGTTTGGGCTCCGCAACACAATGTTTCACTCTGTTGTTTGAGATTTTGCCACTAAAACCTTGGGAAGAAAGGAACCTTCTTCCCCAGTGCAAGGCTAATATTGTTTGGGATACCCTGCTGGGCTTCTGAAGAGAGGTGATGACAGACACCCTGCAACAGACATAAAAACCAGCTCTGGAATCTGAACAGCAAATCAAGCATGTGGGCAAAAGCTACTCTGACATGTGTGTCTTCATCGTCGCCTGCCAGTTTCAAAATAGGCTGTGTCAGTGTAGCACTTTAATTGCTTCTTGGGAGAATTGATTGCTTTGAATAAGCAAAGAGAAAAGTGAAAGATAACTTACAACTTTGAAATGTATAGTGCAGTTTCAGGAGAAACAATGCAATGTAGGGACATGGAGGTCTGAGCTGTAAAAGCCTGTAAGTCAGATAAATCACCAGGGATTCTCTTGTACCAGACTGAGAAGATTCCTAGTCATCAGTACAGATGTGGGATGTCTTCACTGAATGAGAAAGAGCTGAACCCCTCAGACAATTATAATTAGCTCATTAAATGCCAAACTGTATCTTTATATTGCAATAATAAAAGTGTAGTGAGAACCTCCAGTAAAAGAGTCAGATGATGTGCTATTCTCAACCTCTGATTCCTATGGATCATGGGCAAAGTCGCAGCCAACACACAGCATGGTTCTCATATGAACAAGTCTCGCTTCAAAATCACCGCAATGAAATACAAGTAAGGTCTAGTCTGGTTCGGACTGACCTCAGGAGGTGATTCCTGCACGTAGATATTTCCACTGCTGCGGGATCTGAGGGGATGCCCTATGGGCTGACTCTGCCTTACCTGAGAGATAAAGAATGAGGATGAATGAGCAGCTACGTCCATGGCAACAGAAGAGTGGGAGCAGAGGAACAGCTTAGGTCTAATATGGGTAACCCAGGCATGGTTAGTCAAAGGCTGTCTGGGGTATAGAGACAGGCTCAAGGCAGGGAGGGTGGCAGTAGCAGCTTTCACTCCCCCATAGCAAATGTAGCCGTGTCTGCTAGACCTGTCCATACTGAAGGAGGAGGAACCCTAGGCTAGTATACCTCTGCAGATCAAACAGCAAAATCAGCCATTTGGCACACCTGAAATACTTTTTTCCTGTTTTTCTATCTTGATGCTCATATATACTTGCATGCTTTTAAGTTCTATAGGGGTTAATTCATTGGGACTACCTGGGGGATAGAAATATTTGGAAGCACTGGAATTCCTGTTTCTCCAAGTGTGAGTGGATGTTATCTATTCATGTCTGACTGTGTCTTTGATATCTTCAGATGGAAGGTGATGGTGACGCCCCAAGCCGTTTCATGCCAGCCATATATCACCGTTCTGGCACCAGTCCTCCTTTGACATCTGACCTGACTACTATCAGTTGCAGAACATTCAACTGCCTGCAAAAGCCAGTTTTGCTGTAGGGAAGAGCATTTCCTGTAGCTCCTGGCAGACCTGAAGGGCCAGAGAAATCACTGTGCAGGGCTTTCCCCTTGAGACTGTCCAAAATGCCTCTTTCCACTGTAGAAGAGGCCCTCTCTACCCATACATACCTCGCACCTTAGAGAGCTGCTCAGCCTTGCACAGGGGACAGAATGGATAACACTCACTGCATGAATGAACAGTTATTCAGCATCTCACTTCATTATTCCATGCTTTTTGCCAACTCTTTTGGGTCAGATATGTTTCCAAAGTGTATTTATAAAACTCTCTTTTTGTGGACTTTTCTGTGTTGCTGAATGTGAAGTTGCCTGAGACTTTCATATCAATGCATTCATTTTTACTCTGCCCCTGGGAGGTGTGGGAATGGCCCAAACCAGTGGTAGAGGGGGGCAACAGGCACCTTGGGTGTCTCCAGTAATTTCAGCTAGTTTTGTAAGAGTTTAGCACTGTAAAAATCCAGTTCAGACTCTCACCTCAAGGAGAGCCTCCCGGAACTGGTGACATATTTGGGGAGCTGACAGTACCCAAGTTGCCTCTAGCCACCTGAAAGCATTGCCCATTGCAAGAGTGAGTAAACTTGAATTGCTGAGAGCAGCATTCTTGGGAGCCATGAAAGTGGCTCTCCCTGCACTCACTTTGCACCTCCCAGTCTTCCTGGAAAAAAGGCAGAATGAGGGAAAAAAGCAACAGAGATGTGAAAATCTGTGAGTGGTAAATAGATAGTTCATCTCAGTTTTTGTTGTTGTTGTTTGTTTNCCCAGCAGTGTTGATGTTCGACAGGGATTCTGTGCTGCCCCGCTAATGATAATGCAAGTATTTTTTTCCCCCACTATCTTCAGCTGGAACTTTATCAAACCTACTGGCCAAATCCAAGTGATTTTGTGCACCACACCACTCTGAGTGCTCCAGCTGAGAGCCTTAATGCTCTGAACGTTTTTTTAAACGTGTGCTCTCTGTAGTGTTATTCCTGGGAAGCTTTGCACAAAACCCTTCTCCCTAAGCATTGATGTATAAGGCTCCCATGTGATGAGTCGGTAGGTCTGAAGTGTTGAAGCCAAGCACAAGCCTGACTCCTGTGAGACAATGAGCTGTCAGACTAATCACACCCTTTCTGAAAACCTGGGGGAGACTCCCTAAGAGCACCAGACTGGGAGAAAAGTCAGTACAGGAGATTCCATCAATAGTTGTAGCTGAAAATTTTTTCTTGCCAAGGGGCTTCCCAGTTAAATGGAAATAGAGAAGGGCTTGTGACTCGTCACTGAGGTTTAGTGGCATAGGAGAGAGGGATATTTCTTTTGTTATGATTTTGACAATGACATGTACTAAGCCAAATGTGGCAAGACTCACAAAATAAATTCTGCTAGCTAATATAACCTGGACCACTGACTTTCCTCGCCCCCTCTACATTTTAAAATTAAATATTCACTGTATTTTTTTTCTTTTTTGAAAATTCTAGTTTTGTTCATACTAAGGATTATGAAGCCATATAGGAAAAGCCTTCTTTTTTCCCCAGTCCCCATTATTTAGTGCAAACAGTTTTGTCTATCTGAGAACAGCACTTCCCCCAAGGTCTAGTAGCTGAGTTCTGATTTTGCTTTTAAGCCATGTTTCATCTGCTGTTGGGAGGGAGTGTACTTCTTTCCTCCTATGTACTTAGAGCTCATAAAGAAGAAAGACAAAGCTTTTCATGCTGACGGAGTACTTTGGAAATGTAGGGTTGGAGGTTTATATTTTTAATATCACCATACCCTGAAAGTAAAGAAGTGATTAGGACTTTTTTTCCTTTTCCCTCCCCAGGGACAAGACAAGAGAGAGGTTCAGATCTCTGCCTGACAACATCAGTCTTTTGAAACCAGCACTGTGGTGGGCAGTTTCAGTATGGTGATTTGTTTGATGTATTATAAAATCATCTCTACCAGTGTGTAGCTACCACCCACTTATATTTATTATGCAGTTTTATTTTTGCTTGGTAATATTTTTCTTGTGTTTATTTTAAAAGGTCTACATTTTGTGGTGACAGTCTCCCATTTTCCAAATTAACTGCTAGCAGATGTTGCTGTGTGGTGTGAAGCACACACAGCAGCTGAAACCACCAGGGTCTGGATACTGGCTTAGGGAAAAAAAAAAAAATCTTTGTGTTATTCAAGCAAGTTTCAGGAGTGTCTATAAAGTGCTTATGTAGAATCTTATTCAGAAAATAAATTACTGTTGTTTTTATAGCTTTTAGCTGGTTTTAGTGCTTGGAATTACTGCTGAAACCTCACATGTCTGTACCATGTTTTAAGAAATGAAATATCATTTGGGCAGTGTTATTTAGGAAAGGATTTGCTGCTGGTACATTATATACAGGCAAATGCAGGTAAGTCCTACTTAGAGCTACAGCTGCTGGTTTTGTCCCTTACAAAATCCCTGCCACTGTTGCACATGTGTGCTAAATCTTAGCTTGTGGACCTAAAAACTTCAGTGTGACCAGAGCACTTTGAGTAGGTTATTTTTGAAAATATTGCTGAAAATGAGAATCACAAATGGGGCTTGTGCTTTTCCTTATGGAATAAAGGATTGCAATTTGATTGAGTCATTAGGTATGTCTTGTTGGGTTTATTTGTTGCGTTTGTTGTTGTTGGGTTGTTGTGGTTTTTTGTTTGTTTGTTTTTGTGGTTTGGTTTTTTGTTTTTTTTTGTTGCATCTGTGACATTTCACCCAGCTTTGGACAAAATGTGCATTTGTGAGAAGGTAAGGATGCGTGTGTTGCAGAGTTGACTGGCTAGACATGTAACTAACCTGCCTGCACCATTTATGTAACGTGCTACTACAATTGCTCATCCAGATTATAACTAGGTAAATTATAAGCACTCACTGTTCTTCATGTCTGCTGAGAGTAGGACAAGGGGGGAAAGAAAATCTGTCATAGTGCAGCAAGTCATTTGCTGCTGGAGTGCTCAGGAGGAAATGTAGTTAGTGAGGCTGTGGCTCCATCACAGAAAGGTTTTAAGATCTATTTGTGTGAGTGTTTGTTAGGAACAAAGCAGGTATTAGAGAATTATAGAATGGCCTGGGTTGGGAGGGACCTTACAGATCATCTAGTTTCAACTCCCTGCCGTGGGCAGGGACACCTTTCACTTGACCAGGTTGCTCAAAGCCTCATCCAAACTGTCCTTGAATGCTTCCAGGGATGGGGCATCCACAATTTCTCTGGGCAACCTGTTCCAGTGTTTTGCTACCCTCATAGTAACAAGCTTCTTCCTAATATCTAATCTAAACCTACCTTCTTTCAGTTTAAAGCCATTCCCCCTCGACTTATCACTATCACATGCCCTAGTTGTTTCTGCATTAGAGCAGGGAGGTGGACTAGAAAACCTTTAAAGTTTCCTTTTAAATTTACCATTCACTGTCTGAGCCTTGCTCCGTAGCCTCCCTCAAAGAAAGTTAACCGGATTTGCCCCATGAGATACACTACTATAGAAGAGCTGCCCACTAGATGTCACTGGTACTTCACTGAAATAAGATTATAAAAGCCTTTTCTGGTAGGTAGTTAAAAAGAGATGATGCACAGGTGAGCATCACCCCTGTTCTTGCACCCCTCTTGGTGCCACTCCAGTGCCAAGGCTTGTGATGCTTCTCACGCCTCACTCCGTGGGACATCCTGTGTTGACCCAAGGAATGGAGCCATCCCAGGCTTGTGTGTGCTAATACCTCGCACAAGCTTAAGATTAGAAAATTGGACTGTGTTATATATTAAGGTTTTCAGGAGCCTGTGGATAGGTACAATAATGCTTTTGGCATTAGCACAGTGTGAGCACACTTGGACAGATGCCTCTCTTGTGAAAATATTTCAACAGTGCTCTATTCGCTAGTACTGCTAAGGATTTAATTTTCTTGTCTTTCAAATGCAGCAGCTAATTCTGTATTTGATTCTAAGACAGAACTCCATGCTGATACAGAAAATGTGGATTTTTGTCTGTAAAGAGGACCTGGATGTCCAATAGTCTTGTTAAAGAAGGGTTATCACAATTATGGCAGATACACAGAAGGTAGTCTTCAACAGTGTTTTTAATTCAGAAGTTGGACGAATTATATATGCTTTATTTCGCTTGACCTACTAGAGGTCCCTCCAGTTAAATCACCTGTAGCTGGCCTACAGTTGACCCTTTGTTGACTTATTTAATCATCTGCCTAGTTTTCACAACAGGTTATGAGCATTCAGACTTAAATCAACCCTTGAAAAGGTCCTGTTGCTGGGCAGTGAGGCTCATACCTGATAATCTGCCCGTCACATAATATGAGCACAGATGACAATCACTTAGCTCTTTTATGTCATAAGGCCAAAATTGTCTAAAATGAGGAAGAAAGCCATTATTTAATCAATGGAATTGCGTCAATTGACTAAAATTTGTCTCTAGTGTAAACAACTGGAATGTCTTTGCGCTCTGTGAAAACAAGACTAAATTACTTGCAGATCTTGCAGATAGAAAAACATAGGAAATGGACTTGTAGGCTGACACATTCGGGGTTTTGGAGTATGCATTTAAAATAATTATCCAGATTACACTGGATTACTTAATATACTTTTTGCATCGTTCATACGCACGTTTAATTTTAAAACAATAAAAGCAATATTAGTCTTTTTTCAGTCACATTTGACTATTTGAGAAATTCCTTAGAAGGATGTGTCACTATTACCGATAAATATACTAGTTAAATAAGAAAATATAAAAAAATGATTTTGACTTTTGCAGGTGGTTGAAGAGCAGTCCTCAGTGCGTCCCAGGACAGAAGAAATTTTGGTACATGTACATATGATATGAGAAAATGATCTTTCATTTAAAAAAAAACCCCAAACCTCTAAGTTTTTCTCTTTTAGCCCCATACCTATACAAATAACAGAGCACAGTAAAGAATTTAGCAATTTCTAGATTTATGCTTTTAACCAATTCCCTGTGTTTTAGTATTATGAACACTCTATATTTAGTGACTACATCCTGAAGATCAACCTGAATGTGGAAGAACCAGAAGCTGCATGGGCTACTGGGTTATCAGCCTCCAGCAATTTTACATATCCTTAAGTTTTCCACAGTTTCAATGGAAGAAAATATGAGTGTGTTGAAGATGTATGGTTCTTAACTGTAGAAATTCTTGCTTACTAAAGTAAATTTTGTTTGTTCTTTTGTAAGTGGTCTAAAGTGACCACCTGGAGTAAGATCAGTTGTGGGCTTGACTTGATACCTCTAGAATGCAAGATATGCCTGTGTAAGTCTTCCTTACTGATTCAGAAATTGGGATTGCTCTGTGGAGAAGTTTGTAGGAAGAATTTAGTCTGGGAACCAGGTATTTAGTATTTTCTCTTTTCTTAAAGCTCCTATTGTGGCCTTTTGGAGACAATGGTGGAGGATTCAAAGAAACACTGTGGGAAAGGCAGTAATTCAACAGGCTTCCAGGACAGTCCCTTTACTCAATGAATGCCCAACAAACCAAGCAGAAAGATATTTAATAATCTCAGCACTTTGTAGAATTGGTCCTTAACTGAGATGAGTGGTGGCTGAGAGCTCCCATCAGCCAAATTCACCCATGTAATCGTGGGACTGTCTGCCTACTGTTTTCTTCATTTGTCAAGGTGCACCCCATGGAAGAGAACATTTGAAAGATGCTGTATTGCATCTTTTCCCTAGTTGTGCTTAGGGAACAGAGATTTTGGTAGTGTTTTATTTGTTTTCAAGAAGATAAAAGGAGAAAGAAATGGTACATTGGCAAAGCTGGAGATTTGGAGTCAGAGCTCTTGGTGCTGTCCTTGATTCCCCAAATACAGGAGTACAAATTATGAACCAAAGTTATGGAAGAAATGGGAGTTTCTCACTGCCTCAAAGTTGTTGAATTTCTGGCAACACTTGGAGAGTGAACTTGGCACTGTGCAATGCCTGGAGAACTCCTTTTCTCCTGTGCTAGTAGCTCCCATGCATTCTCCCTGCACCATGGAGGTTAACCCTCCATGGAGGGATATGAAATTAAAGCTCCTTTGGTTTATTAGAACATATTACATCTATAGCTCTATCTTCACCACCAGCCATAAAACCACAGTCTGAGTGAACACCAGTCAGCAAGTTTGTTGCCAGTGGAGTTCCTGTACAGCATTTCCTTGGTGTCAGCTTTAACTGGACTGGACCTCAGACTCCACAGGTGGCCTCGGGCAATGGGGTGTGTTTCCTGTTTTATGGTGCTGGTCTTTTCTGCAGGCAAATTCTATGGGGAAGGTTGTGAGTGGGGAGGCTTTGGGTAGCAGGGTCTGTAAATTCTGTGGGTTCATATTATTCTGGATCTTGAGAAATTAGTAGGAGGGCGACTGCCAGCTCCAGTTTCATGAGGGTGATACTCCCTGAAATACCCTTGGCAGTTGGCTTTATTTACAGGTCAGTGTAATGATAAAGTTCACTTCCTTTCATTGCAGGCACTGTTTTGGATATCTGAATATATTTATTCAGAAATGCCTGACATAGTAGCTGATAAAGAAAACACTATTCTAGATCTTAGTAAAAATAAATGAGTCTACTAGCCAATAAGCAAAGTGACATCTCTGTATTTGTCTGAGAATCTGATTCCTACAACTTCTAATTTCATGCTTTAGGGTCTTGTTTCTCTTCTTTTGTCATTTAAGATAATTTGTTACCTTTTAACTGAATTTTAAAAAAGCTCTTTATTGTTACTCTCTGCATAGTAAAGCATACTTAAGCAGCAAGGTAGAGAAATCTGTACCTTGAGAGAGTATCATGTTGTGCTGAGACTTCTGAGAGATTAGCTTTTGAAGAACCTCTTTGTTTTTATTCTGAATATGATCCAGTCCTGGGAATTTAATTTGCTTCTCCAGATCATTATGTTTGCATGTTTTCTTATCAAAGGAGGCATAAGTTTAGGGCATGAGCCTGTAAATCTGTTTTCACATAATTTATTAAAAGTCACATGGTACTGGTACCATTGAAGGGAAAGATGCTGTTTATCTTTTAATTCTGCAATGGCATCTAGTCCTTTCAACATGGTTTTCAGCTTTAGAGGTCAGTGCATATTTTGGCTTCCTACACTACTATTTTCCATGTATTGGCAGGTTTGTGAATAAACCTCAAATGTTGTTTTCTTTCTGCATAGTCTCTCCCCCTTCTGCATCTCCTTACAGTGCCCATCATCCAGTGAATTCAAGTTGCCTTTAGTAATGCAGGACTGGCTTTTTGCTGGATAGTCTTGTCCGGACAGAGGAGCAGAAGTTTAGCAGGATCTTTTAAGTTGTTCAGTTGTCTCTCAAATTAGCCAGCCTTCTGTGTTCAGAGACCAGATTATTGTGCTTTTGTTCAAATTATTGTTCTCATCCATTTTCCACGAAGAACTCAGAAGAGTTTATTGTTTCTGTGTTGTGATCCCTTAACAGTTGCTGAGGTCTGTGAGTGACTTTTTCTATAATTTGTAAAAATGCTATGGAATACTTTGTGGGGTTTGCAGAAAAGAGTTTCAGATTTCCTCCTCCTTCCTCCTGTTAATGCTCTGAATATCCCAGGAAGTGAGTTCAGCTGTGTTCAGAACCACAGCCTGTAAGAAATGACAGTGTGCTGGTGTGCTATGGCAGCCAGGCACAGTGTGACCATGGGGAATTGCCCCACGTGTGCCACATGGGAAGCAGACTGTTCATGGCTAGGGCTGATCCTCTCTTTGTGGGGATAGACAAACAGATTGATTCTGCTTGCACAAGCTGAAGCCACTTTTGACTCTAAAGTGGGTGGAGGCAACAGGACCAGTCACTTTTGAAAGTGGATTTGGAAGCTGTGTCTAGTTAATTTGGATGTACTTCTGTTTAGGGATTTGAGCCTCAAGGAGTGGAAAGTGGAATGGTCCCTTAAGGTCTTCAGCTTCCACATCCATCTCCTGTTGATATTAAAGGGGAATGAGCTTACAAGACAAGGACAGTAAATGTGACCTTCTGAGGGTGAGTACAGTTGTGATTTCCCAAACATTTGTATCCTACTGGGGAACTTTCAACCAAAAAGGCAAAAAGGCTTCCTATTGCCAGAGGTTCAAATACTGTATTTAAAAGGGGCTTCCTCCAGGCTTCTAAAGGCAGCTGATCAAAGTGTGGCTTTGTGCAGAGAGCACAATACACATCACATGTACCCAAATGAAGTTGCTCCCCTGTGACAGCAGCAGCATGGCTAAGTGCTAGCCTGTGCTTCCCTCTGAGCCCACTCACCATGTTGCTCCTCCTCTCCGAGTGAGCAGCTCTCAGCAGGCAGCTGCTCTCTAGGCAGCTTGCTGTTAGGTAAGTTTAGTATGAAGAATGGGATTGCATTATAACTATGTGGAATGAAGTGCCAAGGTTTTTTGAGTGCTTGTAAGGCTAAGTTGTAAATTTAGTTGTAGCAGGCTCCAAAGACTGAGAAATTGTAACCCATCAGTCCAGGGGCTGGGACTCCTGGTTGACATTGTCTGCTCAGCTCTGACCTAAGTGTGCAAATATCTTCCTTGGAGCAGAGGAGTTGAGCTCGAAAGATGGCTTTTGGGCTGGGTCTGAAACCCTAATATTCATAGATCTGAAGCAGTCACAGTTCCTGCTAGAATTTACAGGAGATGCAGGTGCCGATATTGCTGAATAGCAAGACTTGATTCAAATTGGATACTCTTGGTTTCAAGGTGGCAGTTGAAGATGCTGCTTCTATTGTCTATGAATGTCTTTTGAAGGTGTGGGATGCTGTCAGGCTTGGCTGGCTTGCTGATATTTGCCAGTGTTAAGACTTCTATAAGTTTAAACAACCGTACATTAATGTTGTTATTAACAACCATAAGGTATTTATTTTTATTATGACTTGGGCAGTATTTCATTCAGAGAAGCTCAACTCATCTTCTAATATCTATGAGTTATGGTTTTGTTCCTTGCCAATTGATTCTTGATTTTGCTATCCTCAGTGAGACAATCTAAGCTCTTCTGGCTTTGGGAGCAGTGGATGTAAATATGTGATGTTTCATCTCACAAATGGCATCACGTTTACAGGGTCTGGTCCACCTCTGTGTTTCAGTTTATGCTGTCATAAACACAATTTATTTCAACACAACTCATCTGCATTAGTGCAGCTGAAAGACAGAAAAGTTAACAAAAATACCCAGGGGCCACTACAAGTAGTTAAAAGTAATATAGCAATATGCCTCTCAGATGAAAAAAATATTCAGCTGCATCAAAGTTAGGTGACCAGGATACTAGGATCCATCTTCCTTACTTGCTTATTTTATTATATTTGAAATTATTATTAAGGGAGAGTTTGAGAGTAAGGTAGAAAATACAGAATGCTCAAATCATTAAGAGACAGAGGAGATGTATTAAAATGTGCTTTGCAGCCCCAGACCAGTTCCTTACCCATTCTGCAGAAACACAAGCTGCGTTTTCTTTAAAATCCACTGCCAAGAGAACAAAATATTGCTTTCTTTCACTTCTCCCTTCCTCCATACTTTCACTCTCTGATTAGTCTTGTTGTTTCCATGTGAATAAACCTGACTGTCCATTTTCAAACACTTCTGTGCCTCCTCTGCCAAACGGATGCTGTTTAATTTCCTCTGATTTCTTTTCCTGGTGAACCTCTTCATTGCCTGTATTGTTACAGGCACAATTCAGTTGAAGCTTATTTTCTGGTTTCTTTTCAAAATAGAATTGGGATGACGATTTATTACTTGTATGACTTTAGGCCTGTGAGTCCTTTCTCTTATTCAGCTGTTCCAACAGCTATATAAAAACAGAACCAAGGCAATGTGTGTGCTATTGCATGCTTTTAAACTGATTATTCTAGAAAGGCTGGATTTCTCCTTAACTGTGAGACAAATTCTTTTCTGTTCAACTCAATTAGCTGTATGCCAGGACTGAAAAATCTGACTATTATCATTTAACAGTAGATGTTCTTCATGCTGTCCTTGATAACTTCAGTGGTGATAAGGAATCTTGCCTGTTGCAAGAGGTTGCATTTCAGAGAATAACTTGATATTTTTCTTGAAAAGGATGCTATGTTTTAGTTCTTTTCCTTGTAGGAAATTCTGGTTCATCAAATCCGGATGTGCTGCGTAGGTAAGTTCACTTTTCACAGGACAGTGAAGGACTGGGCATTGGGATGTCACAAGAAGGTTTTGCACTGGCTTAATGTAGCATGAGCCAACTTGTCAAATGTAATTTGTATTTATTTTTCTCATCTAGCTTTCTAAGGCATAATTACTTTTTATTCTAACCTGTTTTCTAGCAGTTCTTACTTGTATAGAACTTCCCAGTTATTTGGAAGCTTTTTCTACGGATAATCTTTATGCCAATATGTAAAAACAAATGCCAGGAGACAGTAGAGCTCCTGGAGAGCCATCTTGCTTATATAGCTGTTCCTTCCCTGGGTATCTGCCACTGCCTCCAGGGAGCAGGATGCAATGAAACTGTAGACGCTCCTTTGAGGGATTCTCACTGAGCTGTTGACAAGTTCTTCATGGGCTGTGGACAATATACCACTATGCACTTGTGTCACACCACAGGGCCTCCCATTGACGCTTATCCTTTTCATTTGGCCTCTGACCTCCGCTGCTTGCCACTTAGTGAAGCAGTAGTTCAGAAAAGAAAGCAAAAGTCAGACCAAAGTAGCTTTCATCTACCTTGCATAGCTTAGCTTGTACTTCTTGCTGTTTTTCAAATTGCTAATAATCAATACAGATCCTTTATATTTTCCCCATTTTGAAATAAAATCCATTCTTGGGTATAAACTGACAAAATAGTTTCCCTGTTATCCAGATGTGTGAATTTTCACCCTGACATCATTATTTTCCTTTCTTTTTTGACTTCTTCCCANAATCCAGAACTAACCCCAGAGAGTTAAAAAATGCACAAATGCAAAGTTACAGGTTTGGTCCCTCTGCAGTTTCTGACTTTCACACATGTTAGTGATCTGTGCTCGGGCTTACTGAACTGAAGACAAAATGACGTGTTTAAGTACAATTTAGACATGAGTGTGAGCATCTCATTCATCTGGGTAACTTAAACATCCCATTACAATTGTTCACTATATTAATGCCAATATTTGAAGTCTGGAATGGAAATAATTGTACTACTCTGGATCCATAACTGTAGAGCTACAGCACCCCAACTCTTCACATGGTAATGCCAAAGAATAACATCAGTGGCCTTCAACTGAATTACAGAAATGCTGAAAACCTTCTGTCTTTAACCAGGGTTCCCTGGTGCTGAGGTGCTGTACACAATCAGAATGAAGAATTACCTCTCATGACATATGGGTTGGAAAATAATCCAGGAAGCCTCCTCCATTCCTCTGCTTGATCCCCAGTAGTGCTTGAATGCTACCTTCCCCCTCCCACTGGTTTTGGTCATCAAATGAAAGGGTAGAGCTAGAGGGAGGGAAGATAGTGATTTAATTAGAGATCTAAGGGGTCATTCGCTCCCCCAGCATGTAGTATTGTTGTAAGTCAGCACTTATTGATGTGTCATGATTACAGACAACCAAGAAAGTGGCCTGCATGTACACTCTTCTGGCAGACACAGGACCCTTTGGTTTTAAGAATGAGCAGTTTACCCTCTTTCCTCTAGAGGAAAGATTCAATGAAAATAAAATTAGATGACATATATAGGAAGGACAGCTTGGAAAGCAAAGCAAATGTGAAAAATTGACAGTGGTCATTTACAACACGGGCAAAGCTTTGTTGAAAATATGCTCAGACTTAGGAGCACAGATTTTATAGAAAGTAAGCAGGATTTGTGTTCTGCACGCCATGTAAAGTTTGGAGTATTTTCTCTGGTATTTTTACTTCAGTTTAGCAAAGATAAAAATAATTTAAAATGTTTAGTATTGAATTTTAAGATGCAGAACTTTAGGAAAGGACTGATTTAAAGATCTTTATTCACTAAATCTTCAGTTTTGATCAGAGGTTTCACAGCTTCACTTAGTACTGTGAACTTCAGAGTATTACTTGTAAAACTATGCTGTCTTTCATTCACTCATTCACTCATTCATTCATTCATTCATTCATTCATTCATTCACTCATTCATTCATTCATTCATTCAAAAAAGAAAATAAGATTCTGAGCCTTAATAGGCTGGAAGAGCTCATGATTTAAGACAGCTATCTTGTATTTGAGGGTGAAGCGATATATGAGCTATGATTTTATGAATATTTTTTAATACTTGCTTTTGGTAGGAGCATTACAAATAGTGACAATTGAAACCAAAGTTTCTTAGTGATGATTAAAAATCAAGGCACTAGTGGTGAAAGGAAGTTGCAACAATTTACGTTAATGCTGTAATCAAGTTACCTTCGTGAGGATAGAACAGCGGATCAGAGCTGAGCATTTAATCCTTTTCCATGCCCCGCAGAGGACTAAGGAGGTGGTCTGTGCTTAAAATAGGTAGACAATCATCACACCACTAAGGAGTCCGATTGTAGCTTCATTCACGCTGGTGCTTTGTGGATGCCAAGAGTTTGCAGGATTGAGGCCAGTATTTATAACTCCAATCTACTGCACAGCTCTTTTTCAGTTCTTGATTCTTAACAGGTGCTCTCCCCCTGCCCAGTGCTCTGCAGACTGTGAAAGCAATTGAAGGTATTACGCTTAGACACTAAATACATCATGAAGATTAACTTGATAAATGATCAATTTTGGCCTCGTGCTTGAAATTTAAGTCAATTGTCTGGATGGAATGTGTAAATCCCTGTATAACAGACATTCATCTCTCTCCAGACTTCTCAGTGCTCTGCACAAGATGAAAGCCAACAAGTGGATAATCTTTTCTGGAGGTGATGCTGTACTTTTTTCCTTCCACTAGGAATAATTTCCTAGGATGTGGTGTCCACTCTATGCTTGCGATGTGTACCAAAATTTGGGAACACAGGTACTATGAAGATTGTTTCCACTGGTGATCCTCTGAATAGCCTAAGATCTGATAGACGTTCCAGGGAGAAAATGGGATCTTGCCTTCCAAACATTCTCCCCAATGTCCAACAGCTCACACCTCTGTTCTTGGGGCTTGCCCCTGACAAGGGTGATGGGAGTATTCATCTCTCTAATAGCCTTCAGGCATTGTGCTGCATATGCTTTAGTGGGAATATTTTCTTTTTCTCTTACATCTTTCCCTTCCTCTCTCTCCCAATCCTAGCTTCTCCCCTTCTTTTACTTTTTCCTGGATGGATTGTACATTTTCAAAATTTAACACTTTCTTATTTTCCTGTTTTTCCCTAAGTGGCATGGCTGAAGTGTTACAGGCTGGCCATCAAACACCTTTAAAATGGGAATTGTCAGGAACTCAGATATGTTTGAACTATGTCTTTGCACAGTAATTTTTGAGGGTTATCAGAAGAAATATGAGTTTCTTTGACAGTGGTCCCATCACAAGCTCTTACCTTCAGGAATTCAACCTCCTACTTTTACAGCCTATTCATAGTCCCTTTGGTAATTTTAAACACAGTATGGTAGGATGTTGGTTAACAGCAAATAAACCTGTGCACTGACCTGCCCATGTGCTAATAAAAAGTTGTGAATCTGTTTTTTAAGAAACTCTGTCACAAATGGTGGTTGAAAAAATAAATGAATGGCTGAATTCTTACAGATAAGACTGTCCAGATGGAACTGCTGGGGGATAGGTTAATAAGTTGGCTCTAGCCTTGACAGTCGTCTTTCAAAAAAAGGGGCCCATGTTGTTCAGACAAGCCCATGGCATCTGCTTTCCAAAGGTGAAATCTACCATGGAATGAAGGGCCAGCAAAAGGTCTCTGCCTTGGCCTTGCATGGGAATGGAAGGACAGATTAAGATTTTTGCTAGCAAACCTCATTTTTAGGGCGTAAGGGCGTAAACTATCCCTTTTGGTGAGTTTCTGAAGAGTAATCAAACACAGTCATGAACATTTTGTACAGACTTTTGGTACACTCCTGGTCCTTAAGGGTTTGCAAAGAGACATGCATTTATAGGTTAGATAGGGAGATACATTATTATCTTGCTTATACCTTTTAGTGAGCTGCATAAAGACTGCATATGTGGGAAATACACCACCATTTCTTTTGCAAGAACTGGATGGCTTTAATTTTTAACTTTGTTTTTTGTTCTATCACTAGAGTAATTAGTTCCACTTTTTCATAATACTAATCAGTTCAGCATTTTCTGAAAGGAATTTTTGTATTGCAGAAATTACTTTCATTTGCACGGAATGTTGGATTTGCTTAATATAAGAAGTCATAGTTTTGACTGGTAGACACCCTCGATATTGGGTATCCTTCCTTTTTTGGGTCATTCCATATGTAGGTGGACACTAGTATTAAAAACAATGATAGGCAGCTATCATCTCTGTTGCAACAGCATTTTGGTTTCTGGGTGTACGTGGTGACTCTGTTGCTTTATTTCTTGGACAAAAACAGAGCATGGATAGCAACAACTGCACTCCTTGGTCTTGTGAGTTACTTCCTCTTTTGGCTGGCGGACAATTTGCAGAGTTAGTTCCATGATTTCTGGTGTCTCAAGAGTGCATTAGAGTTTCACAGCAGGAGATTTGTAAAAGGGAAAGGAATGGTGTACAGGGAATTAAAAGGTCTGTAAAACTAGAGGCTCGCTCTCCTGTGAGGAGTGATCTTGTCTAAATCAATAAACGTCCATGGTCTCTGTTTTTCAGCTGTGATTGTTAGGATTATGTGTTCAGTTAGTGCGTGCTGAGCAGAGCCAATATTGGCTTAATAACGCCAAAAAATGTATTTACAGCTATTTGTCCAAATTCTGAATAACCGTTTCTTTTGTTCTCTGTCCTTCACTATTTCCAGACCATAATGCAAACACATTTTGGCTCTGAGTCCAATGAAGTATTTCTAAGCATGACTGCAGGCGCATGACTGCTTCACTTAAAATTTGTAAGACTTTCTACAGGCTTAAAGGTAAGCACACACTTAAATGGTTTGCTCACTTTGAGTCTCATTTTTCCTGAATATTTAGGAGAATGATATTTTTAATGACTGTGCCATGCATATTAAAAGACATTCCTGAATAAAGATCATTATTACCTGTCATTCATTTTCCATTATTCTGTATTCATCATTACCTCTGCTTCTGCTGAACTGTTTCTTTTGGATCAAAAACTGTAGTAAAGGGGCATCCATTAAAGGCTGCATTTTGATACAACAAGTAGTCAAAACCAATGACTGGGCAAAAAATAGAAGTCCAAGATTTCTTTTGCAGAAATGCTATGTAAACACATGGGCAAAAAAGAATAGGAAACATTGCTAAAGAGTAAGAAAGCAGGAATGAAGTGACTGCATGTATATGTGCTTATTTTTTCCCGTAAAAGGGTATATTTTTTACTGCAGCTTTACTGGTGCCTGCTAAGTCTTACCCTGCAAGGTCCTACAGGCATTACAGATTTCAACCACATGGTAGCTAAGCAGGTTTAACTCCCTTGCACTCAGCAGCAGCTGACTTTGCCTACTCCAATCTCTTAGAATAACTGTAGTGCTTAGGTCCTGCTAAATGGGATCAGTAACATTTAATTTGTAAAGTTATGCAACTGCCACAGCAACTGCCAGAGTAGTAATGGCAGTGAAGGAGGAACACATTTTAATTTATAATAATTATTACATTGGTTCTAATTCTGGGGTGGCATCTAGGGTAATGAAACTCAGAGGTATTAAGCAAAGATACAGTCACAGTTAAATTCTTAAAAGCTGGAACATGAACCTGAAACCCAGCTAGCTGGTTATGAGTGGGACATGTTGTTTATGAGCTGTTCACTTACATTTTCTGATGATCCATCTGCCTGTGGAAATCCTTTGCCATCCCTTATAGACTAAAATATCATTCTGAAGATAGAGGCAGGATTCAAGCAGTAACATTCTCCCCAGATATCTTCTGATGAGGTGTCAGCTTCCTTTTGGCAGAGTCTGAGGGATAGATAAGGGACTGTGGTTACAGGCACAAAGGGCTTTTATGACAAGGTGAGAAAGAGAAAGTTTCAGATTAGCAGGAATTTGTATCTTTATTGTGCTTTTAACTTCAGTTTCAAATCTTAAAACAGATTTTTGCGGGTACGTGAACTCAGTGAACTAATGTCCTATTGCATTTTAATTTCTTCACTCTGACTGCCTTCAAAGCCTGCTCCAAGTCTAGAGCAAAGTTTGCAATCCACTTGATTTGTCTACAGAAAGTTGCGTTTCTTGTATGTGGTCACAAAACAGGGGAAACTCTTGAAATACATCAGTGAAGAATAAAAAGGGCTACTATAGTTTTTGAAAGATCCATTGTATATATACCTGGATAAAGATTAATCTTAACTAGCTCTTTCTTATTAAAGTAAGGACTACTAATTTTTAAGGAAACAAGTAGAAGAAGCCTCAGAGGTAGACTAACTGAAAATAAAATTAAGTGCATCAGTAAAGCAAATATGAAAATATATGCAGGATGTATTTCTTTCTTTTCCCTGTCTCCTACAGTTGTGTTATCCTCTGTTTTTGTATATATTTTTAGATTTGCAAATGTCTTTTAAAATTTCATGTTTTGGAGCTTTAAAATTGCAATCTGTCAAAGTTCACTCTAAGCCTGAGGGTTATATCACATTCCATAAAATTTTTAATACTCTCCATCAGACCAGATGGAAATCTAATAAAGTGCAGTAGTATCTCACCACTTAGGAAAATGCTCTGCATTTTGCGTGACCATCTTCTGAGATAAAAGTCAATGATGTGTGATTCAATTATTTCACATACATAAAACTTTCCAAATCACTCCTGAGTTCACATGTTTTAGGTATACCCATATCTGTTATGTTACTTCAGGGAGTGTCAACTGTACTTTGGCTTTGTGGGAAATGAGATCAAAAAGAAATAAGATTTGGTTCATTTGAAAAGGACAGTTAGAAGGAGTGTAGCTGGTGAAAATTCAGGAGGGTAGGTTTTGAATTCTCTTCCTCTAGCTAGTCAAAATAATCCATGTAGACTGAGAAAATGGTGTTATTTCTACCACTGTAGTGCATAGAAACTGCAGAGCAGAAATCAGCAACGAATGTTAAGACCCCAGGTTTTGGCCTGAACACTTCTCAGAAGTGATAAGAATCTCGGGTCACTGTTATCTTCGCTAGAAACTGGATGTGTCCAAATGTAGCACCTGATTCAGGTTATAAACCAGGTGCAAATATTGTTCTTGTGGTGGTCCATCAGATCTATCAGCCTGTTCTCATTTGCAGTGGGACTCTCTGTCCAGTAACAATAGTTTGGCCTCTGGTGCTTTGAGACAACTTCCATAACAAGGCAAGTAGTGCTCAGCACTGAACATACCTGAACTCAGGTTCTGGATGTGCATATCAGACATCAGAATCTGCAAAGGTAGGTCAGTGGTCTAGTGCTAAAAATTGCCACTTCTCTTTGTCATTCAGGAGAACTGCCAGGTACTCAAATGTTTGTCAAAGTAGAACATTTAAAAGCATAAAAATAGGTGCAGTGTCTAACTCTAGGGCCTTACTTTGAAAGTCCTGGTAGGCCATGTCTGGGCAAAGCAAATATCTTTGCAGTTTGCATGATGTGAAGGCTCCTGGGTAGGCATGTGGCTGTTTTTCATTTACTCAACAGCAACTTGATTATTTCTGCTATATCTCACTGTATAATATCATTCAATGGCAGATGAGTGTATAAACAATCCTAGGCTGGTCTAAACTAGCAGCATCTATCAAGAGTATGGCCCTGTCTGCTCACTGGCACTATCTCAATTTCTCTAACTTTTCCTTTTCTGTGTACTACATGAAATCTCTCTTCTTATATCTGTACAAGGAGATTTATTTGGCAGTAAAAATGTCCACTTAAATTGAAAGTTCAATTATTTACTTTATAGAAGTGAATACCCTTCAATAAATCAGTCTTTCTTTCTCTTTCCTATTATTATTTATTGTTTACATTACTGTAACAGACATATCTCCTGTAAAGCCTTCCAGCTTTAATCCACCAAAGTGGGGAAAACATGATGTTGAAATACAGCTAAAGCAAAGGAGCAGCCTGACCTCTGAATTTTATTTCCAACCAATGGACAAGGGACTGCTCTATGTGATGTCATGTATTGCAAAAAAAGCAATTTTCACTTGCTTTTTGAGACAAGAATTATTGTCTCTTTTAAGGGGTCCTGAGGACCTACAGGAGAAGGACAAGGGTCTCTGAGAGGAACGTGTGGCTGCTGCCACAGAGGGAATGGCAGAAGATAGGTGATGTGCTGCAGTAAAAATGCTGTATAAACCTCCCATACAGTTAGGAGTAGCTTGTGTAAAAACCCAGATGCCCATCTGTAACCCTAGACACCTATGTGTTTTAAAAGCATGAAGTGTCTTCTAGGAGGAAGATTTAGGTCCTTGGTCACAGCTGAATACCCTTAGACGGTTCTGTTGTGGTGCAAGTATGATGAATCCCAAGAACTCAGTAAGGATTTGTTTCTCCCAGGTAGACTGTAGATTATGTTCATTGTGTAGGATTTCTGATTTGTACACTGGAGGTGGTCACTGTCCCAATACAGACATTTATGATGGGATTAAAGTGCACTCTTATCTAACCCTTTTGATGTCTTGGGTGACTTCATCCCTCCTGTAGATGTTTCACCTGTTTGTCTACGCTTATTTACTGCTTGTCTTGCTGAAAATCATTCAAGGGCACTGGTGACCAAAAGAGCCTGACTAAATGTCTTCTAAAGAAAAGCAGTGCGAGTCTGGAAAATTGTTTGCAAAATGTACTTATCAATGTGCTCTGTGGTGTGGTATGTACTCTGTCTCACATGTGGCAAGAATCCCTGGTCTGTCCCTGCAGCTCTTCCTTATGTTGAAATTGCTTTCAACCCCAATGCTGTCTTTATTTTTGGCAGTAGAGTTGGGGAGTTTAAATTTTGAAAGTCAGGGAACAAGAGAGATACAGAATTGCTTAGTGAAGGGATCAGAAAGGACAGGCTAGCTGGAAGCCGTCAGGACTGCTTGTGGGGCAGAGGAAGGTGAAATCCTACATGGAGCCCAGATGTCCCTCCCCCTCACTTTCATCTTACCCACCCTATAAGCTTCGTGTCAAAGCTGACCTCTTCCTGTTGGAGACGAGTGAATGCGATTCCTTTCAGAGGCTGTCAGCGCTTCTCCCCTAACTGCCCTGTGGAGATGCTGTTGAGTGATGTGAAACACTTTTTCTCCTGACAGGATTAGCGACCCATCTCTCCACACTGCACAGCTTCCCCCTCTGCCTCCACCAGCTCTCTCTATGTGGCCAAAGAGGTATGCTTGTGTCTTGGATAACAAAATAGCATTGCATCACTTCTCCTGCGTTTGCTACTGACAGAGGAACTCTGTTGTTACAGAAAACTTTCACTCTTCACACAGCTCCATTTTTGGAATTAGAACAGGAATTGTTAGTTTATGTCCATTTCTTTTATGCCTCTCCATTTATATCTTGTGGAAGCATAGGGGTTGTCCAACGTTATGCCTGGTCTGCAGTCTTTCCAGATGCGTTCCTGCTCTGTCCACAGCCTTCTCATCAGGTGTTGTGTAGGAGGGAAAAGATGACATTGGTGGTTAGCTTGTCCCAGCAGAAATGCCGTGACTAATCTCTGATAATTGAAAGCGTCCCTCTTTCTGGGAAGGTATATGATAAAACCTTCCCAATGGAACTTCCAGAATGAGGATTTTTATCCTCAGTATTCATTTTGACTCCCCAAGTAACAGCATAAGATAGGAAGCTTCATTTTGGACACTCTAGTGGGTGATCAGTCTAGCAAGTTGCTGGGGAGAGTAGAGAAATCATTACTAACTTGCCTCTCCCAAGCTGATGCCTGGTTATCCTGTCCCTTTCTTCACTGCCCCCTGACGAGTTTGTCTACATTGGGGTACTCCAGCAGATCTGTTTTTGAATGACTATGCTTGTGTTAGCTTATGTTAACTCAAGCACACCAGTCAAGTCTTCAAAGACCAGTTAGTCTTGCCTTGCATTTAGATGATACTTTTCTTATTGTGAAAATACAGATACAAATGTGTATGAAAAAAATACATTTATTACGTGACTACATATAATAGAGAGGAAAAAGGAGAACTTTTTTTTTTTTCATTCCATATGTAGTGCTGTTAGTCTGTATTCATCTAAGTATGTATTCAAATTATTCATTCAGATGGCAGCAAGCACGTGTATTGAAATCAGTGTTGGGTCTGCTTATGGGTTGAATCTGGCTCTGCAAATTTACAATATTATGTTACTACATTACAATATGCTGTCATGTTCAAACCTTTGAATTCATTAAGCAGGATGTAATGGGTTTTAATACTTTGTGTTTTAATACTGGATGTTGGCAGTATTATCATTAACACAGCGAGCCAAATGACCCTTGCACTAGATTTTCCAAGCAGATGTCAATGCAAGAAACTAATCTCGGTTTATCTCAGATTATTGTACTTTCAAATGGTTATTCAATCTGTGAAGTATGGGATGATCCATATTCACATTATCCCAAGGGAAAGTCTTTGAAAGAGCTGTGACCTCTTTGCACTTGAAGGTTAGACGAAAGCATTTTCTTTCAGCTCTTTACAATTCCACTTCCATATGTTGCCAACTGTACTAATCTTTTTGCCAAGGAAAAAGAGCCCTTTCCTTTCTGTCCCATTCCACCTGTAATTTGTCTTGTTCAGGTTTATTTCTGGAGAAGAGGGCTTGTTCTCTCACGCACTCTTTTCTTGCAACAACCACCTAAGTATTACCGTCGTACCATACCTTGACCCTTTTGGAAACGCTGACATTTGAAAAGGGGCACTTGGATCCTATGGTGATGAGCAGGCTTCAAAACACTTAGGTAGATCAAAAAGACTGAGTTGCTGAGTTTTGTGGCTTCTGTTTGGATTTTTTTGTTCCATTTAACCTGCAGCGTCAACAGAGCCAAAACTCTGAAAGGCATACCAGACAGAAAAAGCCAATTGGGAAATGACCTGAAACTCCTGTGGGCACTGCACTTTAAAAGCAATTTTTTTTATTGTCTGCAAAGCAGCAGTTGCAAACAACTATAGTTGTGTTATTATTAGCTAGTGCAATGCTGAGGACACCAACTGAATAGTGGCACTTCATGTATGACTAGAAAATCCAAAAAAACTCAGACCTGAAGTTGGCAGGAATTTTTCTTTGCCTGATTTTGGAGCCAAAGAAACAGTGTGTCACAGGGCCTGACTTTTCATCAGATACTTGAAATCAATTATGGTACATGCTGAAGAGACTTCATGTGCTTCAGAGAATTCTGATTTTTTCCTGACAAGCTTCCTGTAATGTCT
This sequence comes from Scytalopus superciliaris, assembly GCA_013400415.1. NCBI lineage: Eukaryota > Metazoa > Chordata > Aves > Passeriformes > Rhinocryptidae > Scytalopus > Scytalopus superciliaris. The sequence goes on from VXBX01008844.1 coordinate 212,912, forward strand.
AACCAGCATCACTAACAAAGATGAAATGGTTGTCTGCTATGCAACAATTAGGCCATAAAAAGAAAAGAAAAAAGGAATGAGAAAGGCAAGTGCATTATAAGACTAGGACGAAACCTACATACAGATTGACCTATCTTGTTCTTTACTATCAAGGCACGAAGTATGTGTTTCTTAATGTTCAAATCTAGCTAAATTTAATCTATACACTGTCTACCATATTCCCTCTAGGGAATGCAATGCCAAATGAGCATACAGTGTTCTCACATTAAAATCTCCCATCAGCATTGCTGTGGGGGATATGAAGTCAGGCAGTCTCCTTGCTGCCCTCGCCTGAAAAAGAGGTCAAAGTTCAACAGTTTCAGTAATTCATTCAGGAAGAGAGGAAAGTAAAAAAAAAAACCAAAACAACCAAGTACTTTCATTGATTGTCCATGTTTCATTAATTGTCCGAACATCCAATTCACTTGGATTGGTTGTCTCTTTTTTTTCCCCACCTTTCGCCTTCTAGAAATCAAGGGGTTATGGGATTTTAATGTCAGCTGCGAAGATACTTAAATCATTTCATCATAGTCAAGTTTTTGCTTAAAACTTCTTTTGCCTCATCAGTTTATCAGTCTGATAGTGAATTTTAAGTATAAACTCTTTATTTGATTATGGTTCTTTGAAAATGAAATTTTACCTATTTTCTTTTCCTACTAGTTACTGAACAAAGACTGCATTTCAAGAATGCTGGCTGGTTTGCAGAGCCCTGGCTATATGAGATAGCTCCTTCTCTCTCGGAAAATGCAACCTCACGTAGCGTAGAGCAATTAAACTGTTGGGAAATCTGAGAAAGCCTGTGGCCACAGGAGATGCAATCCTACATTGACTGCAAAACTCCCTGCCAGATGAAATAAAAGTAGCTATTAATTTCACCATGCTACGAGCTAAGCGCGCATACGGGAGCCAAGCTCAAAAGCCATCCCTTTGTACAGGCTTTCCCCGAAATGTAAATGCAGTCATGCTGTCAAATAAAAAGAGGCAACAGTACTCATACAAGATGCTGCTGCTGCACTTGTACAATCTGAGAAAAAAAAAGCTTCATCTGAGTCTGATGTGTACCAATTTGAGAATGCCACTGGAAACTTAAAGATCATACCCACTGTGATAATACGTAGTTCACAATGTACAAAAGGAACAGCACCAAGGCCAAAGAAATGAAAGAAGGTCCAGAAGTATGGAGGAAAGCAATAGATTGCCTTGGTTAACTTGGTAGTTCAGGAGTTCATGAGAAGTTTGTGACTGCTGTTCTTTGTTTTTCTTCTGCAGAGCAATTTCCCCTGTCCTCTTCCGCCTCTTTCATGTTATTTATTTTCTAGTAGCGCTGACCTTCTGCATTGAAAAATAAAAAGAGTCTCCTCCTCAAAGAAAGACTTTTCTTTGTGAAAAGATTTGTCTTGACTACGAATGAACATTTAGTAAATTTATTTTCTTGCTGGTTTTTTCTGGCTTGTGAATAAAACTGTATTTTAGATTTTAGGTAAATTCTTTAAAAGCGCAGGACTTGGAAAGTCCATTCCCTGGTTTTCATTAAGAACTGAATTACTCTTTTAAGTCAGATGTGAAAATAAAGCCAAGGCTCATAAGTCACTTAGGTGCTCTTCAGACTGACTTTTAGGGTAAATCCTGATAGCAATTTTTCCCTTGTATATTGTTTACAGTGATAGTCTAATGTTTAGCCAATGCTTGGCTGTGGTGCAACAGAGAGTTGTAAGATGACCAAGCTCATTTCCTGAGCTGCATCTTTTTGTTTCCATAAGAAGTCTTTATTTAACATTTCATTTAACAAGCCTTGTGGACTATCTCTTGATTAGATTCTGCGTGTTTCTTGCCACTTGCATGAACTGAGAAATGTAACGTTAAAGCCAGAGCCAATATAAATATTTTTTCCAGGAGTGATGTAACAACCAGCCTTCTGTTTCATGAAATTCAGACTTACTAGAAACTCTAAAACTGTCCTCCAATTTTGGTCTGTCCTGAAAAATCGTTTTACTTGGTCATTTATGTAAGTGAAGGAACCGGGGACTTAGCATTGTAGGAAACTACTGCAGATTCACTATCAGCAAATAACATTTTCAGAAGGAAGATTGTGACATCAGTGTTCTTATTAAGTTAAAAAGTGGCTTAGAATAACCTATGTGTACTGCACTCGCATGTGTGGAAAGTGGGAGTCCTCTTGTATTATTTGTTCACTCTTTGCTATATTCATTGCTAGGAAGACAAGTTGTAAAAGTCTTCATTTAATTTGCCTTGCAGCCAAATTGACTAATACTTTTCCTCCCTGAATAATTCCTGGATTTAACTGCTGATTTGTGGGACTGACTTTGTAGACCCACACTCTGCTCTTGGATTTCACAGTGGAAACCTGGATAGCCTTCAGTGGAGCGCCATTACCCTGCAAAGGTATTTGTGTGGAGACCAGCAGCTAGTCCAAAAGAAGAGTGGCATGGTAGGTATTTCTCGAGAGTATGAATAAGAAATTACGGATGACCGTAACATGTAGACCAGGAGGAAATGAAAAGCTGGGCTATAGGCATAGTTTTGTGGAAGAGACCAGCTGAGATAGTCGAGACTAACGACAGTCACCATGGGATATGCCCCTGAGAGGTTCAGCCAAAGGACTTGAATGTTGGAAATTTTTCAGGTTTCTGTTTCTTCCCCCCCCTCCACCAGTGTAAGATTAATTTATAGTGTTCAGGCAGGGGGGAAGTTGGCGGATGGGGTCAAATTGATGGCAAACTGCCAAAATCTGCTTAACTTCTTTATCAAAAGAAAAATAAACTTTAATCTGCTTTTCTGATGTCTTTGAGTGTGAAAATGGGTGTGTTGCAAAACGAACGCATAAGCTGCTCTGCAGCAATGAATTTCGAATTCTTAACGTTTATGGGACATTATTAAACCTGTAGTTATGGTGGTGCGTTAACAATTGCCAAGTTTTACTAGCTTTACTTGAGTTCACTTTGAAAAAAAAAGGAAAGTCTCAGAGAATTGCTGCTGCTCTTATTTTCAATGGTCAATGTTCAATTGCTGCTTGAGCTTCTCTGCTGATTATTTTGATTTGCTGTTCAAAGGCCAACACACAATTCACTCAGTCTGATTCCTGAGTCTGATTATGATTTTTATAGTGCCATCTCCCAGTCTCAGTCTTTATAGGGTTTTGGATTTGTGTAGGGCCATTGCAGCTTGGTCTTCTATTGTGAAATTTCAGTGAGATGTGCCAGGTCTGCAAGATGGTACTTTGGTTTTTTTCCCCTTCAGTCTGATTGTTGTGAAACTGCACATATTCAAGGATGCCAAAGCTCCCCAAATATGCTAATTTACTCTTTTATATCCCAATTAATCCTGGTTCTGATAAGGTCTCCAGTTGTTGAATTTGCCTGGTACTTCTGTCCATATTCATAAAATATTCTTATAAGACCTTATTTTCGCTTTAGCTTTGCAAGACTTTAACTGTTAGGTTTAAAATCTGTCAGGTGTGTTCATCAAGCAGGACATCTTTCCATGGATGAAAAAATACAGCACCATATTCTAGCATTTTTCAGAGTAATGCAAAGGAAAAAAAGTACTCAATTTCATTTAACTTTTAAGTATTGAAAAAATAAAAAAAGAGTATTTGCAGCCACAAGCAGGTGCCTGACAAAGTCAGAGACTTGAGTATTTGGGCCAGAAATGTGTCTTTTGACATATGTACCCTAAAGAATCTTACCTTATTAGATGAAAGTATCACCTTTTTAAGAAATCTAAATTTAATTTCTTTTAAAAATGGTTTAGCTTATAAAGTCTGAATTATATGAAGCACTGACATTTCCTGGGTGCTGAAAATTTCAGTTTTGCTCAGCTGTTACCAAGGTAATTTCTTCTTTAATTCTATGTGGTAAAATGCTTTTGGATATTGTATTTTGAAGCTACTAGTGTCATTGAAAATGCCAAGAGGTCAATTTTCAATTCTGGTATCTGGAAAGTTTTAAATAAGGATGGTGAAAAAAACAGAAAAAAGTCCTTTGTCATCTGAAGACACTTTCTCTTCACTCATGGTTAAATTACTCATGGTGGTGAAGGATGCCTACAGCCATGCAGTTAAAGGCCCTGTCATGTAACAAGTACACTGGAAAGACTGAACTAAAATACTGGAAGGGGACAGATAAGAATTTTCCTAAATGTTAAATTTGTCATGGGTAAAATAGCTTTGACTTGGGGAATTTTACTCATAATCATTTATTGCCAATTAAAACAAACTTCTGATTACTGATTCAATCATGGAGTTCCACCCATGGGCTTCAGTTTTGAGTTGCTCTCAGTGATGTTGCAGTCAGCAGGACCAGCCCTGGACCTCCTCCACACACAGTCCCTGCATTCCTTGACTACCTACACCCTGCCATTTAGGTCCAGTAGAAATTTAGGAACATTTCCTAACTTACACTATACTCTGGAATCTGAGTCTTTGAGAAGACATTCAGATTTGGTACATTGGGTATAGACCTGAATATTCTGTTTTGCTACTCCATGGAATTTTGCTTTACTGAATTTTCAGTGCTTTTCTGCAAAAGCTACAGTTCAAGTTTTGACTGGTGGAAACAAGGCTGAATATTATAATGTTTTCATCCTACAATATTGTTATGCTGATTTTTAAATACAGTTCTAATGAAAATAGTATCCTGACTTATAGCTGAACTGCAGTCAGCTCCCTTTGTGCAAAACACCAATGGATATGAATGAGTTATGCCAGCAAGAAATAAAGATAGAATATGTTACCTGAAAGCCATGCTTGCCAGATTAAAGGGGGAATAAATTATTATGTACCTTTGGAAAAAACTACATTAAAAATACAAACAGTGAAGAGAAAAGCACTGGGTGAAGAAATACAGTTAAAAGAGCACATCTGTTTCAAATTCTTATTTGAGGCAAAAGATCCTCACATATGTTTTTATTTTAAATTTGCATGTGTGTTGTTATCCTTGTGTTAACTATTAGGTAAATAAATGTACTGAGAACCCATTTTTCGGTGAAGTTCGGTTAGGAATGTTTGTACGCACTATGTGAGAGATAATTTGAACGCTAATTGAAGCTTTGTGAGGAACCAATTGCCTGCAGGTCCCTTAATTTAAAATACCTGCCTTTTGTGTTCTAGTATTGACCAAAGGCATTTATTTATTTTGGAAATGAAATAATTTTCCCCTTTGGTTTGCATTTTTGACATGCCTTTCTGGAGTACAGCATAACAGAGAACCATGTCACAGCTACAGCTGTAGCAAGAACTGACCTGTAGAGGGAAACTTATTTGGTTTTGGTTAATGAGAAACGTGTATTCAGCTGTGATTGGTTTAGATAGTGATTTTAGATACACTCTTGTAAAATGAGTATGTTTTCTACTGAATAGATAGGGCGATCTCATGCTAATAAACCTAGACAATTTGGGCATAAGTAGGAGAAATTTCAGTGCCAATGAAATCTTTGCCTCAAGCAGTTTCCTTCAGTGAAACTTGTGTTTTACCTCACAAGCCTTGTATGGGTCTCCCAGTCTCAGTTTGCACTTCTACAAAGATTTGTGGTGAAAAAGTATTCATTTTATGTTGCAAGGTCCCTGATATTAGGAAAAATACTTGCATGAGCAGAACATCCTGTTCTGCTTTTGTCATCAAATTAAAGTGCCTAAATTAGGAGCCTTGACCCTTTCCAAGGTCAGCGAATTTATCCCAGTGGGATCTGATTCATCCTCTGGCTGTGATTCAGGAGGGAGCCGCTTGTGCTATGCACAGGTGGGAGAAGCTGCCCATTACTTCTACGCTTCCCTGGAGAGCATGAGATCCTTGGGGGGGTCCAGGGAGCATTGATAGGCTCTGTTGCAGGCACTGTGAGGAACAGTTGCTGGAATAACACAAAATAGAACTGAAGGTGGGACTTTCGAAGTTCGTCCCCAGGTAGCTGGGCAATATGAGCTCACCTCCTGGCACTGACTAGGAGAGCAGACAGGTGAGAAAGAATTTTTACTGTGTTTTGCATGAGCTAGAAATGTCTAGGTTGCTGGTCTTCGAATGAAAATAACTTTATGGACTCATTATGCTCTCTTCCTCACTGCAGAAAAGTTAGTGATTTAATATCATTGCCTCTGCCACTTTATTGCTCCAAGAAATAGTCATAAAAAGTAGCAATAGAGTCATTAAAGAACTCTATTAAAGCCATCACTGTGCCTCTAACTCCTGCAAATAAAGAAAAAGGCTTCTGGGCCAAAGTTTTCTGTCCAAGATTTTTGCCCTCTGTAGAGACGAAGGAGACTAAAAAAGAAATCCCTGTCTGTAGTTCTTGCCAAATAGTCATGGCTTCAGTGTTTGGAGAGTACCTCTTGGGAGATCAGGAATGGCTCTATGTAGAGAGATTTGCAGAGACTTAAAGCTTATAATGAAACTGTTATCTTTGCTCTCTCTCCTCTTTCTGAATCATATAAAGTCAGGTGGTACGTTCTTACAGTAGTATTAGTAACTGTCAAGTTAGACATAAAGCAAAAAAATATTACTGACTTGGGCAACAGAGCTGAGGATGAAAACTGTCAGTGGAGAAGTGATTTTTGTGTTGTCTCCAATAGTAAGTAAGGTGTTGCTCTTGCAAATCATTCTCTATAAGATGATCTGGTGCCAAGTCTCATTAATTTCAGCAGGAGCTTCGTGAGAGCATGGGGATCCTGCCTTTCAGAGCAATTATGTGACAGACTGAGGTAGAGAAAGAGCTTTGTGTGTTGAAGGGCAAGGTGGGGAGCTGCTGGCAGGGGAAACTAAGGAGGGGAGGGAGGGAAAGAGGGGGGAACTAGAAAGGTAGTAATGCCATTACAATCAGAAGAGTTTTCTTGAGTTAAAATCCAGCTGAAATACATTCTCTGTTCTACTTAAAAAAATACATGCCTAACAATCCTGGATTGGCAGGGATCAATCCTGCCTCCACTGAGAGCATTGAAATCTGTTGGTTGGTTTTACAAGCCTGGGCTTTCAGTCCCTGTCAGATCATTCACATATGTAGATTTCTGATTTGCACAAGGTTGCCAGAGCACTGCAGAGTTGGTTTATACCCTCCCTTATTTTCATGCTAAGATGGAAACCTTTTGAAGCCCAACTTGGGAGAAGCGAAATTTTGAAAGAAAACACAAAAGTCCCTGTTAAACACTCTGGAGCTTATGTTGCATTATACACTTCTCCAAAGCTGGCTTGATAAATGTGTGAGATTGAGGATCCACCACCCTATCTGTTTTTAGGCTTTCCTTCCCTTTAACCATCAAAAAATTGCTGCTATGGTAATCATTGTAACTGATGGTCTTAGGAGTAAAAACTCAGTTTGTCAGACTGAGATATCCAGAGAAAAGAAGGTGAAAAACATACATTGAAAAACATACTTTCTCTTTTATCCATATATTTTGCTGTACAGGAAAATTTTTTTCTTGGTTTTTTGTTTGTTTGGTCGGTTCTCTTTCTTTCTTCTTTTTTGGGACTGGTTTGTTAACCTCCTTCCCAGCCCGGTCCTGTGTTCTCTCTCACAGAGGTCAGCACCATCCATGGACTGGAGAAAGTTTCATGAGTCACTGAGATGTGTTGCTGAGCAACCTGTCTTTAGGGTAAGTTTCTCCTTTCCTCTCACTCTCTTTAATAAAAGTTTTGCTGATGTGGTGAAGTCTGAGTACTTGTCATTAATAATAATTAAAAAATAGTAACTACAAGCTTGAAAAGACTGATTGAAAACAGGAACATAAGTGATTTTTGTGTGTTCAGAGTTAATACTTAACTTGTGCTATACTAAACATGATATAAATTTATTTCAAATAACTTTCTTACCTTCAGAGACTTCTATCCTTCCCCTCCCCCAGTCTCTAAACACTTTTAACCTCCCTTTTCTAAATTTTATTCTATGCTCCATATGTATGAGATCTCATTTTGAACACTTACTGTTAATTTTTATTAGTGTAAAAGAGAAGCATGGAATCCAGGTCAGTTGGATTGAATCCATGGGAAAATGCCCCTAAAAATTAATTTATGATGGATGAGATTGATGCTGAAAAGGCTGACTTAATTTGTTTCATGATGTTTTGAAAATGAAGCTGAAGGCTTGACAGCACCAAATTGAGGTGGGCACAGTAAAGCTCATTTTTTGGCAATCTTCACTCATAGCTTTGTCCGTGGCTCTCTTTAATGATAAGTAATATGCTGATCTTTGGCAGTTTATAAACAAAATCCTGAATTAATTTTGTACCCAGGGGAGAGTACAAATCATCAGAGTGAAGTAGTTGATGATGTTTATCTTTCAGATACTTCAGTAGTGCCAAGAGATGGTTCTGAAACATACTGGTGAAGGGAGGACCAGAAGAAATAAGGTAGTCAGAATAGGAAAGGAGGATATTTCTTATGCCTGTGTTCAGGGAGGAATGGAGGTGGAGGTTTGAAGTCTGGGTACTGCTTAGCCTGTGGAAAGCACAAGTCCTTAGCAGGGATTTGTACTTCTGCATACACCGTAACTGTTCAGTGCATAGTGAGCAATGGTCTGCTGGTAACAAAGAGATGTCAGTGAAGTAACTTCTGCTTGGAAACAGAATCATCTTAAAGCTTCTGAGTGGACATAACTTCTCTTCTTTGCCTTCATTGAATCAGATTAAATACAAAGCACATTTTTTTAACATTAATGTCAGAATAGCTCTCAAATACGTTATTGTGAGAACTTCTGTCATGAACAGACGTATTTTAGTGCTGCCCCTTCTCATTTGACTAACAAAGGGAAGGACTAATGAAGCGAGAGTGCAAGAGTTCATGTGTAATTTCATTCTATTTGAGTTTGAAAATGCTGGGTTACAAAAATGTTAAGAATTTCCATTTGTAGAAGAAAGATTATTAGAACAGAGCTCCTACTTCAAGCTTACTGCAGTGTTTTAGTTTAGCATTTCTTCTTTTGTTGTAGGAAAACAGAGATTCTGAGAACCTTTTTTACATTTTGTGTTTCTGGGTTAGCCAATGTTGGTGCTGTCTATTCCTTCATATTTGATCTTGACACTCTGGATCTATCCCTAGAGAAGTTGAGGGTTTGGCATCTGAGTAGTAATGATGGGAATCTACCTCTGACACTATGGATCTATCACTAGAGAAGTTGAGGGTTTGGCATCTGTTGAAGAACGATGGTAATCTACCTTCTTTGTCATCCAAATTCAGTTTGGGGAAAGTTTAATTTTCTTGTAAAGTAATATATTTAAACCCATTTATAGATTAAGCCAAACTTGAGAAGTAAAGGCCGGAGTAACTGCTGGCACCTTGTGGTACATCCCTCAGCAATGCTGTAAGCTGCTGCTACCCATGCAAAGGGCGTTTCCATACGCAAACATGGAGAAGCCCACGGCCACTTAGGTGTTTACAAGCACACAATGTGTGCATGTTTACGGCTGTGCAATGACACACAGACTTTGGCTGCAGAAATGTTGCCAATAAAGCACAAACCCATCGATGTATGCATAAGCACAGTCCCTGCTTATTAGCAACCTGCTGTAAGCCCCTGTTGACACAGCTATTGGTTGTGCGTAATCGTTGTGTGCATTTTTAACTATCGCATTAAGATTCTCGGTTTCTTGTAAAATCAGTCACTACAGTATTTTCTTTTTTTTATTAATACCTGTGTGTATGAGGTGTCTGACAGAGTTATTATCCACTTTGGTGATGAAAAACTCCTGCTGAGGTCCGGGAGAACAGGATTGCAAAGACCAGCACGATGTCTGTCTTATAAAGCGCTCATTCTTCTGACTGACCATCTGTGTGTGAGAAAGGACTGCTCTTACGCAGCAGTAGTTTTGTTGAGTTTGGCCTTGATTTCTCTTTTCCAGATTCTGCCTAGCAAAAAGGGAGGGAGAGAAGGAAAAAAGTGAATTTCATTGGGGAATGGAGGAGGTGGGGATGGAGGGAAGGAAGGCTGAAAGCTTAAAAAGTGAGTGACTGGTAGAAGAGTACAGTAAAGCCAGTGAATAATTTTACTGTCCTGGTCTAGCAGCTTGGGAATGTGCCATGTTAAACAATAACATCTTCCAAGTGAGAAAGGCAGAGAGGGAGGGGAAAGTTGAGGCGAAGTGAGGGGAGGGGACTGGAGGTAAGAGAGGGATTGAATCCTTGAGTACAGTCACTGCCAGTCCCTGGATCAGCTACTTTTTTTTTTTTTTTTTTTTTTTCATTAAATATTTGACACTGAGTCAATGCCCAGGATATAAAAATCTGTACTAGTCTGTTACCATTGCTTGACAAATAACATTCCAGGTAGGCTGCTGGCTTTAAATTTTACCCACATAAATTAAATCATTATTGTGTCTTTGGAGCCTTATGGACCTCACTTCTCTAAAATCATTGTATTGCACTGAAGGCAATCCAGGGGCATGGCTCCAGCAAAGATGTAGGGCTGCCATGCAACTTGGCCTGGGTCTTTTTTCATTTCTTTCTATTCACCTACTAAAAATGTTATCCAGAGGCTTTTGAAGGCTTCATAGGTTTATCCATGTTTGCCAAGCACCTAGTAGGCTTTTCCATTGAGACTTCTGATGCCAGTTTGCTCTTTTAGCCAGGACTACAGTGCACCTCTAGGATTTTGGCAAAGAGGGTGTCTTGGTCAGCATGCTGAGCTGCTAGGAAAAATGAAGGTACCTGTGCATGTACTACACAATTACTGGGTACCTGGGAAGGAAGTTTGCTGCTTTGGAAAGCTTTGGATAAGTCAAACAGAGCATTTCTCACTCAGTTCCAGGCTGTTTTCTATACCTGGTTAGCAGCAGTGCTGTGCTGAGGAGTAGAGATTTCAGGTGTGCCATGCAGAATAGAGGGGCCTTTCAGGGCACAGTGGTCAAGAACAAAGGGGCTGTCAGTTCACTGATGGAGAGGACTTGTCCTGGCAGAGATGGTATGCAAGCCTGGGCAGTGGCCACCCTCAGCCTGGGTTTGGGCTTGCATGAATGCGATTTTTGTGGTGTCCTGCAGGCATCTGGGTTGGAGGAAACTGTTGCTGTGACTGTGGCACTTAGTTTAATTAAAGTTAAACTCCAGCAGGTCTCATACACCATCTGTTGAGATGTCCTGTGTGTGCCTGACTATTCGTGTGAGGCGTGCCCCTCCTCTTCCCCCAAGATCCGCACACCGGGACAGTGACACTGAGCTGCTGTTGGAGCTGCAGTGGATTTCATGCTTAAGCCTCCTGCCTTTCATCAGTGGCTGAACAGACCCCATGAGACACATTTCTCTGGAAAGGTGCAGCAAACACGAGTCTCAGCTGCCTGACTGACAGGTAGATTTTTCAGGAGAGTGTGAAATTGTAGCAGGCTCTAGGTTTGTTGTGCAGGAGGAGAAACAGAATGAAAAACCTGAGAACATCTCTAGGGTATTGGATAGTTTCAGGCATTTAAGCCAGTGGTGGTAGGAGGCAAGCCTTGGATCAACACTGAACTGGTTTGAAAAATAAACCCAAAACCCAAAATCCAAACCAAAAAGCCAACCAAGAAAAACAAAATTTATACAGGAAGCTGAGCTTATATTGGGTCCTTTCTTACAGAGCTAACATGTATCATAGCATTGATGGAGACAGAGCAGGGAGGTAAGGGAGAGGAAGGTGTTGCCTTACTAACTCACAACCCACGTCAGCTAAGAGGTATCTCATGCTTTGATGAGGATGGATGTGGTAAGCCTTCAAGAAATAGGTGAAAACCATATAGAAAACACTTCTTCAAATAGCTGGAGCATCACAATGATATAAAAGAAGGAATGGCAGTCACAGGACGGGGAGGTTACAGGCAAAAATCTGTTCCATGTTATTAAAATTATTCCTGAACTAAAAATGTGGGTAAGCAGTAAAAGGACAAGATTTGCTAATGGTGCAAAACTATTCAGGAAAATCTAAACTCAAATCAACCCTGGAGAATTGCTATTAGGATGTTGAATGACTGAATCTCTTGTCTCAGGTTATTTTCTAATCCAAATAAATGAAGAGTGGTGAAAGTAGCATAAGTTACATATATATATGCCATGACTAGCAGGAAATAACTATTCCCACCTCGGGGGAAACACCTCAGGTGTCATTATGGCTATCTCTGAGAATGTCACCTCAAAATGTTGGCAGAGTCATCTAGACTGCTAGGAGTTGGTAGCAGGGGAATGAAAATCAAAGGACAGAGCAAGAGTGTCCTGCCACAAACATTCACACCTGATCTTCTATGTGCAACTTTGGAAAAGTAGTTTATAAATCCTAAAGCCTTTCAGAAAAAACAAAGAGGTGAATCATAAGGATGATATGGAATGATTTCTACATGACAAAGGGCTTGATGGACTTCCTACACTGGAAAAGAGTGTGGGTGAAAGATGATTGTTGTCCTTAAAAGCCCTACGGGTGAATAAAGAAAGTAAAGAAGGAAAGAGAAAGTAAATAAGGAACTCTTTCTGTTTTCATTGTTTCTCACTAAACAAGGACTATAAACACTCAAATTCTCAGATAGACAATTTTAAACAAGCAAAAAGAAGTGCACTTAAGTTGTGGACCTCATTGACACACATTGTTGTCCTGGACAAAAGCATAAGTAGGTTCAGAAAGTGATTAGGCAAATTAGAGGAGGATGGGTTTATGAGTGCCTACTAAATGTGATAGTGCAGGTGCAAACTCTCAGTTCAGGAAGTCTCTAACCTGGTACCTTCCTGGGAGCTGAATGGATACAACAGGGAAAGAATTACTCTGTATATACTCCTTTTCTCATAGCTGTTGTTAGATGAACTATGTAGACTTTTGGCTCAGTCTGGTAGTGCCAGATTATGAAACAGTTTTTTTCTCCACTTGGTAGCATAAGAAATGACTTCTTGTCAATCTGATACAAATGGCACAGCACATCACCAAGTGACACAGGGAGGGTGTTTTGTGTTGAGGTGGGCTACACACAGCATGTCAGGAGAACCATGCTTATGGCAAGGGTGCCCACATTCCTTTCTGGCTTTACAAGGGGAGGGGATGATGGAAAGTCCTACAAAGTGACGTGCTCTTCATTTTATGCAGATCATCTGTCTTAAGTGATTGAAAACACATTTTTACAAGAGAGAAAATGAATGGCCATGGTTAGTTTGGTAGATGGGAATCTGCGCTGGGAAAGTGAGCAACTGCTGATCAGAGGGTTGTGTTCTTGCTGATAGCGTGGCTGCTGATATTTTTTCCATATCGGTGTCAAAGAGGGAAACCAGCAGCTCATATGCCAATGGGAGGGCTATCTGTTACAAGTGTCAGCACTTTGTAAACTACTTCACTATACTCCCTCTCTCTTCTCTTTACCTCTTAGCCTCTGCTTTAATAAATATTTTAGATGGAGAGATATTCTCTGCAAGACCTAAATGTGCTGTGTGGATGTACTGTAAATGTGTAGAAGAACAGAGCCTCCTTTTACCACCTGCTCTGGGTTCCACTCACAAAAATCTGATGGTAAAATGATTAGAACAGACTGAGAGAAGTCATGTGAAACAGTAAATATGCTCCAATTCAGTCATAAAAGCTGATATTAAAAAAAAAATCAAAACACTTGATAAATCTACGTGAGTAGATGCTCATTTTTAGGGTGCAACTTAAATGAGTTGTCCTGTGATTGTGCAATATTTAGTTCATGTTGTGGGGTTTTTTTCCTTTCTTTTTACCCATTTCTGATTTTTGTCCAAAACTAGAAGTGCAGGAAATCCCTCAAGAAAGGCAGTTCTGGAGATTTCCAGCTTACTTTGGGGCTCTAGAGATTCAGATAGTTTGGGTAAACCTGTGAACTTTTGGATGTTTATCTGAACTGAACATGAACTCTAAATCTTCTAGGGTTCACCCAGCTAAGTCAGAGGGAGGAAGGCCTATAATGATAATTTTAGTGTTATTTTCTCATTCAGCCATGGATATGACCCTCCCCAGCCTCCTGAGAATTTATTTGTGCAGCATGAAACAAAGAGAAAGCTAAATAGTGTGTATCACACATGCACCATTAAACATTGTATGCATCGTTACAGTTTCAGCTGCTATACATCCCAGTGGCTGGTCTTTGTAGAAGGATTTAGTTAGAAAACAGATGACGGGATGTTTCCAGCCTGGCATTGTCTCTAATGACATCTTTCGTATCACATGAAGATAACTTAGAAAAAAGCACTAGAAACAAAATTACTGAACTGTAGTAGGCAAAGCAATGAAAAGAAGAAAGAACCTCATTAAAAACACATACATGAATGTGTAGTGTTCATTCTGTCAAGCTTTAAGAAGTGACTATAGTAACTTTTTCCTTGTCTGGCTGTATAATCGCAGCATCTGAGTTCTTGATGTTTATCTCTGGAAACCTCTGGGAAACAGGGGAGCAGTTTGTAATCTCTATTCTATAGAAAAGAATTTTCCGTAGTACCGAAGATAACATCATACCTTTCCTGATGTCAAAGGCAAGGCACTAGATGATTTTTCTTGCTGTGAGATTTCCCTAGTAGAAGTTAATGTAAGAAATCCACAGCAGAGTGAGAAATGGAGTCATGATTTCCATCTACTTTGTCAAACTACCTGCACATACCCCATCATGCACAGCCACTATCACTGGGTGAAATTTGTCCTCTTCCATTATGTGTAAGGAAGCCACGATATGTTCCCTGGGGATTGTCTGGTTTGAAAACACACAGAAGTGCTACACTGGCCTAGCTCATGTCTTCTGTCCTTTTGAGACTCTATCAGAAATAACAGTGCTCTTGAAAACACTGATACACAGGTGTGGTAAAAACATAATGTATATAGTATTCCAGTGTCCTTCCAGATGCAAGAAAATGAATTGCTAGAAAAGTGCATGATTAAATTTCCTTTGGTGTACCAGCAGATAAGCTGTCTGGTAGCAAGTCTGGAGAGGCTGTGTGCTTCGTTCTAAAGCTTACTTCCCAAATCCCTTCCCAAGTCATACTTCTAATGTTTATGTGACTGTGTTACCACATCAACTATCATTTATGGCTTTGGAGCTGCCTGTCACTGCAGGGAATATTCAGAAGAGCTCGTTTTATTTTCAAAGAAATTTGGAAACCATCAGTGCTCTGTTTGAGCTCCTGGGTTTTCCACAGGACTTGGCATTCAGTAGGGCTATGCTTCTCTCATCAGCTTTTCTCCATGGGAGCAGCTGCATGTTGAGACCTCTTCAAAACTTTAAGGACTGCTGTTAGATCCTTCAGGCATATGAAGTGTCTGTTGCAAAGTTCAGACTAGGCTTGATTTTTGACAGGACTCTCAAACAAATTGCAGTTACTTTATACTTTCGAACAGGAACTATGGGGAGTTCAGTAATTTTGTGGGATTTCCAGATTTTTGAAATTTGGCTAACTTTCTGGTTTTTTTCCTGAGTGTGGATCTATACAGGCATGAAGTTCATAGGTATAAAGCTCTGAAAGGTGTAGCTTAAAGACTGATTTTCACCAGTCCTTGTGAATGGGGTTTCCCAGCCTGGCATACTTACATTGCACACTGTACTTCACATTGCACTCAGTATTTCTAAAATATCACCTCCTGGAGAGTAAGCTTGAAGAAAAACACTCTCTAAACTAATTCAGGTTCTAAGAACATCCTACCAGAAAAGTTCACGTTTCTCCTATTGAAATCGATGCAGTGGGACACTGAGGTGGCAAGAAGATATTAATGAACAAATCCTCTAGAGGTAATGGCTTAGAAATGTCCATGCCAGCAGGATGCAGGAATATCTCCTACATGTACTTAACTTCATATGTGCAACTATGTTGACATAGCAGATCAAAGAAGATTAGCTTCTATACACAAGGTCCAAGGAGATCTGAACCAGGGGAATTATACTCACTTGAAGGATACAGCACAGTGAATTTATTATGATCAAAGACTGCTTTGGGGCTTTTCCCACAGACCAAACTCGTAGACTTAGCTTGAGATGTAGGTGTAAAATGAATTCAAATGTTCACTGTCTGAAACTTGCTAGTTTATCTAAATATGCATTGTTCCACTGCTTTTGTCTTAGTATTGGTATTTATTTTGTCATCCAGAGAATGGTTATGCCTTTCTTTTGAAACCAGAGTATTGAATGTGAGTTTACAAAATTGAACCCTCGCAAAGGAGTACTTAGAATGTGAGTCTTGCAATATCTTTTACTCTAAAAATGTTTTACAGGGAAGTCTCACTGAAAGCAGGTCACCAGCAACAGTGAGATTCTAGTGCTGATGTAGATTCATCCTGGAGAGAGAGAGAGAAAAGCCAGGCAATAGAATGGGATTATCAGTGGAAATGAAAACATTCAAAGGAGTGAAGCATAAGAATTAGCAATCTCTTTCACATGCCCTCAAAAGAGGATCTTTCAACTGAGGCTTCAGATAAGGAAACATTTCCACTAGAGGTGCAATTAGGAGAAATGATTGGGTTGGTTGAAGTCTGTGTGAATTGACCTCCAACCTTGTTGTGGCTTAGGTCTGATTCTGCCCTGAGCAGAATACATATGCTTTGTGGAGACCAGATTCATCCCTTTCTGAGTCCCAGTGCCACAGGTTGAAGCCCTGGCTCTTAATAATGCCAAACAGTGGGACAGTGGGGATCCCAATTCGGATGGGGATCTACGCAGCATGGTTTGGATCCCCCTTATCCCCAGGGCACTGTAGCATGCTATGACACTTCTGATTTCTCTTGTTGCACTTATTCGTGAGTCATACAATTCTATCAGCTCACAGTCCAGTTCCTTCTCTCCTGATGCAGTCTGAGAATGGTGATTAATGTCTTTCTTGTGCTATAATTTTCCATGAAAATGAGTTTTAGATTGTAAATTTAATGAAGTATCTTATATTGTGGAACAAAGAAGGGCAGGAAGCCTTATGTGAAAGTCTGTTGTCTGAGATCAGTATGGGTCAGCCTGACTGTCCTGGTACTGCCTATCTTGTCTTTTAGCTCATCAGGAGATCCTGCTTCCTCTGATTAGGAGTAATTTGTTACATAAATACAAATTTTAGAGCCTCATTTCCTATATGCTTTTTAAAATAAGGGCTATGAAATTCCTGTTGCTTACTGATTGAAAGTTTTTTTGTTGCAGAAAAAGGAAGAAAATATGACCAAAAGCAAAAATATATGGGGCAAAAATTCAAGAACGGCTGAGAAAAATGTCAAGGCTCTCTGTTCTTGCCCAGGATACAGTGCTATGTAGTGGATGTACAGAGAAATGTGTAATACTAGAGCGATGTTAGATGATGTCTTCATTGTTAAACTGTCAAAACAGCTGTTAATCTGCAGTGCAAGGACTTCCTAGGGCAGGGGTTGTGTTTTGACCTTGCGTTTTATAGTCAGTGGTCCTCACTTCCTTCACCTCTAATATGCTTTGAAATTATACAGGATTTTGCAGAGCTAAAGAAACACAAAGTTATTAGAAGGGGAGGTGCAATCTCTGAACAGCCAGTATTATTGTTTCCTAGTCAGTGATACTGCCAAATGTGTAGGAAGCTGAATTTTTCCTGTACAAATATTTCCCATAATTTGTACCTTAATTTTTACTATGCTAAGTAAAATCACTTCCTTTCCTGGGGTGGGCTTTTTTCTCTTTGGGCATGTGAAAAGGCCAGAAAACTATATGGATAACACAGTTGCTGCATGCTGTCCTTTTTCAGAACTGTGGTACGTGCAGGATTGTGCTGAGAATTTCTCCCCTTGCGCTTGAGCCCTGCCTACGATTTATAGGAGAAGGATGGAAGTACTGACATTTGGAACACAGCAATGCCTATTGCTGATTTCCCAGTAGAACTTTCAACTTAAAAGATTTAGATGCTTTTCTTTATTAAACAGAGTGAATACTTCAGTATTTTCAACTCGAAGCCCATCAGCATATCTCTATATTTTGTCAAGGGGCCCAGCTGCCAATTCTCAGTGGAAGTGCTGTTAGCAGTGGTGGTAATCCAGCATGGTGGTCTAAGAAAAGGATGGGAGCCAGACATTTGTGCTCAGGCTCCAGTTTTCTCTCTTGTATTTGGCTACAGTCACTGAAGCCAAAACTTCAAAAAAAGTCTCTGGTTGTGATAAACAAGATGGTCACCCCAAAGTCAGGACCTGCCCCCTTATTTTTGAAAATGTCATCTCCTGCTTTTGTACCTCTGTTTCCCGATCTGCCAGCTCTAAATGATGCTGTATTTCTTAAAACAGTCTTGGCTCTTTGTAGCGCAGTGGTTAAATCTAAAAAAATAAATGTGCTGATGGTAGACTAGGTTGTTAATTTTGGTCTGTAATTGCAAACTGAGAATAGTTGCAGGCAAAGCAGGATTATATATTTGAAACTTTAATCTCTACCATTGAATCTCTATCTGTGTCTGGTTCTCTCCCTCTCCCAGCTCATCCCCGCTGTCACCACAGTGGTGTTTGGCAGTCCCTGAGGTGAGAGAGGGAGCCCAAAGTGTGCTGTATGGTGTCCTGCATCTCTGCCCTGATGCAAAACACATTTCCCACCTCTAAGAAACTTTTTCATGTATCCCCTTTTTGAGCATTCCCTCTTCCCCTGCCCCACAGGACAGCACTTCCTTTCCTTTAAGCAAAGTTTTATATTCAGATTACTAATTTTAACCTGATCATTGTTTGCGAAACCAATAATTGGAAGAAGTCAGTTATTGCTTAACAGCTTTAGTGGTAAATCAGTTCCAGCAGCTTGCTGGGCTGCTGCTAGCATGAATCCACGTGCTTCTCAGCTAGATGCTCTTGTCTCTCTCCCCTCCCCTCTCTCTCTCTCTGAGATCCTTTGCTGGGTCCCTGTGGGGCTGGGGATGTAAGCACTTCAGAGGAGTGTTTCAATATATGGTTATGATTCTAATTTTTGGCATCAGCTTTTTATTACAAGTTGTTGCCTGGCTGGAGGCGTGAGAGAGTGGGAGCAGGGAGGGTTCCTCGACCATGTGTGAAGCAAGGAGACAGCAGTAGCAGAAATAGTACAATAACTTTTCTCTGGAGCATGAAAATGGGGTCTGGAGCAACACCCTTGGCTCCTAATCTCTTGCTAATCGATATCTGTTGCTAGCTCTGGGGTTTATAGCATGGACCATGACAGTTTTGCTGCAGGGGAGGGTCAGGATTTCAACCACAATAAAAGCTGTATCTCAAGTTAGTAGCATGTAAGGTATTTTGGTCTGGCAAAAAAAGGGCACTTAAAGTATGAAATCCAAACCTCTGTTTTAAAATACGACGGGTTCTAGGTACTGGTGCTCATTTTCAGTATTGCTTTGAGTTTGATTTTCTTGTGGGTCTAAAAATGTACTAAAAACACAGATGTGTTTCTATGATAATACAGAATAAGCCCCTGAAATGCAGCAATTTGGTTTGTATTTTATATTAGGCAAAAGTTGATACTTAAGATCAGTAAACACAACCACATTTCCGAACAAAAGCAATAATAATTGTAAGGGATTGTACAAAATCATTAATAAATGGCAAAGATGCAGAGTAATATCAAAAAGGGATGAAAATATGTCAGGGGCAGATATGCCCACGTTCAGTCTCTGTCATCAGGCATTATTACTGTGTGTGCAGTACCACACCCAGCTCTCCCTAATGAAGCACTGATTTACCATGGTTGATGGGAAAACCAGAGTAGCAGAGATTCCCTAGGGCAGAAAGACAGCAAAAGTATTGGACTGACTTAGCATGGAGCCAGGTCTGATCCAGCTAAAATTCTTACCCCTTGTCTGACACAAGCCCCACTAAGCATAACCTCTTCACTTTGTGGTTATGAGGTTCCCTGTACACCATGTTTCCTTGTGCTCTGGGTTGTGCTTGTCTTATAAAATAATAAGAACCAGAGCAGCCTTTTTGAGCACCTGAGGGCTGGATTTGCTGGGCTGTAGCATGCTGAAGCATCTGGATGAAGGCTTCTGAGGGGCAATACTGAAGATCAGAGGTTTCCAGTGGAGCACAGGTACTAGATGTGTAGGGGGTTTGTGCCTTGCTCTTGGCTGCTTTTACCTCCTCAGAAACTACACAGGTAGCTGAAGTACCTAAATGAGGGTTAGAGATCCCACTTAAGAGTCAGGAGGGAGGTAGACTGCATGATCTTGTGTACTGTGCTTGCCTGTAAGAGAAAGTTTTGTGGTCTATTGCATTTTGGATGAATGTTGAGCCTTCCTGAAAGTAGTTAGGGAACAAATGAGTGTACAGAGTCCTTCTGAAGGAGAAAAGGATGAGAGAATTCCATGGAGACATATTAAAGTCAATCCAAAGTGAACTGATGACTTTACAACCCTCAAGAAAATTACCCCAGATCATTTGTTTTGTGCAACAGGATCGTGTATGAAATATGAAGATGTGTACATGACCTTCCTTTAAAGGGCTGTGATTTATTACTGCCAGAACCAGGAGGGAATCAAAACGGGTTTATGAAGAAATCAGTGTTATGTGGGATTGCAAAATGATGCTGGGTCTGATGAATCCTTTCTGAAACCCTTTAACCACAAGAAATCTGTGTCTTTACTCAGATGTTGCAAAGTGGATATCTCATCCATTGACTCTAAAAACTCTAAAAAGCCTTATGTCTCTAAATGATTTTCAGGATGGTGATTTTTTTTTTTTTTTGGCTTTTTTTTTTATTGTTCTGTGCAATCTTCTGCATGCACGTACGTTTTATTGTCATCATGTTTTTAATTTGAATTATGCTGGTTTTATTTTCTCTGTCTGCATAAACCAACTCAATTTACCTTTTTCAGATTATTCAGCAACCTTTATTTTCCTCCCTGTGCTAAACACACTTTAGTTTAAATCTACTAAATTCTTTCATATTTATAATTTGATGTATGCTTTTCCCATTTTCTGCATCCTTCTCGATTACTTCATTCTGCAGCTGCTGTCTTCAGGTTATAGTTCTGAAGCAGGCAGAAGAATAGCAGGGAGAACCAAGAAGTTTTACTTTTTTTTCTTCAGAAGTTGCTCTTACTTCTCTGAAGAAATAAAATTCTTTGAGCTGAAAAAACAGGACAGTACAGCCAAAAAATCATAAACAAATTACTTGTGTTTGGAAAGGTACCATAGCATGACTTCTTATTTTCATTGCCTATCAATATTTTCTATGATATAGGAGTAAATATATCTGATATTTAAAACTAGGATTTTATTCTCCTTTTTTCTGTGTGCTTTTGTGAGCAACTAGTGCAACATCAAGTAGCAGCATGCCTGAAACTTTGGGATACATCAAACAGGCGTTGCTTTCCAAAAATAATGTGCTCTCAATCTCAAGTCTGCTGGGTGATTCAAAGCAGGAACTCAGCATTGTGGATTGCTTTCAAATATCTTTAATGGGTTTTGACCTAGGTGGAATTTTGACCTACCCAAGAACTAGCCTACAAAGGTATTGCAGTACATGAGCTATTGAATATCTCTGACTCCTTGGTACAGGAATAAAGTGTTCTGCTTTATGCTGTGCAGAGCTAACCTTTGTGGATGTCACCTATACAACAGCTATATGAATGCTAGTGGGTAGTCAGTCATCATTAGATAGGTGTGATGGAAAGTCCCATCAGACAGATGTAACACATATAGTGGGTGTCTCATAGAGTGTAGTGGCTCCTGCACAGCCCAAATGGTGTCCACTTATGGTTATGTTCCTACCAAAGATGCTGACTGGAAGCCTTTGCTAATGAAACTGTCTTTGATAGCATGTTTTCCCTCTTACCAGAAGAAGAGGAGGATGATGTTGCTTTCCCTGAAGCTTCTGGCAATAGGGCCTAGAATAGGCAGAACTTCCTCTGCTTCTGGTAGAAAATAGTGAAGAGTATGTATGACAGGGCTGTGTGTTTTATGGATTACATTAATTCTGCATGCATATCATCTTGAGTTAAGTCTGGCCTCACTCACCATTACTTTGTGGTTGTGTATGAAATATGGGATTTCTCTTTCTCAAGGAAAAAAAAAATCTTTTTCATTAGAAAAATTTTGTGCTCAGACAAGATTAGTAGTTTTATAAATATTAGGGTTTTTTAAAATATTAGTTTCCAATATTTTGATGAAAAATCATGTCCTGTAATATTTATTTTTAATTATTATTGCCATGTGCTGTTACTGCCATTGCTTTCAGTCAAATCTGTGAATTTGTTTTAGTTTTATTTTCAGAAGCACATTTTTGCCTGTGGATCTTTATTTGAAATTCCTTTTTGGGGGGTTCTGATTTGGTAAAATACTGTCCTTCAGTTGGGATGAAAGCAACTCAGGAAGGGCTTGGTTCAAGTGTCAGGGACACAGATTTTGTGACTGGCCTTAGATTAGAGGATTAACTTGACAGGCTGCATTTTGTTTCTTCTCCCTCTGCTCCCACATTCTGCTTGTGTGAACAGAGCAAGTGGTGCTGAGGAACTGGTGTCTGCACGTTTCAGGTGCCCTGTCTTGAACTGTTTCTCTCTGTAGGCTCATTCCCATAACTTGTGGTGCAGTAGGTGTGCTGCTGGAGTGGATCTTCCAATTTAGTTTCATAATCCAGTTTGTGAGCCCTAAGGCTGTTTGAAATGCAAACCAAAGTATGGTGAGTGGGGTGATGAGGACACTTTCTTCAAAAGCTTACTCCTGATTTGAAAGAGAAAGTTAGTGGAATTAAGTGCAGGCTTGAATTCTTGGGCTCGGTGATTCCTGACACGTTGCCCTCTATGTGAATATCCTTTGCAGGGTTAAATCTTTGGAAATGTAGCTGTGATCTCATACTAACTTAAGTACTTTGGATCTTTGCACAGTTAAACAAAGAAACAAACAAACCCCCCAAATCAAACCCAAGTACTGTAAGAAGGCCTGTGCAATGTGCAGTAAAACTGTGTGAAATGGTTGTCCACCCTGTGTTTGAGATCACTTATAAGTCATCTGGAGCAAGAATCTTGTGTGCAATTCTCATCAGTTCAAAATGCAGACTAATTTTTCCATATTAAATAGCCTTCAGCAGCAAGTTTTTCAAAGCCCCTTGCTATCTACAGTGTCAGCTACTCTTTTCACCTGGCCTGGATTCTCTTTCACTTGCATTACACCTTCATTTCTGCATGCACTCTACTTTAGCCCTATTTTGCCTTATTATCTGTAAAATATCCACTTACCTTCTGAGATAAAAGCACAGTTGATAACGATGCTGTGTCTATCCACCCCAGAACAACTTAAATTTGGGAGCATAAGATGTCCTATTAAATTCAGGATTACCTTCATCTATCAACCACCTGTGTAAGTAGAGGTAGAAATCCAGATAAAGTAGTTCTATATTGGCCATATTTTTCTACATCTGTATGTTTTTAAGAAAACTATAGTCTAATGTTCTTGGATGTTTCTAATATGTTAAATATATACAACAAACAACGATTAATGAGTTTTAAAACTGTGATGCTTATTCAGTCCGCTCAGTGCTTTTGAGAGGGAGCCAACATTAATTCAAGCTCAGTTGATCCTAATAAGTAACTAAGACCCCATTTCATAAACATGCAATTCTACCTTGTTATTTCTGGCACTGCCATTAAGCAAAAGTCTCTACCCTCAGAATGACAGAATTAAGGGATTAGGGATAAACTGAGAGTCGTGAATAATTCACAATTTCTTCCCTTCTCTCCTCCCCGCCAAAGGCAACTCCAGAGGGGCTCAATAATTGCTCTCATTTATGCACCTTTTTTTCTGGGCATTATGCACAGGAGTGTGATCTGCCAGTGCAATGAGATTTGCTCATATGTGTGGAAACTGTAGGATCAGATGCAGTATCTGATATTTTCTATGATTGTCATAGGTTCACTAGAATGAAGCACCAATGCCTGCACTAAAAAGTGCTACTTACACTTATCCATCCTTCAGTGCCTCCTTCATGTGTGTTGTCCCAACAGTATGCATGAACTTACAAAAGAAATCAAGGACATTTTTTACTAAGATGTAATCAGGCTAATTTATTGTCCTGGCCCTTCATATGGTGTGGAGCATGTGGTATACTTATTCCTGAAATAGATTTTCTCTTCAACTTCTCTGATCTTGCAGAAAGAGATTTTGTGAAGATCTTGTCAAATAGGAGAAGCTTTGCAGCAAATTGTCAGGAGATTCATTTTATTACAGAAAATCCAGTGATGTAGGAGTTCACATTAAAACAACATAGACTGAACAATGAATTTCTCAATACAGACATTTCTTACTCAACCTTTATCTCTGTCATGCCACTGGATTTCTTGCAGATGTTGAAGACTTAGAGCTGTAGCATATAGTTTTAGAAGTGCCCTTTTATGTATCTATAAAGTGCCCTGGTGCCTTTGGCTCTCTGAACTTACAGGCATTATAGTGATATGGAAGAGAGTGAGAAGTAAGGATACACTTTGCCTCTCTCCTACAGCAAGAATTACTTGCATTTGTAAGGTCTGTGTTGCTAACAAAGTTTTTTGCTCAAAGGCTGAGCTTTCTCTGGTGCTGCACTATTTGTATAATTCTGCTGTATTGTTGCAGTATTGTGCCAAAATAATAGTAAAAAAAAAAAAAAGTTAAATTAAAAATTGGGCTACTAATGGCATTATAGACTTGCTGTCTTCTTTATTCAGTGTCAGTGAATGGCTCTGCTGTGCGGCAGCACTCATTAATTTTTCTCAAGGGGTTGCTGATGTTGTTATTATTCTGGGCTTTTTTTTCTCTTCATGTGCAATTGTTATTCTTATCAAAGCATGTGGGGAGAATGCTGTGCACACAGCTGTGTGAGGAACGAATTCAGAAAAGGCCAAATCAGTTTGTAAGAGAAATCAGGTGTATTGCCATCAAGTTTTGGGTCAGTAGCTAGGCACCAAGTGACTTGGCTTTCTTAAAAAAACAGACTAAGGCTTTTAATTTCTGAACAGAACAGGGGAATGCGTACAACCCACAGAGACTGGAGTCTCTCCAGGCCTATCTAATGAAATGAGAGAATTCTTTGTGAAAAGCATAAAATGATGACATTCACTGGTGAGTGAAATATTTGATTCCTTTTTCCATAACCAAAAATAGCCGGAATGTTCTTTTGCAATCCCATTCCCGGTGTGGACTTGGAATGTGTAACCTCACCATATATATTCCTGAGAGACATCTCCAGGGCAGTGTGTGGTGATATGGAAAAAAATGGGTTGAAAAGCCTTTTTAAAGCCCCAAGGAAAAGTTACAGGCATGTTCATCTGAGAAAACATCCAGAAGATGAATTCAGTCATGGTCACAAGTCTGAAGAGAGAAAAGTTGGTCTGGTTGAGGTTTGGTGAGTGCTGTGGTGGCCAGTGAGATAAGGATGAGTGCCTGATTTAGCCTGGCTTGTCCACGTGGCTGTTTGCAGATTAGGAGAAGGGACACAGTGCTGGTGGGCACCCTGGGTCAGGGCAACACATCCATGGTCCAAGGGAGCAAAGTTTGGTGCCCATCTAGATGGACTGACTGTCAAAGAGACAGCTGGGCCCTGAGCTGCCTCTTTGTCCCATTTCAGTGCACCCTGCTCCCTGCCACCATCCTGAGGTTGGGTCCATATCCATGCCATGATTTCTCTTCAAGTTTGTACTTGGTGGTCTCAGCCCTGTGGGTGACAAGGCAAAATCTGGCCATGCCAGGCCCCTTGGCTGACTTACCCCATCACCTTACTGGGTTCATGCTAAAAGGATGGTTTATATCTGAGGAGTTTTACAATGGAGTATGGAAAAACTATAAAGGAATAAAGTTGCATTCACTCCTGACTAAGGGCTGAAATGGCTACAAGACACTGAGGTCCATTTTAGTTCTGACAATCTTCAATATTTGTTGGTATGTGAGGATTAAGTGAATCATCCTGAGGGGAATTTGGCACTTTGCAACATTTTTGACATCATGTAACGTCTCTGACTAGCATAGCTGGTGGGTTAGTGTGATCTTTCACGGAAAAGCTGATCTGGCACATTGAGAGGCAGGATTTAGCATTTCAGAGGCAGTTACGAAAAATGAAAATCTATTATATCAGCCCTTGGCATTGAGGCCGTGTATGCTCCTCTAGCACAGACACACTGCCAGGTGTTGTGCTAGGGGCTTGTGTTTCATGCATGGACAGTGAACAGCTCTGCCACAGTTTAGCATCACGCTCACATGAGAAACCACAGAAGACAAGGATAGTCTCTGCCCTATGGAAATGGCAACCAGACATCCAGGAAGAATCTCATGGGCTGAGATTCCCAGTACACAGAGGACTGCACTGGCATATGAAACAGGAATAGACGGGCATTAGGTGATACCTCTTTGAACAGTTTCGAGTTGCTTCAAAGGCAGACCCAATCTTTCTCTTCCCAGGAACATCATATTCCTGCTGGCAGAGGATTATGTGTTTTTAGCCACTGAGGATGGATGATACACTGCTCAGCATGGCTGTTTTATCAGACTCAATGGATAGTTTTTCCTATTTTTTTTTTGTCTGGATGCACAAAGACAGTTTATCAAAGACTATTTGCAACTGGCCTATGTTGACACAGCATTTTGTGGGGACACAGAATATCCAAAATGGCTGTTTCTAATGTAAAAAAACATTAAACTATTTAAAACTGGACCAGTTTCATTGAGGAGTTAGACCATAAATAGTCTGGTGCAAAGGAGCAAATTTCTATAAGAAATTGAAAGACTGGAAAGAGCTGGTAGAAGTTATATATTGACAGAAGATGAGCCAGGCTACATCATGCCTGTTCTCCAAATTAATTATTTGTTTCAATATTTATAAAAGTGAATAGAAAACAGATGGTAGAACTGGAGATGCTTGTTAGGTTTCTGTAAGGGAGAAAGGAGAAAGAGTGAGAGGAAATCAGAATCCTACCATAAGAGAGGAACAGGAAATTAAAATGTCAGACAACTGACAAAACTGCAGGACCACACACAAATATAGAGAAGTTTCTCATAGGATCTCCAAAGTGTTTTAAATTTAAGTCTTCTCTCTTTTGCCACACAGAAATCAGAATAAAGTTTTTTTTTTTTAAAGAAAAGAAGGAAGTCAAAATGCACACCCTCAACCCAGTTGTTCGAATACAGTAAATCCAAAATTTATTTGGAAACATATATGACTAGTTTGGGAAAGTTCTACTGTGATATCTAGTGAGAAGACACAAATGAGCAGAGACAGGACTTCCTGACTCTTATATTGAGTATCCACATCCTTGTCCGTGGTGTTAAGAATCCGTGGTCTTTATTCTGCAAAGACTGGTTATGTTGCAGGCCAAGGTCTTGCAGACTAGGATTATCAGGGAATGTGGGGTTGTGTTTGTCCTCTGCAGTAATTCTGAGAACCCTGGCCGTGTGGTTTGTCCTTGCATTTGCCTGCATTTACTCTAATTGCCCCTGAGATGCAAGATGTGAGAGATGTGGACAAGGGACTACTGTTGGTATAGAGGTTGCCTTACAGTATGTTACACCTAGAATGTCAGGGACAGGGTGGGGGCAGATGAAAATAAGAGGGTGAAAGGATAGGAAGCTTTCATGTTGAATAGATTTGGTGGAATTGTGCCAGTTGTGTTTACTGAGGTGCCAGGGATCCTGAATTTGTGTGGGATTCTGATAGTCCACCTGCAGCCAGCACATGGCAATGTATTCTCCATTCCTTTCAGTAAAATACAGATCTGGAAAAGCCAAGTTGCACTTCACAGAAATCTCTTTGTGCTGCATCATTATCTGAACCAGCTGCATTGGGGAAGAGGCTGAGAATCCAGTTAGGGCTACTGGTTTTTTCTCCTCTCAGAATTGCTTCTAGTTTTTAGTATCCATGGGAACACAGGGAGATATGTGCTTTGTCCAGAGCTGTCACTCTAATCATCTCTGCTTCTTTAGCTGCCCCTTGCTTATGTCTCTTCATATTCAGCAGTCATCAGTGAGTAAAGGCTGTCTGCTGACCTTTCCTTCAACAGTAAGTTCTGAGCCAACTCTGTTGCTCTGCTGAGACATGGGTTTTTTTTTCTTTTTTTCTGTCTTGTGGTAGGGTTTTGTATGTCTCACTTTGACTTTGGCCAAGTGCCTTTCAAGCTATGGACTCTGAATGTCTGCCTTATTTGGAGAAAAATGTAGGCTTTTCAGTTGGCTTGACCTCCCAGTAAGTTTCCTACTCTCCTTTGACCTGCTTCTGCCTTGCCAGTCTTTGTATTAAGTTTTTTTTCTGTCTTTCACATGTAAGAGTTCACAGATCCTTCTTCCTTCCCCCTCACCCCCCCAAGAAAAAAAAAAGGAAAAAAATTTAGTAGCTGCTGCTAATTGTTCCCCAGTCCTGCTGGTGTTTGATGTTCACCCCAGGAATAAGGCATTTGCAGTTTCACATTGACACCAGGTCAGCAGATGCTGCTGCTAAGGATTATACTGTAACATGTAAAATAGATTACTTGAATCATAAGTATGGACAGGTCTGCCTCACAGAACTACTGCCCACTGCATTTTAGCTTAGACTGGCAAATTCAGCCCTTTGCAAGCAGACTCTGTAGTCAACTGCTGAGAAATAATTTGTTCTGTCTTCATGTTCCAAGATTAGGCTATTTAGGTCAGCATTGCTGAATATGACTATAATTTTAGAGGTAAATGCTGGTCCCTCAGTTCACCCAATGAGATCAAGGTTAAGCCTTTAAGCCTTTACACCAACTGCTGACCACAGTCTATCAGAAAAATTACTTTGTCTGCAGCCAGCTCTTCCTCCAGTTAACAACTGGTAAACCACATAAACAAAGTGAAGAGCAGAACTTGGCACTGTGAAGTCCTTGGTCAATGACAACAAGATGCCTGCAAAGCAGATGAATCTTGTGATTTCCCCTGTATTTGCTTTCAAAAGGAGAAGCATTGGAAGGAGAGGAGAAATAATGCAAATCAGGGGTGCAGCACTCTAGGGACAAGCAGGGTCAGATGGATTCATTGTTTATTTGTCTGGTGGTATAAAATGGGAGTTTTCCATAAATGCATGGCTTTATATGGCACTTGTTCCACACAGGTACTGTGGGAGCAGCAAATAGATTTGGTTTTAGCTGGGTGCCAAAAGGAGGAGTTAGTGCTGTTGCTGTTTGCATTTCTGCCTTTCTCCAAACACGTTTTCTTTGGCAGATAGGTATGCCAGGAACCTGGTGTGTCTAAAAGATCTTAACTGAGCTTGTCTGAACTCATCAACTTGTCTGAAGTTACCATTTATTCACCATGTGAAGAAATAAGGGATGTTCAGGTGAGGGACATAGGAACCAGTGTCTTTGCTGATCACTGAGATGAGACTCACCTGTGAAGTAGGGTACAGAGGAGTTTTTTGTACAACATTCATCCACTTTTCTTCTGACACTGTTTCTGATACAGCCAGATCTAAATTCATCCATGGGGCTATTCCAAAGATGAGTTGTATTTGGTCCACTGAGTTTGTGATTTAAAGGCTAAAGGAAGATATACCTCTTACAGAAGTGTTGCCTGTGACTGACTGAAGAGGAAAAAGAATTCAGTCCCTTGTCCCAGCATGTTCATTTCTGAATGAGATGAGATTCTCTTCCTTGTCAGAGAATCACAGAATGGATAAGGTTGGAAGGGACCACTGTGGGTCATCTGGTCCAACCTTTCTGTTTAAGCAGGGTCATCCTTATGCACAGTGCACAAAACTGCATTCAAATACATTTTTTTTTCAAGGATCTGGCTAAAGCAAATGGACAGCTTGGAATAAATCTTAAAGATATTTTCTTCCTTTCCTCTCTGAATCCTGGAATGTGCTTCCCTGCCATTCTTCCTGCCTGTCCCCCCACCATTGTGCTCTCACATGGCTGCTGTTACTCACAGAAAGTTGTCACCATGATGGATAGGAGGGACTTGCACAGGAGTGACTTTATAAGGCTCAGCCTGGTGTGGAGAAATGCACTGCTAGACATGGAAGGAAAAGGATCAGCATCAGCACAATATCCAAGGAACTGATGCCTGTTTCAGAGTTATGCTTGTCTGTACTCTCAAAGCATGCCTTTCATAGTGCTTCCTTCACCTACAAGCCTTGCAAACCCCAGTCTCTGGTGGGCTGCCTCACTTTGCATCAGTCCCCATTTTACCACACAGCCACTGCTGTCTGTGTGGTCTTTGAAATTCACACGGCTTGGTGGCAACCAGTAGGGAGGGAAAATAACGTGTTTTATTTATTTAGAGTCAAGCGCAGTTTAAACTCCATTCTAAATAAATAAAAACTCTTAGCCAGATTTATATAAATAAAAAAGCAGATTTCCCCTTCTCTTTTGGCTGCTGTTGAACAGCATCAGTTTCAAGACCACACAAGGAGCTGTGTCGACAGCTCAGAAATGTGCAGTAGAGGCAAAGGTAGGAGGGGTAGGAACGACCTTGATAGCTTACTTTGGGCTTCTAATTCATGGAGGTTCCCTGTGGACAGAAGGGAGTAGCCCTGGCCCTGTGGTGGGTTAAAAAGTTAGAAGGAAATTGTGAGCTTCTTAGGCCTTTAACACAGGAATATTTTTATAAAAGACCAGTTTTTCTTCAGATGGTTCATCCATTCCACCAAATCATCTGTGCAAATGGTAGGATTAGTTTGCACAGGTGAGCACTATTATTTCAGCTTGTTAGTATGGCCTAGAAGTGATGGAGCACCTATAAAAAAGCCGTAAATTGAGGAAGAAACATTTTATTCTTAGGAGGCTGATCACATTTGGCTTTGGGGGCTTGAAGTCTGAGTTACACAGAGATTCCCAGTTTCCATCAAATGGTGCTCCCACACAGGTGCTGACAGTGCCGTGTCTCCTGTTACAACCATCACTTATGGAAACTCCAAGCATGGTTTCATTTTCTTGGGAATGAAATGTATTATGTCTGCACACGGTTTCAGATCTCTCCTCACTTGCAGACCTGCCAAGCTATCAGGAAGGGTGACAAGCAGCTGCTATGTGGAGCACCTGGGTTTTGTTACTCCAGATGAGAGATTGTAACAAGCCTTAAATAGATATCTACTTTGAGTGGGTTCTCCTTGTGGCAGCATTTACTGCACTATTCGTGGATGAGGATGGGCTGGAGCAAATGATTCTGCTGGTAGCATGGTTAGGCCAAGAACAAAAATAGCCCAATTAATGACTGCTGTTTTGTGACTGGTCGGAGGCCACTACAATTCTGACAAAAAATAAAATCAAAGAAACACTCTTGCAAAGCAAAGCTTTTCTCACAGTTCATTACCTCTTTCATATTCTGGGCTTCCTTGAGCTGGCAGACAAAATGACCAACAGATGTTAGTCACATTGAGGAAAAATTTCAAAGAATAATTTTTTAAACATGTCCTTTTATAGCTTACTTTTCCCAATTTGTGTATTATATTTAAAGTTATGTATGGTCACATATCCCACAATACTTTGGGTTGTCTTGTTGTGTTATAAAACATCAATTCACTTTTCCCTTCCCAGTTAATGACACAGCTAGGGTCACAGCTTGTCATAGACAATGGTGTTGGAGCTCCTAAACATCCTCCCTAAACCCTTATCCTGAAGGTAGTACATCTCAAGGCAGTATTTCTCTATGGTTCAGTTAGCAGTAAACTGCCATTTTTCTTTGCACAGATGAAGTCATTACCTACTTCTCCTTCTGCCATGCCACCTGCAGATAGTTGCTTCAGCTACCAGGAACTTCAGATGTAGCAAATGATCTTTGTGCCAGCCTGCTCAACCCGGAGACGTGAAGAGTTTCCCTCCTGGCTCTAGCTAGTGGTGCCTCAGTGAGTCTTTTTCCTTGAGAACACTCCTCGCCTCGCTAGAAAGAGCACACACTTTGAAGAAGCGACTTAAGAGTAATTATTGTGTTTAGTTATTATTTAAATCGTTTAAGCAATAATTCTTACTAGTTCTTAGTAGATTTAGCAGTATCTTGGGATTTCCAGGAAGATGTAGGTGGTCCTCCATTTTAACTGTTTGACTGGAGTTTAGCGTAAAAGTTAGTTCTGAAACATAAAAAAAATTTCTAAGGAATGAAAAACTAAATCTTATGGGAGGCTATGTTTAGAAAGAATACACACAATAAGCTCTGTAACTGTAGACAGGCTAATCTGGTACTGATTCGGAACCAAAAAATCATTAAAATCTTCTTAGGACATACAATTAGCTAAAGATTGTAAAGTAATTGCTGTCAATGAAGATACTTCTATTTAAATCTGCTCTTGCCAAATAACTAGATTAGATTTCAAATATTGTGGCCAAAGTTAAATGTGATGACAAGCTGCTCACTTAATAAATTAGATTAAGATGATTAGTAGGAGATAAAAGCACTCCACAGAGCAAGGATTAAAAATATTTTGTAAGAAGTATCTATAAAAAGGTTAGCATCATCATGAGGGTAGCAAAGATTTTTTTGTTCAGGAAACCAGTCTTGACTGATTACTAGTCCAGTGCTTTTCAGTTGACTCTTTTATTCCAGTTATTTGTAAATAATTATGAAGCTATTGCTAAAAAAATGTTTTGATGGACTCACATTCTATTTTGGTAGGACCTTTTTTGCCAACCACAGAGGATTGTTTGACAAAGGTATGCTTGGAAGAACAGAAATTTTATCATAGACAAGTGTGAGCACAAAGGTCTGTATTTAAGAGGAATAAGGCCCTTTGTGTAAGATCTCTGCATTAGAAATTGGTGATCCTGAAAGTTTTAGAGTACATGGTAGTCACCTAAGCTAACATGAGCTTTTAGGCTGCTTTTAGTAGCATGCCTACAGTACTGTGTGAGCAGATGGGAGAATGTTGTGTAGGATTGGAGAGCTGACTATTCTTATAGAACAGACTGATGAACTCTTTATTAGAAAACTCGGTTAATTTCTGGTGTCTGTTAGCAAAGGGGATCATAAACCAAGGAAATGTGGGGAAAAACACTTCAGGAATGCTCTAAGGGTCTATTAACACTATAGATGTTTAAGACTCTCAGATACACAGTTTATAACTTACATGTATAGCACATAATATATACCAGTATATCTGGTGTTATAATTTTATCTATAAATATATAAGGATTTGTATAAAGAAGGATGCATATATGTGTACCTGTATACTTGGGAGGTTTATGGTAACACACCTTCTTCTCAATTACAATAGCATCCATGTAAAAATCTTAGCCACTTAAAAGAGCAAATTAATTCTGTTATTAGGCTATTGTAATTCAACTTGCTTTACCTCATACAGTATTTTTATGATTAAAATGCATCACTATGTGGTATGACTAGTGTTATATATACAACTATAGCTCCAGAAAAGCTTCACTGATCTCAGTTGCATAATGGAGAGTAGGACTTGGCCTTCTAAAATTTAATATATCAGTCTTAAAATAATTTTAAAAGGAATTTCTATATCTCCTCCTCCTCCACACTGTTTGTAACCTGAGAGTATCCATGTGGCTAAGAATACAGACTTGTCTTTTCTAAATTGAAGACGTTCTGCTCATACCACTGGAGAAACAAACTGAAAAATAAGGCAACCAGATGTTTAAAAATGTTGAAAGTTCCCTTTTTGGAAAGGTAGCTATGTTAAATAAACATTAAAATGCTATTTTTTCTATATAACAATTCATTTTAATGGCACCCCAAGAGTTCATCCAAGGGTCTCTGGGTCACTTGAGAGAAAGTACAGTATATTTTGGCTTCACAGCCTTTGACTTGCTACAAAGAGCTAATTCTTCCAATTAATGAAATAAATGTTGCTGATGTAGATGGATTGACAAATTAGTTTAAAGGCTAGTTCATTGAAGTAGATAGCAAGTCTGATACGGCTAGAATGCTGTAAGAGGCCTCCTCTGGCAGGAAAAGAAGCCCTTGGAAGAACATGATATACTGACTATTCCCTCTCATTCACCTGGTGGTGTTTACTCCTTTGGACATTTTCTGTTCACAACAGAACTGTGGCAAAATCAGGAAGTGCGAAAACTTTTTGTCCCACCCAGCTTTCGATAGGGCTTTCTGCT
The DNA here is from genome assembly GCA_013400415.1 of Scytalopus superciliaris. Classification (NCBI taxonomy): domain Eukaryota; kingdom Metazoa; phylum Chordata; class Aves; order Passeriformes; family Rhinocryptidae; genus Scytalopus; species Scytalopus superciliaris. The sequence goes on from VXBX01008844.1 coordinate 246,799, forward strand.
AAGGGCAAAAGGAAACCCATTTGGACAAGATGCTCGGACAAACTGAGGCAGCTGCAGGTCTGGGAGCCAGTATTGGGCATTTGAAAGTTTGATGGGCTGTTTAATAGAAAAGCAGGTTAATTTATGGTGCCTGTTAGGAAAGGTGATCATAAAGCAAGAAAACATGAGAAAATAATTCCAGGGAATGCTGTGAAGTTTATTGATACTTTCTCTATGATCAGATGCTGAAAAGCTAAATAGAGCAAGGAAGTTAATGGAAGAATTTTGAGGCTACAAGTCTTTTTATGTGGGTAAAAGGCTCTTGAAAACAGTATGTTTTCCTTTCAAAAATACATTCCTCTCTTTGGGTCAGCATCCTGAAATAGCTACATTTTAATTCAGGTTGCAACAGTTTATGAGAGCGAAGATATTGCAGTGGTGGTATTTCAGGAGTGGATCAGCTCCGTGGATTAATGCATTTACATGCTTCAGTAATGGTGAAGGTGGGTTACTGCACACCTGAGACCCTCTGTAGGGCATGTTGATGTCTGGCAGCAATTTTTGAGCTTTACAGCTTTAGCTAACTAATGTGATAGCCTCTCTGTTTCCGGACAGGAAATCACACCTGCTGTCAGCTGTACTGTGTGTAGTGATGGAAGGTGTGTTCTGCCTTCGTACCTAAAGACATAAAAGGGCTGGCAGAGAAAAGTTTGAGGCTTTGAGCTGGTGCCCATCAGTGTAACATCAGAGGGCTGTAAGGTGATACAGGAAGTTGCACACTGCAGTAATCTGGATAAACCAGAACTGGCTTTAAGTAGCCTACTTGATGTACCACAGTTGGACCTCCTACAGCACAGTGCTCAGCCGGGTCTTTGCCAGAGCACAAAGGTGTATGTAGCAAATGCAGGGATCCAAGTTGCTATAGCTAAACTGCCTTTTCCCCCCATGTGTTTGCTTCTTTGGAACCTGGTTAGTTGTATATATGCTGTGATTGCTAGACACCAAAGAAAGGTCACAACTAGGCAGAAAGCAGTAGTGGAATTAGCATTTGTGGACTCTGAGTCTAGCTCGGTGAGAATAATAACTTCAAGACATGGAATTAAAGTGCTTTGCTACTGGATGAGCTTTAGTGTTAATTAGCTGTGTGAGCAGACATCCATGCAGAACCAGCTAAACCTCCAAATCCCAACCGGTTGTTACTCTGTGGGGAATTATTGGACCTCAGTTTATGTAGATAGGTGGTTTTTTTTATTTTTTCATGTTTATGCAGGGGAGCTTTTGGAGGCTGTTTTATTTTCAGTCACTTGGAGCTCAAATATGAGCTGTCAGCCCACAAAGCAGGGTAGATATTCACTGAGCTCCAAAGCTTAAATCACCTCTGGTTAAAATATCAGTTTTCACTGTTAGGGAAATCTGATTTTTCTAAAGAAAAATATCAGGAATACATGGAAGAAATTTGCTTATCATTTATGTTCTGATAGTATCTTAGTCATAAAAACAGTTTTATTTACAATACATGTGGATAACCTCCTGTAACGTATTGTTTAGAGAGCCCAGGAGAGAAATCAATGAACATGCCAATGCAAGAATTTTGTTATCCCTTCTCTTGGCAGAAAAATATGCAAAGAAAATAATTATTTTGTTGTTTTAAGAGGCATATATTTACCTTCCAACAATTACGTATTGCAGATTGGTTTTATTGCTAACATTAGCCTATCTGCTGCTGCAGAATGTTTGACTGGTTTCTTAAAGAGAAAAAAAAGTATGGTATATCTCAAACACATGGGATATGAAGAGTATGGATTTGCATTAAAAAAGCTGCCTTTTTTTTTTTTTTTTTAGTCTGCAGGCTGAATAAAACACAATCTCCAAATTTTCCAGCTGTGCTCTGTCTACAGATTGCTTTAGAATTTCTGTGCCTTCAATCTCATCTCTCTCTCTCTCTCTCTCTCTCTCTCTCTCTCTCTCTAATTTTTCTCCCTCCAAACACTTCCAAGAGCCAAGAAGATAGTTACTGGTATGCGATGAAGGCTCTGAACAGAAAAGACTAAACTAACATCAAATGGGCTTCTCCTCCTCCCACTCTGCCTACAGAGTCTCTTAAGGAGACCATAGTGCAGTATCAGTACTGCCTCCCTACACATTCTGTATTCTAAGACTCCCTCCTATTCCTTTGCAACCTCCAGTAATTTCACTCAAAATAAAACTCCTAGTTTGGTCTTCTGTGAAATTATTGGTCGTGTCTTCTGGAAGGTGCAAATTGATGAATTCCCTCAGTTCCTCTTAATCCAGAAAAAACTGGGATTGTCAGGTGCTTTTCAGGGGCTATACAAGGACATCCTGCTTTAGTTAATATCCAGTTGGATTCAGCTGTTGGCATCTGCTGTTTCACATTATTAAAGAAACTGGTATATGCCTGATGTCACCTGTCTTTGTCAAGGGTACCCAACTGATGCTGTTTCTATCTAGCCTACATATTAAAGAAAGAGTGTAAGTAAAATGCCAGCACCTACTGCATTGTTGTATCACTGAATAGTCTTTAGCAAATGAGAGTCTTGCGGATACTTTGCATTTCTTTTTTCAGGCAACAGAGGTGAGCACTGACATGTGGAAGAACACTCCTGGGCAGGGCAGCACCCCTGGTTGTAGGAATCTTGTGGGCCCTCCCTCAGCTTTACCAGAGACCTCTGAGATACTAGTCCAGCTGACAAAAAGGTGAATGTAAAGTTCATTGCACAAAGATGGGATTTATTTCTGAACTTTGAAGTGACAGCTTGTTTTGCCATGATTACAAAGGGAAAAAGAAACCCTCTGAAGCTGGTGATAGGAGAATATGGCTGAGAGAGTAGAGGGATGGCACTTTAACTGCACTGTGCTAATGTTTGTAGCTTTCCTTTGTCCCATATGAGAGAAAATAACCATATTTAGACCTCCTGAAAGCAGCCAGAAAACCCTTGTCACGACATCATATTAGCTTTGATCTGGTGTACTTGATTATGTATTTTTTATTTATTACAGGCTCTCAATTTTCTTTCTTTGCTCTAAAAACTGTACTCAGAGTCTTGAATCACTTTTCTCCATATCAGCGAATCTGCTTATTGAAACCTGTTAGAGGCCTCTACAAATAGTCTTCAAAAAGGAATAAATGAAAGACACCAGTGAAAAGTGAAGTTTGACCAGAGGGCAAAGTTCTGTCAAAAACACTTTATCTTTCTTTGTTACTGAGACATGACCAGATGTTTGTTTATAACAAAATGCCTGCGTTGGGATTTTTGAAAGCCCAGATGAGGAAAACTGTGTAATTGCTTCTAGGACTGCAGTCATGCCCTAGCTGCAACCTGGGTTGATGTGTCCTAAAATACTATATCTGGAGATTCTGGGAGTGGAATGGAAGTGTACATGTTTTTCCTGAAAGGAGATAGGGCTGTCAGTTCAGACACACACTGAACATCTGCTCTGCCTGGGCCCTGTGGTTTAACTAGATTAAAACACCACGTTAAAATGATCATCAGTCAATCAGAAAGCTTCCTCACTCTGAGAGACATAACATCATGCTTGGTGCTGCACTTTCCAGATAAGCCAAAGTGTTGTGCTAAGAAAAAAAAAAATCAGAACAGTGAAATGTTTCACAATTGTGGTTTGTTTGGCTTTAGTGACATCACGGACTAATGTTTAACCTAGGATCAAACAACTTGGAATTTGTTGTCCTAAAGGATTTTAAATCTAGATAATTATTTTGATTATTAATTTTGATTATTTTAATCTTGGCTATTAACTCTAGTTAGCAAAATGAAATGCAACTCACATTCTAGCTTTGGGAGAGTTTCCAATCAATAAAACTGTAGCACAGACTGCAAATTTGTGTTGTTTCAGTGGCACAGAGATAATTTTCCTTTTATTTAAACCCCTGGATAGCTATTTAAGACTATCAGACTACAGGTCTTATAAATTATAGAAGTTAGGAATTGCCAGGAAAGTTCTGTTTTATTAATAAAAAGAAAGGCATTACTAAAAGAAAAACCAGTCCTGCCAGACAAATTAAGATAACTCTCTTCAGTTAGGATTTAGCTGTGAGTTAGTTGTCTATGGCAAAGGATTATTTCTATAAGCATGATACAATTTGCTAACAATTAAGCAAATGTTGATCTGAAGTATATTGTGATGATGTGTATGGCCTTTTGCTGTATAAATTTTTAACTACCTAAAATTAAATGTCTTCTTGCCTTTGTTAAAGCATTTAACCAGTTTGGTTTTGGTTTTTTAATCAAGAAGAGAAGGTAGAAATGTCTATTTTCGTTTACATAGTGTATGTAACCATGTAGTTTCTGAAATCTAATGTAGACCAGCCATAAAATCTATTCAGAATTGTTGAAGCACCGTGTTAATGAAAAAAAACTTCTATAAATCAACCTACAACAAGCTGATGTCCCCTTTCAGAAATGCCCACTGCATGTTGAGCAAGCATCTGGTGAAATCTGGATACTTTTTTGTCAATTAATTTAATAGCCAAATGTGCAAAAGAGCTTACTGCAAATATTTCAATATTTTTGCTGATGGAAGTTACAGGTATAAATTGAGAGACTGGAATCAAGGGACAGATTATGCCTATTTGGAGCCTGAAGCACATTATAGCATATGGACCCTGTGTGCTTCTCCTGCCCCCCTTCTCATTCCTTCCCTCACTCTTGGAACTGCAGTGGGGAGAAGGCTTCCTTCTTAGGACGTGTCAGTGATCCTTTTCCTTTGCAGACAGGGGACTTCTTGGAAGACCAGACAGCTATGCTCTGGAGGCTTGGCCTGCCTGCTGCACGTTTCTCTGAGAGATATTTGACTACTCCTTTATTGGGGGGATGCTGAAAGAGGCTTGCAGTGATAGATCTCACTGAGATGCAAGGATGTGTTCATACTGCAGACCTTAGAAAGATCACACTGTATTGGATAAACACCATGTTTTCAACCTTTAAAAAAAAATTAAAAATTGTAGGCTAGACTTGTTTGAAAGATGAGAAAAGGAACTGAGAACTCAGTATTATCAGATGATCTCATGACCAGGGGTGGTAAAGTATAGCATTTAGGTGTCTGCACAATAACCTCTCCTGCTGGAAGCTGCTCCAAAAAAGTCATATTTACAGGCAACAGTCTAGTTCTGTGTAAAGTTCTGAGGAAGAAAGCTCTGTTTCTTAAAGGAAAGATGACAGTGGCAGAGCAAAACAGTGAAACCTCAAAATGAGGTAATTGTTCCTTTCTAGTCTTAGATATTTTCTTTCTATTCGTAACTGACCATGTCAGATTGCTGATGCCGTGTCCCCATATCCCAGCTCCTTTCTCATTTACCCTCTTCCAAAGGGAAAAATACTATAGGAGTAATGAGCAACTTCTCAAGAAAACAATTAAGGTTCTTGTTATTGAGGGAAGCATTTTCTGTCATTTAGGCTGTGGTCACCATGTGTGGCACCTGGTGACCTGTGAGGGCACCTGGCCAAGGGTAACAGCATGCAGCCTGTCAGCTCCTCTCTACCTGCCCTATCACATGCTCCCAGCCCACATTTCTGCTGAAGGGCAAATCTGACACAGCTATGCACAATGCTCAGTACACAGGCAGTTACCATGAGAGCAGTTAATGCACCATAAAGTTACTCCTGAGCTTGCCTTGTGATATCTTCTCTGTGCTCTCACGCCTGGTCCAGTGTTTTACTGACACTTGAGAATTTCAGAAAAGCATGCAGTAATTACAGTGTATTATTATCATCTGCAGTTCTGATACGTAGCTTGTCATAAAATGCCTCTTAAACAATTTATTGGGTTTTTTTCTTTCCTTTAAGTGTTGTTGCAAATGACATCATTTGTGTGTGAACTTCAGTTGGATATGGTAACACCTTGTAAAGTACTTTAACATGACAGAAATACTTAAGTAAAATTTGGGTTTGGTTTCAAAGGTCTTCCCTTTAGAACACTGCAGTAAATTCAGCCCCCAGATTGACACTCTTTTCTCTGTATAAATTTAGTTTTCGAGGGCAAACATTGCTTCATGGTGCAATTTAATTGCTTTAAAAGGGAAAGCTACAGTTGTGCTATATATCTACACTGGCTTTCCCTAGCCTTTGGAAAGTATATGGATTTACAATTAAGCATCAGGGATGCTCTAATCTGTCACATATTTAGGTTTGTTGAATCCATTAGCAAGCAATAAAATCTCTGGTATTCAGTTTTTCTCACTGCTTATGTCATATTTTCATCCCACCCTTTCACCCTCAGCTTTGATTTTCTTTCACTTTTCCCAGTTTATTTACAACCACTAAATAGATATGATGCCACTCCTGCTTTGCAGCTCAGCACACAGGGAGTGGTGGATCACTGTGTTGGGCCATGCCTATTCAACCTCTGCTGCTTGTGCGGTGTGTTCTAACTGAGCTTTCTCCATCATACCTCTAAGCCCCTCGGAATGAAGTCTACCTAGTAAGGCTGGGCTCTTAAAATAGATGTGAGCACCACAGATTCCTTGCAGTTCTTTGTATTCAGCCATTTAAACACAACTGTTCCTCACAATATCCTTCTTTAACCCAATATATTCCTGCACTCTCTAGCCTGATGTAATCCTTCAAGTCCTGGGCAGGACCTAGAATTCCAAGAGATTCATTGGAGTGTGAGTGTATTTTCAAGCCTCAAAATGAGGCTTTGTTATAAAAAAAAAAAAAATTAAAAAAAATTTAAAAAGCAGCAAAACAAAACCAAAGAGAAGGTGCTAGAACAGAATAGATTCTGTGAACACAGTTCAGAAGTATGTGTATGGCCTACACCTAAATAAAAGTCTTCATCATTTCTTCTCTCCAGATTCAGACTAACCTGGGATGGAACGACATACATAACATGGAGATGTCTCATGAGAGAGGGCAGGTTTATCCTCAGTATGCAAGAAAGGAAAAGGACCTCACCCTGTTAGTCATTGTGGTGATTAAAACATTTACTGGTTATGGGGAATGATGGCCTCTGCCACAGCCCATTTGTAATGAGTAAAGTTGGTTTGCAGTCGGTTAGAAACTGCTCTCAGGAGTGCCCTGAACAATTGCAGATGACATGCATGTTGATACCAAGGAGAAAAAGCTGAGAGAGAAATATAAATCTGAAAGAGGTTCTAGGGAAACATTCCTGAGCTTTTTGGGCAGACTTCAGAAGGAAATTTCAAGGAAACAAACAAACAAACAGGATGCCTTTTGATGAATCTAAACTCTTACAAAGAAAAGGCAGAAAATCCCAAGGCAGGTGAAGCCCAAAGCCTGTCATTTGGGTTTTTTGGCTATCTTGAGTCCTGATGATGCCTGTTGTTTGGAAGGAGGGCCAGGAACTGGAAAAGCTACCCTCACCTGGGGAGAGTTTGGAAACGTTCATGAAGAGTGCACAGCATGCAGGAGAGGGAGTGATAAAAGTGCCACTAAACAGGGAGAGTTCCTCAGGGGAGCCCTGAACACTAGCACAGCAGGTAAATTAATCTGGAAACACTTTGCTAGCTGTTGGCTGGGGGCATAGCCAAGGCAAGGACTGAATTTGGAGGAAAGAACTGCTATTCTGCCAAACTGTGTAGCTGCATAAAACATGATGCAGGAGCCTCCTCTGAGTCTAAAGTAGGTACAAAACTTCTACACAAAGCAGAATACAGGTTGGGAATTACCTCTCTGTGTTTAACTTATGTTTATCTATGGAGCAATTTTAGAGGACTGGAACACTATTAGTTTAGATGTAGACAGTGTATTGATGGGGTTTCAGGAAAAGCTGGAGGCAGCAACAGGTGAAATGTAAACGCAAGCTTTACCAATAAGGGGTTTTCAGCATATATGGGTAAAAAAGCTGCTGATGATAAAATTTGCAAATGTCTTTTAGAGAAAAATGTATTTTACTAGACCAAAACTATGTCAACCACATCGAGAGGGTAAGCTTACTGGAAATACAGGGGACTTACCCTATTAAAGCCTTCAAACTCATCTTTCAGGTAACAGGGATGTTTATAGCAGGGTAACAAGTGATCTGAGGAATGGATTTGTCTCTAGAAGACTGCCTTTGCTGGTAGGTATGTTGCTCTTAGACCAATTAGTTAAACTGTGGTGTCACGGTGGCAAATTTGGGTTCCACTGGGTAGGGAAATTGAGTAATTTGGCTTAACTTGCTAGCATGGGGTGAGGGTTTCAGAGGACTGCTCCTGAGAGCTGAGCAGGTCTTTTAGGCCTTTCCATGAGCTTGGCTTCACCTGATGACCTTCTGCTGGCACCGCAGTGCTCTCATACAGAAACATTGCCTGACACCCCCTGCGCTGCCCGTTTGGTGGGAGCTTCGCTCTGGCCCATGCGGGAAGCGATGCGGCGTGTCTGACTGCAGTGGAGAAGCCAGCCTGCCCCCCTTGCCTCCCTCCTTGCCTCTCTCCTTGCCTCCCTCCTTGCCTCCCTCCCTCCCGCAGTGTAGGGCGTGCAGCACGTGCCGGCCTTGGCTCCCCTGTGGAGCAACCTCAGCCTGCAGGACTGTGACTTTTCAGGTTACAATAAGTTCAATTAGAGTCAAGGTTCGCTCCAAGCTGCTGATGAACTGGCAACTGGTGTCTTGATGATCTGTTTGTGATTATCCTACTGAGAGTTTAATTTAGTTTTATTTTCCTGTTGATATTTGCTTTCCCAGGGGCAGGGCATTGCATTGCATACTCTGTATGCAACATTAGGGTTGCTTTTCAAACATGTAAATAGAGACAAGTTATTGCTCTCAAATCCCTAGCTATTAGGGCTCATTTTTAGTGCTATATACATTTACTACAAATCCCTTGGTTTTTGAAGCCCCTGTTTCTGTTCTCAGATCTCAATCTCTATTTAAAAGTAATATTAGAGTTGATTAACTGTAAGGAAAATAAGTATTTGCTGACTAAGGCAATGCCCCTAAATGCAGCAGATAGATTATCTTCAATGATGGTTCAAACAGCTTCAGGACTGGTTGATCTTTTGGTTTACTATTATCAATGCTGTAATTTTGTTTTCAAGACTGGAGTTTCTTCTCACAGAAAAAGTTTGTTGCAAGGCTGACCTGCCTAATACCTCCCTATTAGTAACAGAAACAAATAAGAGTTGATTGTTCAGCTGCTGTCATTTAAAAAAGACTAAATCAACCTGCTGCAAAAGAATAATTCCCTCTCGTAACTTTATCCATTTGCCCTTGGTGGTGACACTGTGGATACCACCCTGGTTGAACTATATATTAGTTTCTAGGGAAGCACTTTGAAATATATAGCTCTGCACAATGTTGTAATTGAAAAAAATTGAATAGCCATGCATGGTTCAGTAATCCGAAAAGAATGCAAAGGTTCAGTTCTAATTGCTTTGCACAATTTAGTACCATTTTTCTGTGCTTTCCGAATGGGTTTATTCTGTTCTATGTATATCTGACTTGGCTGCACTGCCTATGTACAGGCAACCCTATTTTTTAAAAGGATGTATCAGTGTTTTCATTTTATGTTTTGGCCACATTTTAAAAAGACTTACCTAACCAAATAACCCACTCTGGGTGTTTGCTCTTCCATCAAGAAGAGTGTCTGCTCCTCTAGAGTTCTGTGAAGGATTCAGTAACCTGCCTTAAGAGCCTGATTTTAAGATTATCCATTAAAACAGTCTTTCTTTTATTGTGTCTTGGAATCAAGTCTACATTCTCTTTGGACTGGAGAAGCTTTAAAAGGTGCAATGAAATATGTACTTTTTAAAATTTGTGTTATAGCTTCCACTCAGATTGATTTTTGTTTATTTTGCATACAATTCTTCCATGTGTTTCTATATATTAAACCATGTATACTGTCTCTCTGTGAAGAGCAGTTATTCTGAAATCTAAGGAAGAATGACTCTGAACAGACAGTCATCAGACTGGAACTTCAGCTTTATTTTAAAATTGCTTTTTTATTTGAAATAGTTGACATTTTTTCATTGTCACATTTTGCTCTTAGTGCATTCCTCACATAAATTGTACATATAGGGTGACTGTACTTGAGATAAATTTTAAAGAAAAGTTTCTCTAAAGAATTGTTAATATTATTAGTATCTATAAATACCCCAGAGACTAAATCACCTTTCTTCTTTTCAAGGCAAATTACCATACTGCTGATACAGATGGTAATAAAAGTTAGTTTAGATGTAATTCAGAATCTATATATCTATATCTATCTACATATCTGTATCTCAAGCCTTTTCTTTCAAATAACCAGAGGAATCTTTTGGTTGGTGAAGTTTTGCATCTGGTTATTTTAAGATTTCTGCACTGGTTTTATAGTGATATGGATGAAAAGAGAGTCATAATGGGAGTTAAAGCAGGCAACAGCAGTAGGGTCAAATTGTTAAAAAGCTTAGGAAAAACACTTGCAATATTTTTCAAGGTCTGCATAGATATATGTGTGCAAAAGGCATGAATATAAATACAATCACACATTTCATGTGTGCCAAAATGTATGCTAGTAAATATTACAGTGCTTTTGGGAGGCTTATTGGAAACACAATCCCAGATGAGGGAAGTGTATGGGAATAAGTATATTGTCAGACTATCAGGATGTGAACAGTACAATGGAACAGCAGAGAGAAGCAACTTTCTTTTAAAAAGTAAGTTTAAAATAAAATTCATCTGCTCTACTTTTGGTAGGAAAACCAAAGACAAATGAAGACCAAGGAAAAGAGAAGATGAAAAGAAATAAGATAAACTGAAGTAAAAATAATTGAAGGTTCAGAGGAAGTGGAGATTGAAACTGCTTTTTGATGTCAATCATTGATATTGCACAGTGTTCTTTCTTCTAGGGCAACAGGTTTTAGAAAGTCTTTAGGAGAGATGAGGAGTTAGTAGATGTTGGAGTCTTTTGTATATATGTCAGTCTCTGGGTAGTTCTAGATGTAAATCCTTGAAACATCCTAACTTTCAGCATATTTGTATTCCAATGATATTGTCTTATTATTCAAGAATTAAAGAGTCTTTTATACAAACTGATTTCTAATTACCTATTGGTATATGTATTATAGGTTATAATACTGCTTTTAAGATAAGTATTTCTTAAAATTAAGGTAGCCAGTACTAGTAGCCTATTTTACTAAGTCCCGCAAACAGTTTGGAACCAATGACTCAGATCTTGGCTAAGCAATTGTCAGATCCTGACTGCTTTCTGTGGAGCTTATTTTACTATAGTTGAAAAAAGAAGCACTGAATTTGGAATCAATAATAGGATATAGAATGAAAGAGTTAATGTTGACAGTTTCACTGCCGTCCTTCTGTTGCAGGGACATTGTTAACAAAGGCTTGATTGTTGTTTTGGCTACAAGTATTAAGTACAAAAGAACTTTATGAGGGTCCCAGACACAGACTGGCATTTAGACTGACTGTCCTTTTCCAAAGCAGCTTTTCTATTAAATAAGTCCATTATTAAAACATGGTAGCTTTAATTAAATCTCTATAATCTTCTATTAGGAAAATGGCATTAGTCTGCTAGCCAGGAAAATATGGTAAGTTCAAACAGTATCCCTGTTATTAGTACTTGATTATCTGTTGGAGTGTTTGATCAAAGGCATGGAGATTTTGATGATGTTGTAGAGTAAGGCTAACCCAATGTACTCAGGACTCTGTGTGTGCTGGGGTTTTAAACAACTACGAGTCTTTCTACATGCTGAATGTAAAATCCTAGAGGCTGCAGAAAATACTGCTCTTGTACTGGTCTAGCTTCTTCTTGAGTAGTGTGATTGTTTCACCACAGAAGTGCTTGAACTAGCATCATGTATCAGTACCCGAGAAAACAAATAAATGTGTAAGCTGTATTTAGCAAACATAAATTTGTCTTCCTCTGGAGTTTGCAGTGCTGGGAACTGTAGGTATATACAAAATAAAATCATTATTGTTGTGTTTATGTTTCAATTAGATTATAACAAATAACTTGATTTTAAACCACAGCTTTAAATACTGGTTCAGATGTGAGATCAGAAGCATGTCTGAGGGATTCAATCCATCTCTTTGGATAAAAGCACTAGAGATACAGAACTCACAAATAACAGTTACTTATGTGGTTGTTTAAGGAGTGAATTTGCATATTTGTGTCCAAGTTGTCTTTAAGATTTATGCTTAGTTCTTGTCTACTCACGACTTTTTATTAAGTGATGTAGTCACACCAGATTGAGGTGGGGAGTGGAGCACAGGTGATCTCTGTTCACAGTGTCCGAGCACACAATACCATGGAGAAGTACTCAGGTTGTCTGTGTCATCAGATAGGCTAATTCTTTCTTCTAGGGAAAGGCAATAAAAGAAAAGATCATGGAGCTGTTTGTGCTGGAAGTTCACTTGTCCCTTGTCCATCATCACTGCCCTTCCTCCTTCCAATGAGATCACTGTCAGCTGCTGTTTACTTCAGGGGAATGAGCATGAAGTCCCATGTGACAAATACGAAAATGATGGTAGTCCTAGACTTCTGAGTTTTATAAGAATGCAATTACCTTAAATACAGGCTGTTACTACCACCGCAAAAAAAAGGAGAGGGAGATGCAATTACCCAGAGAGCAAGTGGCATGCTTTTCATTGATTAGACTGTCCTGTTTGATTAAATTCTGCAGTATTTTTAATTTTCTAACCCTAATTGCTGCCTTACGTTTTTCTTTGTTCTAATTCATCTGCTTTCAGGTCCAGATTTATTTTTTCAATGCGTTCAGATTCTCCACAAATTTATCCTGTCATTATGTGTTTTGTTTCTCTCTGCAGATGGTTATTTGACAGAAAGTTTCCATCTACTCCAGAGAATGGGTCCTGTAAATACCCTTTGTGGTTCTCAGATGGAGTACTTCCAAAATGGAATTGATTAAAAGGTCAAAAAACATTACTGTTGCAATGTCTGAATTACTCCATCAAAGTGGTATTGTGACAAATGTGTGCAAATCTTTTCATGAGACTGGTCTGGATTTAAAAAGAATTATTCTATCTTATATATCAGCTTTCTAGTGTTTCCCAACAAGAGAGACATTTTCAAATTATGGATAGAAACTAGTCTTTCCTCTTACACTAGTGTCAATGAGTAGTAACTCTGGAGGCAATGAGGTTCTCCTAATCTGAATTACAGTAGGAATTATATTTGCAGTATTTAATCCATGTTTCAAATTCTGGAAATTCTAAGTTGTTCAAAGTAGCTGTTTTGAAAACAATAGCTTCATTAGTGTATCCAGCTCAGGTAAGACTTTTTGTAGAAAGTACAAGTAACCAGAGCGTAGCTGGGCCTTTCAACATCAGAATCACTGATGGGGAGCCAGTAAGTATAAGTAATTTCAGACTTGTTTCTCATATAGTACCTGACACAGGAGAAGAGACGGGGGTATGATTTCTCTTGCTCAGAAAGTCATGGAAGGCCAAGAAAGTCTCAAAGGTGATGATACTAATTTATAAGGATGTCATGGCTGGGGCTTGATAGAAGGTTCATTCTCAGCTTATTTTCACAGCAGCCTTTACTATCTTGTTATCTAGCCATCCCACAACAGGATATAAATTTGCTCCATACCATTTAAAAAGCACCCCGCAAATAATTATTTGCCATTGCATCTTAGTTATCTGCACTGAATCTGAATGGAGACAACATAATTGTAGTTTTTAGTGCCAGCTGGGTAAGACCCATATGGTACCTCTTCCTTGTGATTTTTCTAGCAGCAAAATGTCAGTGAGCTGATGTGTATACTCCATGGTAAAACACAAACCTTTGCTCCATGATGAAAGCAAAGCCTCGGTGTGAATAACCTCTGTGTCTCTCTACTCACTTGAGAGCAGAGAGAGATAATTTATGTCTGTCTGCAACATCATGAGTAAACTGGGCACTTGAACTAAGCCTCAGGAGCTTTAAGAGAGTTGTTTTTACCTTTTCTTATGTGTCCCTGTAAAAACAGAACTTATTTTGGAATGTAGTAAGTCAGTTTGTGTCACTCTGGTTTTACCTCGGCAATCAGTGGTCAGACTGGTATAATGATTATGTACATATTCTTCTTAAAGTTTGTATGTGTTTAATTGGTTTTAAGAATGGGCTTAAATTTCAGAAATTTAAAATTTCTTTCAAATTTTCATCACAAAGTCGCAGAAAGGTTGAGGCTGCAAGGGAACTGTGGAGGTCATTTGGTTCAACTTCCCTACTCAAGCAGAACCACCCAGAGCCAGTTGCCCAAGGACCATGTCCAGAAGGCTTCTGAGTATCTCCAGTGCTGGAGACTCCACAACCTCTCTAGGCAACTTGTGCCAGTACTCCATCATGCTCACAGCACAGAAGTGTTTCCTGATGTGCAGTGGGACCCTCCTGTGTTTCAGTTTGCATCCAGGACCTCCTGTCCTTTACTGGTCATCACTGGGAAGAGCCTGATTTCATCTCCTTTGTGTCCTTCTTATGGGCATTTATACACATTGAGGTCCTTGATCCTATCAAAAATGATAATTTCAAAGGAAACAGAATGTGCCTATGGTTTTGAACAAAGTTGGTTTTGCATGAATTCTGAGAGTACTTCTATCTGTAGGGTGTGTCAGAGGTGCCTAACCTCCACTCTAACCTAAACACCTTTTGCAGACCTGCCTTTTGATCACAGAGGAGCACTTTGGCTCCATGGGCAACAGTGCTGACTGGCATAGTTTGAGGCACAAATCTGGGGCAAATTGTTACTGGCAGGGTAAAGGGAAAGATGGTAACAGAGAGAAGCCACTAAGAACTGAATTTGTGTGACTAGTAAGTGGTGATGTGCCAGATGAACTGTTGTGGTGGGCAAATGGCAACCTCTAAGCTTGGGCTGGGGGATGATAAGGAATGTCTTATTGAACTAGACAAGTGACCTTGTTTCTTGAACAGTGAGAAGTATTCAACATGTGAGACTGTTCTCTGGAAACATTTAGGGATTGCTGGTGTTATTGCCGTTTATCTAAATTATCTGGACAAGAAAAAGTATTTTCAGAAAAATATGACTTTGCATAATCTAAAGCACTATACAGAGACAGTAGAAATACTGCAGTTCAGTAAAACAGGAAAACTAAATTGTAAATGACAGGACAGTCCAGTTCTGTATTTTGCAGTATCTAATGAAATGACAGATGGCAAATGTAAAAGATAGAACATGCTACTATATAATCCTCTCAAACACTCTTAGTTTCTCATTAGAATTAATTTACTATTCTTTCACAGACTATTATTTCATGGCAACATTTGTGATTTCTCATATAATATTATTGCTTCGACAAAAGCTCCTTTGGATGAGTGTAGGCTGTAAAGTAGCACATTGCCAAGTTAGGAAATAGATCTTTTTCAAAATAAAGTCCTATAACAGGAGAAAATAAACACACAATATTAAGGAGCACCTTCTGGAGAGGTTCCCCACATTCTGTCACCACTGGAGGGGGAGAAAAACCTTTGTCTTCTGTAGTTTTTCCTGGCTAGCAAGAGGAGCTGTACACAAAAGCTTACCCTGGTCCCTTTGGTCTGCTCTTAGTGCTGGGCACTGGTATTGGGTCTGGTCTTAGCTGGTGACCTGTACATGCAAGCTAACTCCTGGCTTGGTGCCTGGCTGGACTTGCAAAAATGCTCAGGGTCTGCCCAGTCGGTGGGCAGTGTCCCTGCATGCGTCTTAAGGTGGAGGTCCTTTCTTTTAACTCATGTTCCCGCTTGAATTTAGATCTTCTCCCTTGGTTTTACAGTGCAAGAGCTTGAACACAGGGAAGAAAAATACAAGCATGTAAACAGGCAGTGCACTGTAATCTAAGTGCTGCAGCATGGCTCTCATCCCTCCAGGTCACCTGCTGAAACAGCTCTGGTGGCTCTCGGGTACCACATATGTCTGTCACAGCTTTGCCAGCAGCATTGGTCTGCCCTTGTAATATTCATGTTCTCTTTTTGTTTTGGCAGCCTACACAAATTTTCCTGAGGAAGGAACACATTCAAGGGAAGGAAAACAATGAATTCAAAAGCATTGAGCTACTGAAAAACAAGGTTCACGGCCACTTCCCCTATGATAGCATTGCTGTGAGTGAAGCTTCATCACTGGTGTTGTGTACAGCTATTGCAGGGCTGGGCTGTCATCTCTCATTATTTAGAAACTGAGCAAATGGATTGCATTACTTCTTCAAACAGTCTTCTGAAATCAGGCTGTTGAACAGAACGAGGCATCAGTGCAGCTACAGACTGTCACGTGGTTTGAATTGAAGCAGTCATCTTTTCTCCACTCTCCCTGAAGCATCAAGGAGTGCCAGTGTCAGTGCACTACCAGGGCAGTATGGAATTGAAATGCAAAAGAACTGTGGGTTTGTTTGGTTTTTTGTTTTGTTTTGTTTTTTTTTTTTTTTTTTTTTTTTTTTTTTTTTTTTTTTTTTTTTTTTTTTTTGGGTTTTTTTATTTTTGACATTTTGTTTTGTTTTTTTTTTTTTTTTTTTTTTTTTTTTTTTTTTTTTTTTTTTTTTTTTTTGTTTGTTTGTTTTGTTTTTGTTTTTTGGGGTTTTTTTAGTAATGAAAGTGTAAAACTGATCAGTTGGTCCAGAGCTGAAGTAAAATATTTAGTGAAGAATAAGCCTCACAAATACAAAATTGTAAAGGAGACTACAACATGCAGTGGAAATTTTCCTCTTTTTTTGGGATTCCACAGTATTGTGGTAGTCTGTGAAAAGTTTGAAATTTGTGAAAGTTTGAGTAGCATCACAGAATCTCTTTAATGGAAATTCCTGTCACTTTGTGAGGCATTCAGATGGAATTACCAGACTAGGAGTACCCACACATTGGGAAGTTTCTTATGATGCTCTACTACCATTATGGGCCCTTCAATATGTCAGTAATGAATCACCACTTTGAAAGTAAAGCAGCAGTAGGGTAGAATTCATTTTGGCCATAAGAGGGAAATGGGCACAGAAACCCCTCATTCTGCATGCAGAACTAACTTAACAAATCATGGAAGTATAATGATTTGTGTTTGCATAACCTAATTTTTTGTTAAATTGCTGGAATCACAGTTCCTGAAATATACTATGTGTGACCCAAAAGCAAGACTGTTTAGAACTAATTTTTCAAATTGTGGATATTTTACTTCTGTGGGACATTGTGCTCAGTAGCACTTATTTCTACTGTTTGGTTTTGGTCTTCTGCGTAGTTTGTGCATAGCCTAAAACATTTAAAAATAAAGAATCAAGTAGCAGTCTTGCAGTTACAGTTTATGATTAAAAATGTGAGAAAAAAACTCTGCATATAAAATCCCTAAGTATGACATTGGTATTGGTGTCAGTGTTGTCTTAATTTTATCATTATTGTCTTCTTTTCCAGTTTACAGATTAGTTTGTCTTTTGCAGTGGCAGTGACAAGAGGTGGTGAGTATGAAATATAACCATGTTTGTGTTTGGAAAAACTCAGGTATATTTTGCTAAGAAAATGCTCAGGTTCTAAGTGAAAATGAGAAGAAAGCTGAGATGACAATAATAAAAATAATTCTTTAGTTTTCAAAGACGAAGACCACCTTATTAAACCTGGATCAAAGCCACCTCCTTTTGAGTTAAAGAGTAAAACCTGAGTATACCTTCCCTTTTATTGTTCTGATGATGTGTAATGTGACAATTTCTTTCCCTAATGATACTCTTTTGTACCTACCTAATCTTATATCGCTCTGATGATGCACAATGTTGTGATTTCTTTCCCCTTTTGTACTTACTTACTAATGTGGCTGGCAGATTAAGATGTAAAATACAGGTTTTTATTTATGACTAAACCCCAAGTTTTAGTTCTTCACATACTGCCTTCTCTGAGGTGTCATCTGCAATCAATAATGCTATGAACAAGTTTCTTCAAGGACATATTCCTTTCTCTAGTATTATTTGCTTCTATTTTGACAAACAAACTAGAATCAGAGTAGTCTAAAATTCAAGCATGGATTCATTTTCAGCAGGTCAACTTGTAATAAAAAAAGGAAAGTTTAAACTTGTTAGAGGGAGGCACATCAATGAAAGTTAAGGAGATTCAGAAATCTAGGAAATTAATATTATTAATCCGATATGGCATGTATATGCTCTTTCAGATGAATTTTAGTCTATCCTGTTTCTAAACCCACTAAGTACTAATGAGGGGAATAGCAGTGACTTCTAGATATACTCATTTTGTCTCTTTCCTCATTTACTCTTGTGGAGTAAAAACCCAGCAGATATGCAATGCCATTGTAGGCACCACAGACAACAACTTGAAATGCATAATAAAAATTCTCAGTATATTAGACTTGTCCTTCTGTGATTAAAAACATATCTTAACAGCAGACATCTGTTGGATAACTTACATGGTTCCTTATTGTCGTGGTATGTGAGAAAATATTGCAGGCTGTATTGCTCGGCCCTGTTAGACCCTGGTATGTTGCGGATGCACAGGAAATTAAGCATATGCTCAGTGGTGGAGTTGTAATAACATGCAAGTTTGGTGTAATCTGTTGAAATGAGAGAGTGTCATTCCTTGTGCTCTGTCCTATGGTAGGTAAAAGGGGGGAATGCTGGGAGCCTTCCTCCCTTGCCTGATCTCATGTGATAGATCTGGTTGACCATGAATCAAGTTTGACAGAAAAAAATAGGTATGTGATAAGCAGCATGCTAACACGAAAATAAATTTTCAGCTACTCCCTTGAAGCCTTGTGCTATGGCCATTGCATGAGATCACTGTACAGAGCAGTGTTATGGAGCAGAGCACCACTCTCATTAATTTTCACAAGTGAAGTTAGATTATTTTTTTCCCCTCAGTAAACATACCTCCTTCAGGCTTCCTTAAATGGGATACCTCTTTCCTTCGTATAAG
Source organism: Scytalopus superciliaris (assembly GCA_013400415.1). Lineage (NCBI taxonomy): Eukaryota > Metazoa > Chordata > Aves > Passeriformes > Rhinocryptidae > Scytalopus > Scytalopus superciliaris. Next base: position 265,574 of record VXBX01008844.1, read on the forward strand.
TAGTTTTCTCCCTGTGAGCACAACCAACCCAGCTTTTGAAAAGTGACTGTTTTGAAGTCAAAATAGCAAAATAGCACAGTGGGTTGCCAGCATTGCAGCAAGTTTTGTTTGTGTGTACTTTCAAAGCAAAAAAAGACCTTCAGTGTTATAACAAAGTGTTTCAGAAATATTCAGGGCCAACTTTGTGTTTTGGAAGTAAATATGCAATGATGCCCATGAAAAAAGTCACCAAGGACATAATATTTGTGTTTTGGAAGTAAATATGCAATGAAGCCCATGAAAAAACATCACCAAGGACAGAACAATTATTTACATACCCATGGTTACTCTGAAATTTTTGTGTTACAAAGGTATCAAAACACATAAAAAGCTTTATGAAGTAGATTTTTAAATTTTTGAAGATTCATATGAATAAAAGCATATTCAGATTGATGATAGCACAGGTTTAAATCTTGTTTCAGAACACAAATTAGCCTCTATGGAATTTAAGGAAGAAACTCATGTTAAATCTGAAAATAGAGTTTCCTGCTGAGACACTGGGGTCTTTTCCCCCAAATCCGAGTCAAAGTGGGACTATGTAAGAGCAGTGAGCTGTTTGGATATGGTGAGGTGGTTACCACAGAATTGTATCTCCACATACATATATATGTATCCTGTCCTTGTTGCCAGCCTGGGAGCTGCAGTAAGCACTGAATCCTTTTTACAGTGAATACCGTATTATCAAAGCACTAAGATTCAGAAATGGAGCTTTGTGCCTTTACAGGATATAGACAACAACTGAGGCTATGCCTCTAGAGCTCAGGTTTTACATTGAGGTAATGTGATCAATACCAGGAAATGCAGAGGTGAAGGAACATGCTGGGCAGTTGTCAGTCTGCCTCTTCAGGACCGATGATTATTGTTGCCAAAATCAAAGTTAACAAAGTACCAAAAAGGTTGTGATTTGTCCATTTCTTGGCCTTCTCAAGTTGACACTGGAGATGTTTTGTACAACAGAATGTGATGATACCAGTATCAGAGCAACTGGGTTGATTTTATTTGCTGTGGTATACCTGCTTTAGGGAGCACGGAAGTCAAAGTGGATGATTTTATGATGCTTTGTTTATGGATAGGTATGAGAAATGCTCTCCCCAGTGCTGTGTCTGGCTCAAAAGAGTTAATTTGAACAGGCATTTCAGCTGGCTTCACTCTGTTGGCTGTATCTAGGCTGAGTGATAGAGAAATTCCTTGGAGCTAAGCTGTGAGTGTAATGTGAAGAAAAGTCAACACGTGCTATGAGAAATCAGGCATGTCTTTTCCCAGTGTTTTACTTGGTATGTTGTATGAATGAAGAGTTTTCTTCCTGGAACAGTGCAAGTGGTATGATAGCATATAAGCCAGCTGGCTTTAGAACTTGGCAAGTAGTGAGTGAAAAAGGTTGAGAAATTCTCCTCTCGGAAGTGATGAAGAAGTGACTAGTACCTAGCAAGTATGGAGAACTTCTGTCTGATTTGTAGGCCACATGCTAGGAACTCCTCTGGGCTATGTTCTAGTGAATTATATGAACTGAAAGGTTCAACTTCTATAAGTGGCACAAGTATTTTTCCATCTACAATATTTCCTTTTTTCATCTTTTTCTTTTTAAATTTTCCCAGTGTCTGATTAAGCAGGTGAATTACTTTGTGTATAAGTAGTATATTTTTTTAAAAAGAAGGCCCTTGATAGTGCTCAATTCTGACAAATTTAGTAAGTGTTTATGCTACCTGATGTCAAAACAATTTACCTTTTTTTTTATATATAGCTACAGCTAAAGCTGTTTTTTATGGCTACTTTAGTCTGAATAAATATTTCTGACTCACTGGATCAAGACGAAACCACAATTGGTAGTTGCTTCTTTTAACAAATACCAGACTGGGACAGCAATTAACAAAAAAGTCTAGAAGAAGCTTATGGTTGCTTTTGGACCTTGGACCAATCTGACCATATTCTGATAAAGGAAGATTTGAAGCAACAGATATGTACATAAATTTTATGTTTTCAAGTAAAGCTGTGGGGATAGACATACAGTCAAACAGCACAGAGATCCTGCTTTCTGGTGTAGTCACAGTAAATATGAAAATCCCAAGGTGTCCTCATCTGGACTAAGGAATTTAGAATTTATCATAGGAAATCTTTGGTAAAATGAGGAATTGTTCCCACTCTTCTTTTTATCTTTACTCATAGACTAAGTGATTCCAGGGGATTTGCCCAGTATAAGGAGGAAGTTGATCCTGAATGCGTTTTTCTCAGTATCATACTTTTCATTACAGAACTAGAAAGATCTACCTTTTTTATTTTTTTTTTTTAATTTTTTTTTCCTTCCCCTGAAAGGGGAAACTCCCCTGCCCCAACTTTTTGGTGTGCGTCCTTATTTTTAATAATACCACAGAATTCTTTGCCTTGCAGTGAACCAGTTCCACAAGGAGATTGCCACATCAGATTATGTGAGTTTTCTTCATTTCCAGGCAATGCTATTTAATATACATCTGCTATGTAATAGATGCAACAAACCGAAATGATTTTCAGTTGCGTTAGTCTTTATTGGATCTGACCTCTGGTCTAGGAGGTGAAGGGAGAGTGGAAAATGAAAGCTGATTTGGTATTAGTTCACTATTCATATTAGAAAAAGTAAATGCTTTTGCGGTTTTCCTTACAGAGGTGTCTTTATTCATTTGACATGCCTTTAATAACTAATTCTAGTTGTCTGGTTGCCAAGATAGATTTCCTACAGGCAGACTTAAAAGTGATTTTGTCCTCTTTGAATGCATGGCTTCAAATGATCCCAGAACAGCAAACATTAAACTTCCCCCTAGACCTTGAGATTTTCTGAAGCACTGTAATAACATAAAAGGATAAGACTATTAGAAAAAAAAATTAATTAAGCATGCTCAATATATTTGCAGGACAATAAAACTCCTTGTTTTTCCATGCAAACTAATATGTCCTTTCTACTGTAGGACATATGCTGCAGATTTCTCACAATGCCCATTTTATGGATTTATCATCATTTATAGTTGCCTGGGAATGAGAATGTTTTGTAGGCTTCATCTGAAAGCAAGAAGCCAACAGAACTCAAGTTTTTGCTTTCACAGATGGCTTTTTCAGTGTTTTTTTCTCACATTATCACAGAGCTATGAATGTGTACCTAGCATATGTGTATCTGTATATCATGCATGTCTATGACCATATGCAAAGCTGGCATGTGAACTGTGAAGTAGGATGCCTTCCTTGTCAGTTAACTGTGCTGTGTACATAAAGCAATTAGGAGCAATATTAAAACTTGGCTTCATACACAGTCAAACTGAGCTTGGGTCTGCTGGTTGCTCAGAGAAAGTGCATGAAAAAGAATATTGTAATTTCCAGGCATGAACTTGCACTGTCAAGGGGTGTATCTGCTGTGGGGCTGTCCTGGTGCATTTTGGGTTATGCTAGGTCAGAATCTGAAAGCTGTCACTCTAGTGTACTGATAGCCATAATCCAGCTCCTCTTTGGGTTACTGAAGTCTATAAGGTATTAATCACAGGTCCATAGAAACAACCAAAGACTACCTATTTCTAGCAGCTGAATGCCCTGCTTACATCAGTAATTCTTGTTATTTCTCCTTCAATACATTATCTTACATCTAATACAAAGCAATTTACTCTCTTTTGGTTGACCTCAGTGGCTGACTTCAACGTGTTTTGTTGTCATTCTGATACTTCTGTACTGCCAGTACCGTGGTCATCAGAAATTTTGTCAGCACAGTTTCACATTTTTATGTGGAAGACACGGCTGTAAATATCAAATATGATCAGTCCTAACTGTGAACAACTCCACAAGTAGCCATGAGTAGCCTCCAATGGAGCTGATAATACTTCTCAGTTACTAACTACTGTTAGTCTTGTCCCTTTCACTCGTGATTGTTGTGGGGGTTTTGTGTGTTTGATTTTTGGTTTTCCCCAGTTTTCCTAATAATTTGCTCTCTACTGCTGGATTGAATGTTTAGACAGGTGAGATCTTTCATTGTCTGGGAAACTAGTTTGCTTTCTAAATGAAGTTTCAAGGTTTGTCTGGATGATTGGTAAAACCATGTTGCACATTTTCTATATAACTGTACATAATTTTTTTTTCTTTAAAAATTTGTGGTTTACTTAGTACCCATGGACTAGTAAAGGTCAGGACCACTGTATGACTCAGTTCCCCTGAAAACTTTCAGTGGTGCAGGAGTCCTGTGTTATAAATTAAATTTCATTTTCAGAAAAAAACAAAGTCATGCTAGACCTCCTTTGCTGCAAAAGCAGGGGGTTTTATGCCAGTGATATGATGAATGATTGCTCTAGAAACAGCTTGCAGCTTATAACATTACCCTGCCAAAAGAAAACTATGAAAGCCAACTTGCACAATACAAACCTGCTTAAGGATTTGCAGTTTTAAAGCAGAACAGTTGTTTGGAAATGCAAATAAATATTTTGGAAAGTTTCTAATAAATATTGTATTATTTTTACAGGACACTGATTCTCACGCCATGCAAGTTATAGCCATTTAATTGTATTTTATATGGTATCAAACTTTTGGCCAAAATCTGGTGTTGGAATGTTTTTCATTGTTACGGGTCTATCAACATTACATCATTTACTGACTGCATCATGTGTGACACACATGTCTGTGCTTAACCTTTACAGTTAGGATATCTGAGCCTGCTTTAATCAAATGTTACACTAGTAAATGGGTGTTATTCTTTAAAGCTTCCTTGCTGAGGAAACAGGTTTGAGTTTTCGTATGTCCACCCACTGGAGGTTGCTTTCAAATTTAATAGAATCTCAGTTGCCAACAAATTGGCATTTAGTAGAGTCCAAAATTTAGGCTTGGTTGCCTTTGTTCTATTAACTTAACCTTTGTTTCTACTACAAGCATCCAAAAGCTATGGATGGGAAGATGCAAGTCCATATTTTCAGGAAACCAGTAATGTCTGCAGCTTCTTTGCAGGAATTAAAATGGAGAAATGCCAGAGTTATTCAAATGCAAAAGTTTCTTCCCTCATAGAGGTATCTGCAGATACCCCCAACACATTCTACCTATTCTTCTCTGCTTTCAGTCTAAAGAAGAAAAAGGCACCCCCTTCAAACAACCATTTAAATGATGCTGCAGGTTAGATTTCACACCGCTCAGGATAACCAAGAACAAGATTTGCTCACTTGTTGAACAACACAATGTAGCTACCAGTAACCTGTCCCACAGGGGCCTTTTTTCTCACATCCTTTGATTAAGCTGATGACTATTTCCCCATTCTGATCCTTAGGTGAAAAGCTACACTGCAATTCATGCTGTATTTTGGGAAACTCAGATACCATGGAGGGTTTCTTTGGTGAATGTGACTGTCAGTAGTGTGGAAAGAGATTATCTTTATGAGCACCTTTCAGAACAGAAGGAAATAATAATTTGCATAAAGAAAAACTTTGGCTTAGAAAACCCTCTCCTTTGTCTCCCTTTGCTTAGCCTGCACAGGTGTTTGCCAACTGTGCAAATGTGAAAGACATATACACAGCAAAGACTCTCCTAAAATGCAGGTGGAAGACTATGGTGAGATTCCTACCAAGTTTCTGCTTCCATTGTTTTCAGTAAAGTTCAGCATTGCAAATCCCAGGCCAGCACTTGACCATGGAGGTGGCAGCGCTGTGCAGGACACTGAGAGGCTTCTGGATGTGGCACTGATGTAGGCACGTGTGGTGCAGACCTCACCAAAGGCAGCCAAAAGGACTCTGCGGGGCAACTCGATCAGGCTCTGAAGCAGAAGAATGAAGCCACTGATGCCAAACTGATTTCATTTGCTTAAAGTAAGTACTATACATAAGCATGTTTGAGCTAAAGATTTAGTCCTGATATTGAGGAGACCATCAAAGTTACCTTGCACAGCTTCTTAAACAAAAGCCTCAAAACCAAGGCTCTTTCTCACAAATTCCCACAGTTCAGGCTTCTATTGCTCTGTCCTAATTGAAACAGAGACTTCAGGAAGGTCAGTTCAAATCCAGTGATATAAATGGAGACAGTCATTTATTTGCTTGTCTGGATCCTGGAAAATTCTGTGCATCAAAGACAATATATAGATAGCCATCTCAAACTCTGTTTTCCCAGAAAACAAGGAAGATACAGTAAGGGTAAACCATTAAGTTAAAAATCCTCTCTAGACTAAAGGTGGTTGGTTTAAATAAATACAGATTTTAAACAAGACTAAGGAGTATCTTTTGAGAGATCATGTGTTTGTAAATACTAAACATTGAGAAAGACTGTTACCTACGAACCTGTGGGAAGCCAGGGAGATTATTGGAGGGTGGGTTGTGAGGGGTTTGGCTGGTTTACTGCTTGACTAATCAAAACATTTCTGTGCCATTAATTATTCTCATGGCTAAGCCTTGAGTATGTGGGTTAAAGACTTAAAAATTATCTGATTTGCAGCTCTTTTCTATTTAATTTTCTAGGTAGTGTAAGTGATTCTGTGTCATGAGAAAATGTATACAACACTGATAAATCCATAAAGTATTTGACCTTTAATCAATCCTAATATTTTCAATCCACAGAGCCTTCTTAAATGCCTGTAACCTTGGCCCTTCCACTCCTATTCATCACAATTACTGTTTGAGCTGTCTGATGCAATGCACAAAGCATTGCATGTTGATGTCCAATATTTTATCATTAATAAAATAAAATCTAAAAAAAAAAAAAGTAAGAAACATTCCAAGTATTTTTCCAGTTTGATATTTTCCAGTGCAGTGCCCAGGAGAGGAAAAGGGACAGTTGTGATTTATATTAGTGCTAGCAGATATTGTTAATTAGTGTTTACTGTTAGCAGAATGTAGATGTAGTTGGTTCTCTAAACAAGTTGATTCTCGAAGTTATGCTAATTTCCAGTGATTGTTAAACTTTTCATACTGAAAATACTGTTTTAAAATAGTAGCCGGTATGGATTGCATTTTAAACAAGATCTTAAGGAACCTGGAACAGAAGTATACATGAATTAAGAGAACTTTGACCCAAACCATGCAGATTCTATTCATGCTACAGTACATGAGTTAAGGCTAGTAGGATTATTACAAAAGATCTAACATTTTCTCCTATTTTCCAAGACTTTTATTATTGTTTTGATCAAAGAACACTGCAGTGATGGATGGAAATACTAACAAGGTTTACCCTCAGAGGTATTGGCTTCTGTAGATGGCTGAATAATTCAATACAGAAAACACTGGACTCCTCATGAAGGAACTTGCAGTTGTGTTGTGCATCCAAGCACAACATCCACGTTGCCTTATCTTTTTTGTGGCCTTTTGCTCTTTGTGTGCCTCATCAGTGAAAATGTCAAGATTTTTTTTTTTTTTGACAGTCTCCTTCTACACACATTCCTGTGTCAAGTACTAAGAGTAATACATTTGGATTGAGATAACTAAGATATGAAATTTTCTCTTGTGTGGCACTGGGTTTCACATCACTGTGATTCACAACTTCCATGAGACACTAGGTGCTGCCCAGGATTTTTGCTGGAAGTGAAGGTCAATTTTCTTTGCATTCTGAATGAAATATGAGTCCCTGGATCTCTTCTATATAAAACCAATATTTGGATATGTTATCATACTGCAATTTGTCCAATTTTAGACCTATAATATGCTCCCCAGACCTCTCACACCCAGTACCAAAATACTCTTTCACTGGAATCATAGAGCCATTTAGGTTGGAAAAGACCTCCACTAACCCAGCACTGCCAAGTCCATCACTAAACCATGTTCCTAAGGGCCAATCTACACATCTTTTAAACACCTCCAGGGATGGTGACTAAACCACTTCCCTGTGCAGGCTGTTCCAGTGCTTGATAACCCTTTTAGTGAAGGAATTTTTCCTAATATCCAATCCAAAAGCATTCTTTGTACATAGAGCCACACACACCGCTCATGCATATCTTTATGTGTATACATATATATATACATTTATATGTATATATCCTTCAGAATAAGGAGGTATCATGGCTATTTCAAAGTGGAAAGGTCAAAAGTGCAAAGAAATGGCAACATTAATGTTTTCAAAAGTGTAAGTTCCATCTTAGCTGGAAGGGTTTTATACTCTCTTTCTCCATCATGAAGATTTTTCTTAACATAATTTTTATAGGTCTTAATTTATTAGCAGGAATTATACTTTTAACGGAAATAATAAAAAAATGACATGGGAATATGATCTAAGTCCTCCCTCTCCCCTAGTGATATTTCTCTGGGTTTTTTCCAGCTATTTTGCCAAGCCAAACAACATGATTACAACTGAGCACTGATGTGTAGGAATTAGCATGATATGTCTCTCCAGTGCTGGATGGAAGAATGAGTATGATTTCATTTTTACTGCAGTTACCATGTAAACTTTTTCTGCTTCTGCAGGGGTTTTTTTGTGGGTGGAAGTTTCACAAGAATGCCATGGAAAGATTTACAGACTTTCTGGCCAGGTTGGTCACTAGCCTTTCTGACATCTTGACTCAGTTGACAAGACTGTGTGACATTAATTATGAGATAAAAATCTCAGTCTGTTCCGGAGAGCTCAGGGATCACATAATTTGAGTGTGGGAAATATGGACTGTAGCTTTTTTGTACAAACAGTGCCCACACATTACAGTGCCAGATGTCCAGTTCTACATAAAAGAAATTCTGAGAGAAACTTGTGGGTGCAGAGGCAGACAGAATTGGTTGATTCTGATGTTTCTAATGGAACTAGAGAATGCCAAAGGAGCTAATAACCTATTCCTAAATAATAAAAAGTGTGGCAACAATTCAATTCTGTTGAGTCCTGAATAACTCCCAGAAGAAAATCACTAATCATCAGAAATCATCGTTTTCTGCCATTCATGCTGAGGACATAAAGCTTGAGAGTTCCCAGAGAACATCCATTTCCTTTACTTCATCTATGCACAAAAGTTAATTTGTGTAGATTTTGCACATTTTTATGAGGCTTAATCAGATAGTATTTGTAGATTTGTTTCAACCTGGCATAAAATGGAGTGGCAAAGGTTTTTGTTTCTGTCTATGTTGGTAAACTTTCCCATGATGGAAACTCTGCAAAGAGCTCATATTAATAGCTGTTCCAGGTACAAGACTGAAAATAGATAAATTTAGGTTGGAAATACTTTCACAGTTTTGTGGAACAACTAGGTCATCTCCATGCAATGATGTAGGATGCTAGAAGTAGTTTCAGGTATTTACTAGCATGTGTATCTTTTCATACAGGGCCTAATTTTATGGGTGGGCTGTGACTTTGCTTGTGTTTCCATAAACTCTTCCATATTGCCATGTGGAGGGAACCATGTAAAAGAAGCTCTTGTTTGATGCCACCATAGTGCTGAAAGAGACTTTGAAGATCCAACATGTATTTGAGTGCTGTGACCTCTTCCTTCCTCTCTTTGACTCTGCAGATATATACATCCTCTAAGAAATCTGTTCTTGGATGCTGTATGTAGCTCATGCTATTAATCTCATATTTTAGGGAAATGCATAATTGATATTGTGAATGAGTACTATTTCATAGCTCTTGATTGTCCAGAATTCAATCTCCTGCTGAAACTGTATGCCCAGTGTCAGAGATGCAGTGCTGATGAGACTTGTCATAGGCCTGTATTGGCTGTTTTCGTTGTGCATTGAACATATAACTGCTACTGCAGTGCTCATTTATTACTGCATGAAATTGTGCCTGTTGTCTAGCAACAGATCTGTGAAAAATGCCACTGGAAGTATCTATGTGGGAAGTAAATAGGCTAGACTCAGTGACAGGCAGGGTATAAGAAGAGTGAGGATCAGGGGAACATACCCCACTGTCTGATAGAGTTGTCCATAGAGGCAGATGTTATGATGGTGTTTCTGAGCCTCTTCACGTGGCAGCCATTCCCCCTGAACTGCCTTCTTTTAAAGCCCAACCCCTTGGCACAAGGAACTGTTCAAGCTGAGGTGGGGCACCCTTTTTGAGGACATGAAAGTGGTCATAAGTTTGCTCTTCAGACAAGTGTTTGGAATGTTAATAACAGTGCTGTCTGAGTAAATGGAGTAAGATTCATCCCTCATATTTGACTCTTTTCTCCCCTGCATGCATTTCCTTAGTGCTTGGAGCTAGTGTCTATTCTCTTCCCATTCTCTGCCTCCTGTTTCCTTTCATACCCAACACTCATTTGAAAGAGCCAGCCATACACAGACACTGGAACTGTTTATCTTGGTAGAGTGAGCATTATCTATGCTGTTCAGATTTTTGCCTGAAGTCTTTTGTGTTTCCTCTTTCTGAGCTTGACTCATTTCCTTGAGTCTTGTTGCTTAACAGCTTGACTTTATTCAGATACTAAATTCATAGCAGGCGACTTTCCCCTGTAATCCATTTTCTCTTCCAGTCTGAGTTTTTCTGAGCTCTTGTTCTTAGTTTTCTTTTTTTCTCAACCCTACCCCCCCCAGTTCTCCTTTTGTGGAAGTCCTGAACCAGGTTTTGAGTCAGTGGCCTAGGAAAGGTAATTGCTCAGCAAATACATTCTCATGCCAAAATGTGGTTTCAGATCAGAGAAAAGGAACCTGGTAGTGTGGTAACTAATCTCTGAAGATGAGCTGAAATTTATCTATTCCTGCATGAATGAATTTTCCATAGGGTTATACTGAATTTTTATTCTTTCCAATGCTAAGCTGAATGACTTCCCAAAGGTAGGCCCAAAGCAAATTTATGTCACTTTTCCAGCGCTTTTAGTGTTCAAAAGTTATTACAAGGATCTAATTACATTTTATTCTTTCTTTGTATTCTGACTTGGGAGTTTAAGGAGTCCCACTTCCCCTGCTTTGTGCAAAGGGAAGGAGGAGGTAAGAAGGTGTATGTCACCCAGCAAGGCAGACGTTCCTTTTGAAGATATTTATGAGTAGTCAGTGGTATATGAAAATCTGCTCCCAAAAATTCCTACACATTTTCTTATCAATGTCCCTTGAAAAACTTGGGAACCCTAAAGGGAAAACACATAAAAATTTTTAGTCTGTAGGTTTGCTGGATTTGTCCTGTGAGCTTGGCATGTTCCTGCAGACCTATCAGCAGGAACACCTACTCCTATCACCTATTCCTACCTCCCACCAGCAGGAAAAGAGTTTTGTGGGTAGTGCTGAATCATATAGGAAAGACGATGAAACTAGAATAGGAAGATAGAGCTCTCTGCCAGAAATTAGTAAGAAAATGAAACTTGCATCCAAGTTTCTATGAGTGAAATTTTACTGTTCCTTTCCAATAGATGAGTCTACAGAGGCATTGTGGTTGTTCACATCCACACATATTTATATATGGCAGCTTTATCACTGAAATATCAACAGCTTAGAAAAAAAAAATCAAAGTAATTACTTTTTCCTTCGTTTGAATTCTCTAAACTGTTCACAGCTGTTACTTCAACTGCAGTGTGGGAATATTCTGTAAAAGGAGAGGAAACTTCATGGGCTGCAGTTCAGTTCCTGCATATTCCTTCAGCAGGGGCTTATGACAGTGCCTTGTCCATATGTGGGGAGGCCTGAGTTTCCCCCCTGCTAAACTCACAGAGTTGCAGGAAGCCTGGGCTTGTGTGGGTACATACCTTATATAAGTTTTATACTGCTGCTAAGTGACCATGAAGTTCATCTGTCCTTGCAGACCTTTGGACAAACATGCTATGGCAGTGGGTGAAGTTCAGTGTTGGGGCTCACACTGCCTGTGTTACATGGTGTTGTCAAGTCATGCTACATTTCCCTGAAGGAACTCTGGAAAATCTGGAGGAATCTGTTCATGTCCTTTTCCAACTCCTCTACGTTCAGTGAAGTGGAACCCGTCACACAACTGTTTCTCCAGGTACAGGGCCATCATTCCCAGCCAGTATGTGCATTTACCCACCTTTCTCACCCCCCAAGGTAGTGGCTTCATAATCTTGAGTGACTTGAAGTTCCAGAAATGCTGTCAAAATCATGTACCATCGTAAGATTTCACACACACACAGAGTTATGAGATGTGAAAGCATGCACTTTGATGAGCAACAGGGCTTAGCAACCCTGTGGCTTTCTCTAATATAAGTATATGAAGCTGTGGCTGACCCTTCTTTTATTTCAAATACAGGTGAAATTGCTCAGAAGGCTATAAAGCTGTTAAGAAGCTAAGTAGTAAGACTATATAAAAATATGCATTTAGTATTGTTTCCTTGGTAAGATAAGGCATTGTGTATTTAATCCCCTTTGTTTTGCTTCTGATGCCTTCAAGTGTGTTGGGGTAATTTTTCCTCATTGCCATATGGGTTAAAAGTTACATTCCTGTAAAGCAATAAAGACAAAACCAATAAACCTGTTCTTACTTTCAGAAGCTGAAAATGTTAAAAAGCACCAAATACTTAAGCCTGTAGTAAAATACTGAGTTGGCAATGCTGCTGTTGCTCTCTTATACCAGGATATAGAATGCATACTCTCACAGAAAGCGAGAGTTTAGCTTCCAGGGAAGAAACCCAGACTTCTTGAAGAAACCCAGCAACCACAGCAAAGAGGCAGATTGAAAGGATCCTCTAATGAGTGAATATACCCTGGGCTTTTAGTTCCCCATCTGCTGTTTTGACAAATGCATGTAAGCTGTTTTGCCAGCAGATATCACTATGTGTGTCCAAATTACAAGTGAGAATGAGAGAGAAAAAGCATTTCTCTACTCATGGACGACAGGCAGATTTAGGAATGTCTGCTGGAGTTTATGTGCATTATTAGACACATTTTTAATTCTTTTGTCAACCTTTATTATGTGGTCATTTCACTTCAATGCAAATTAAAACATAATTTTTCACCTTCTTATGTTCTTTTTTTTTACTATACATTTTTTTAATGTGTTGCTCGATCATGGCCCCTAGAACAATATAAAAGCCTTTAACTGTCTGAATAGAACTACTGTGGCCTTTCTTGTCAAAAAGAGCTCCTGGATTTATTTCTGTGTACATTGACACTATAAAATGTTACTTTCTTTTCTCTCTTCTGGAGGCAAAGAGCTATAAAAATCAAGTTACATTGTCATTTCAACCTTTGTTCTAAAACATTATGATGTGTAGAAAATTGATTAACTGAAATTTAGTATATACAACAAAAGGAAACTTTGTTGAAATCCAGAGGGCCGTTTCTGTTCATTTGATAAATGTATTAGTTTCTTTGGTTTCCTGAATTACCAGGTAAAGGGCAACATTTTCCAGATCTAACTAATTTCACTGAAACATATGAAAGACAAATACCAGAAGTAAAATCTAAAATATTCTTCCCATGGGCCTTAAAAAATCCCACCCCAAACTCTTTATTTTGAAAAGCTAAAGTGAGAGTTCAAAATTAAGTGGATGATTCATGTGAGATATGTGAACTGAGCAACACATCAAGCTGTTGTACCAGCTGAAATGGCCTGGGTTTTCTCAGCACTGTTAAAGAAAAGAAGCAAGAGGTGAAAAAAAATAGATTGCTGTACTACCCCACCTACACAAATGTCTCTGCATCTCAGGCTCACAACAAACCAGACCCTCTACGATGAGCTCTCTGTGCCAGGGTGAGGGGTTTTAGCTTCCTGGGTACAGGGACAAGTTTTGCTCTCTTTGTCTCCCCCAGGCATGGAGAAGCTGAGTGCTGGCCAAAGTCTGTAGGCAGAGGATGCTGCCCAGCAGTGGTGGCCCTGTGAAGCCTTTACTCACAGTGGCAACCCTATTGCTTCCACAGCTGCAGCTCTGCAGTCATATGTTATTCCTCCATAAACCTATTCCCTCCTGCTGATGCTTTCCTGGATGTGGAGTGCAGCACAAGGCTACTATCCCATCCTAAGGAAATTCTCAGATGTGTAGACAATCGCTTTACAGACTCCCAATCTCACGGTCACACGCGAAGGGACCTGCTGGGTTGTGCCATGAATCCTGCAAGTGTGAAGGATACAGCAATCTCTGCAGTCAAGCAGAGAGAGGAAAAAGCAGTTCAAACTAATTGTATTAGTTATTAATTCACTGACATGATCATAGTATGTTTCTTACTGAAGGTAATTAAAGAAGAGATCATGTTCTTGTGTCTTATATAACAGATTATGTAGCAGAATGTAAACATTACATACTTCAGAATGTAAACCTGACATGCTTTTTTTGTTAAAAAATACAGCAAATAGTGCTGTACCTTTTTTTTTTTTTTTGAGTAACCATAACTTTAAGCAAATGTAAATGTTCCCAACTGAACAAATGAGAATCCTTAATTTAATCTACTATGTGGGAGACATTATAGTCCCCAGCAAATATTAATCACTGCCTCTTGATGCACAAAAGATCCTTTTCGCCAGTGTCAGTCACATTTATTTCAGTCTAGACAAAATAGCTCCTAGGTGTCGTAGGGAGAAACAATGGCGTCTGAGTGCCTCCTGGAGAACATTCAGACCTTGAGCATATTTTGGTTTCTGCTGGAGTTGAATTTGATGTGATAGGTCTGGAAAAATATAGAGCTGACAGTCTATATACACAACCAGGTTTTTAGTCCACACGGATAATGAGACCCAAGAACCCAGCCACTTTTTTCATGCCACTGTCGATTTAAAGTGCATTTTTAAATGAACAGTGGGGTTATGTGGGTCTATTAATTAGAGTAATTGTTTCCTGCATGGAAACCACATGTATGAGATGTGAAAGGCGCGTGTGTGTGAGAGGGAATTCTGGCGTGTGTGAGACTGGTGCAATTCCCCTTTGAAGATTTTTTTTTTAATCCCTAGAGAGGGAGCTTGTAATGAGCAACAACATTTACACTGAAGACTTCAATGCTGCTTGCTGCCCCATCCGTTGCCTTGCCTTTCACATGGAGATTAAAGCCTGTGGTTGAAGCTGCTCCTCCTTTTCCTGTGTGGCTGATAGAAATTCTACATCAAATAGAAAGGAGGAAGGGCAGGTTTGGCTGTCAGCAAAAAATGAAGGAGAAGCCTGACAGCAGCAGGAGCAGGGGCTCAGTTCTCATTAATCTGGAGGGCACCAGAAGAGTAAACATAAAACCTTGGGAAGATGCCTACTGTGCCCTTTAAACAAAGAGCCTGTGATTGGCTTAAGAGCAGTAGTTTGTGCACCACTTGGTGGGACAGGTTCCTCATGGCAAAGCCAGAACAGAAGGAAATTTGTTCTTACCTGGTTTTGGTTACCAGAATAATGAGACTGGTCTGGTTTTTGTGATGTGAACATTCCAGGGGAGAAATATCTCTGGTAGATACTCTCATGTTAGTGGACTGATGCACAAAAGGATAAAGTCCTTGTGAGCTCATTAAGTGTTGGGTACCAGAAAAGGACAGTCAGAAAGAGGTTATCTGATGAGCAATCTCTGATCGATTCTAACAGGTTTTCTAAGTGAAAGTGAAAAATAAAATATGTTCTCCCTGAAACTTTTACTTTTTTAAGAAATATGTCACATTTGGAAGTATTTTTGTGATGACCAAGTAATTTATGCAAGTATTAATATAGTAAAATTTAATTAAGATTAAATAGTTCAATTTGTTCTTTTAAATGCGTAATTTAGAACAGTGTCTTCAATTAAATATATAAATACAATAGCCTCTGTAAGTGAACTGCATCAGCCTAATGGTTTCTATATTTTTTATTTGCTTTATTAAATAAGGAAAAACAAACTTCTGTATGAGTTGGTTTATGTTCAGGCATGATTAAAAGTTCTCACAGTATCAGGGGATATTAATGGGCAATTATATTTTGAGTTTAAAATGGATTGATTATTCCTTCCTGAGAGAACACCAATGCACAGACAAACTGCACAGAAATAACATGTCAGTAATATCACACTACTGTGCAGATTTTAAAGATAAATTTCCATCTGGCAAGCAGACATTCAGGAAGGAACTGTTGTTAATGCAGCTTTCACACAAAGTTCATCAGGGATAAAACCTGAGTTGAAGATTCATTTCTACTTCTCACAGCTGGCAGATGTAAATACACTCTAGATGTCTCTTAAAGAGATCCAGCATAAATAGAAAAGCTGAGTTTCTTCTCCTCTTCCGCTGGAAGTTTTGGACTACTTAGATGGTCCTTCTAGTGAACACGAGCCAAATAGAAAAACAAAAGGAATTTTAAAAAATGACAACTACAAGCTGAGAAGAAAATACGCTCTGTAAATATTAATACTTCACTGAAAACTTCAATGTGCTCAGCAAATGACAGTTAATTTAACTCCTGTGAAGAAAGATAAATAGTAAAAATGTCATTTACAAATTTGAAGGGAGGAAGAGAGCCTGAACTTATTGGAGTGATATCCCTGCTGACTTCAGTGGTCTTTGGAGAAGGTCCCCTCTCATCTGAGCCAGGTCAGGGCTGCTGACTGCCACAGGATGCAGAAGAGAGCCAGATTCTCTTTTGTGTTTCACCACAACACTGACTCCAGCATTATACAAGGTAAGATAATGGAACAATACACAGGTGTTCACTGTAAAACACCACATTGAGATTGTTTCCTTGAGGCCCATTCCACTTATAAAGAATAATACTCTCTGTTATTGTGGTACCACTTTACCTGAGGTGTTCAAGGATTATTTGCAAAATATGCACAGCATATTTGGGAGGGAAGAAAAATTTATCAAACAAAAACCGTACAGTACTTCTAGTAAACATACCATAACAGAAAGTTATCTTTGCCCATGGAATTGAAGCTGACAGTAACTGCTGCTGGTAAACAAAGTAAATATTAAATCTAGCAGAAGAAATGAATAGAGCTGGTTGCAAGATAAAATTTCAAACTGGAAGGATAGCTGAAATTTCAAAATGTCGTTCATCCTGAGCTGAAATGAAGTGTCAGTCTCAGAATTTTATTTAGGGGAAAAAAAATAGTGTTATTAAAATGCATTCAAATGTATTGAAATTTTAAATAGCAATGACATCAAGATGCTAATGTAAAATATTTTGATATTGTTCATCTACATTTTGTAAAGGAAGGAAGGCTTGCTCAAAGTGTTTAATTGTCTTTGATTTTTTTTTAATAACACTTCAGCTTCACAGTTTGTGACACTTAGTCAGAGGCTTAGTCACAAGGAAAGATGCAGCCACTGATTCATAAGCACCAATGGACTTTGTCTGTGAAGGCTAACTGTACCAGTGCTCATTGAGCATGTTCCAGGCTGCTTATGAGATCACTTGAGATAAATAGTTTAAGCAAATAGAGTCTGTAGTCTTTACCACTAAAAGTAGTTACACAAATCTATCTGTGAAAGAGTGTGCCTTATGGATATTTTCTTATTTACATTTCGTATTGCCTTTCCAATGGCCATTGTAGATTTGTTCTCTATTTTATAGAAAGCTGATTTATGTGCCATTTGACTCACTGTGGTTCACTGAAATGAAGGCTTGTTTTAAAAGTGAGCAATATTGTAACTCAACCTGGTAAGTGTGGGAGACAGCTGTCTGCAGTTCATAATTTGAATTATTGTTTTAATAATTGTTTCTTTCCTTTTCTTAAATCAGTGGTAGAATATTGCCATTATGGGAATTTAGGTAGAAAGACCCATTTCTTATAAAAGAAACAGACTTGCAGAGAATAGGTTTGGAGATAGGGCACCTGTTAGTTATTTTCTCAGTCAGTTGCAAACTGGGGTCTGAATTCTAACAAATTCCCCCTTTGAATTTCAAAAGCTCTTCAAGAAATGGGTTTACACTGAATTTAGAAAAGTTGACTGTTTAAAACTGGTGCCAAGCTAGAGAGTTGCATTAGCCTGTGGTAGTGGTGTGGCTCCACGTTTGGCTCTGGAAAAACAGGATACTGTGCTTCGGAGTCACATACAAACCCACCCCAGATTGGCATCTGAAAATAACTGCTCTTTGAAAGCTTCTTGTCTGGATGTGGAATGGCATCTATGTCCTGAATTACAGCCCTTCATCATAAAACTTACCTATGCTGTGGGAATTAATTTGCACTCATGAGTCAAATTAAAACTGAGCTTAGCATCTGTTGTTGCAATACCTTGGGTGTTGGGGGTGACTTTGAGGCTGTGTGTAAATTCCTCACAGTTAGACCCAGGGCACCCCTTCACTTATCACATGCAGACTCTCAGCCCCATGTAGGCAGCGGCAGCCTCCAGATGTGCTGGAGAGCATCAGGTGAGGACAAACAGTGGCTCACGTGCAGGTGGCCTGTGGCAGAAGGGCAATTACACTGAGAAGCTGCTAGTAGAGGAGCAGGTGGGGAGAAAGGCAGATATCTACAGAACAGCTTGGCAGTTTAGCCATTGGGATGAACGGGAAAAAAAGGTGTTGGCTGGTAACAGCCAAACTAGAAAACTGTGTCTCTGGTTGAGCAATGAGCTTTGAAATGGAGGAGAGTGGGAACAAACAGGGCTTATTTTCTCTGTGCCAAATAGGCTGAGTCAGGGAGGCTGGGTTGGGCAAGTAAGTCAGCGAATATGGCTAAATATCAAAGCAGAGGGTGAAACAGGTTGGTTGATGAAGTCAAAAGTCATTAGTCTCTGTACCGGTAGCTGGAAGTACTGAGTATGAAACTTTGCCATCCTATTTGGCAAAATGAGTATACCCTGACCTGCCTAATATTAACTAGCCAGATTTCAGCATTTTGCCTAAGACCCATTTGTTTTTGTAGTCACCTATGGAATTACTGCAGGGCATAAAGCTCTGAGTTTAAAAAATTCTGGATAAATAAGGCCTTGATTCATCAGTATTTGCCAGATTAAATAATTTCTTAGTACACATATTTAGACCCCAAGATTTCTTATGGTCCTGCATAATAAACTGTTTGTGCAATTAGCAATAAATTTGTCACTGTAAGTCACTCTTTAAAGCTGGGAACAAGTATAACATTTATTAGTGTGTTAGTTTGCAGTTAAAAATAGCTATCCTGTTCTCATACGGTGAGTACACTTTCAGGTTTTTTTCTCCAGCTCTGTAGATACAGGGAAGGTAACAGAATCAGCATGAATATGTGATAGAAAATGGTATTCTTTGTATAGATATGAAGTTTATTTGCAAACATATTTTGCTAAATGTAAATCAGCAGATTTTGGTTTCATTGCATTACCACCTGTTTCAGCACTGTATTTTCAGCTTTAATGAGTGTTTAACACTACCTGTTCTAATTGCAATAGGCCTTATCTGAAATGTGCAGTCTGGTGGTATGACCGTTAATACGCCATACAAATGTGCAATGTTAATACATTATGCAAACACAAATAGCACCCAGTGCCCAGCATGAAGCTTTAGCGCTTAGGAATTAAACAACACACGGTGAAGGACTTAACTTTTCTCACACTGAACACTGTGGTGTGGCACGGGCCTCTGAGGTACCAGCCTTGCATATGTCTTTGCACTGAGCTCTGTATGAAGTTCCCGAGACTGCTGCTTGCAGTACTATGAATGGCAGGCAGGCTGTGTAACACAGGCATTTACTTTCCATGGCATTTACCAGAACTGGTTGTTATTTCTTTGGAAGTCTCAGACATAAGGTGTTACTTGATTTAGGGAGCAATGTGTGTAATTTAGATATCCCTCGGCTCCTTACGAGATACCCTAATTAATACAATTTTCTTGATTAGCTGATTCCTAATTACATTTAGTATGCTGTATATATATATATATTTAATTTTCTGTCTATTTTTATTTCTTTTGATTTAATTTGTGATATATCTTTCCGGCCACATATCACGTCTGTTAGCTTTGCAAAACCAAAACTGATGCAATACAGAAGAAAGAGTTAAGCTCCCTATGAGCTTCAACCTATAAGAGGTTGAAGAATCTCTTTCATATCAGTAGGAGAAGACCAATCTGAGCCCTCACACAACTGACCCATGTGTGGAGGGTGGTGGTTGGGAAAGTTGAAGTCTGAAAAGGAAAAAGGGGAGACTTGGGGCAAGAAGCGTTCCAAAGAGAGGATTTAATTATATTGGAATTAACTCTAAATCATTCAACTGGACTGAAACAAAATTAATTATAAAGCATTTGTTTTGAAGAAACTGAGCCAGAAAAAGCACAATGCTGCCAAATAATATTTAATAATTGTATTCAAAAATTAGAAAAAGAACCCTTTGGGACTCTTAGTAGATCATTGAAACCAACTGCTCTTTTGATGAAGTATGTGTCTTTCTCAGATTAAATTACAAGGACCGTCTCATGTTCTCATGAGATTCTGTAAACCTATATTACATTATTTTAGTAGAAGTAAAATAGAAAGAATTAATTGGTGATCACAGACTTTCTAAGAAAGGGCAGAGCAGAATTTTAACAAGCAGTTACTCAGCTGTCTTTCACTGCTTTTCCCCAACCCGAGCCTCACGTTTTCTGTGGCACTGGGAGAGACTTCTTTTCTTGAACAATTTCACATTTCCTGGCCCTGCTCATGTCTTGTAAGTGATGACGTGTCTTAGAAAATAGAGCAACAGAGAGAGAGTGATGGTTCTTGAGTGAGCTGGGAAAAAACACAAGGAGACCTTAACAAAGAGAGAAAGTGATGTGTTTACCTTTTGCTCTGGCTTCAGCCATGTCTAGACACGGCTTTATGTGCTTAATGGTAACCGCAGAGCCTAGGGAAGAGTCACTCAGTAATGCCTCCTTTAGGAATTTGCTTCAAGGAGGCATTAGGCAGTGCCACTAACACTTCCAAAATCAGGTCTAGCAGAACCTGGCAGCATGATTTTGCCTTCTTGAAAACAAAACCTTGAACGTTGTCAATGTGTGCTGCCAAACACATCTAGTGATGGAACAGGCTGTTCATGTGCTATGCAATTGTCCCTTGAAACTCCATGGGTGTGTACTCACCGCTAACTTATTTTAGGCAATGCTTCAATGTGTTATGTTGGTTTGATGGATAAAGCTTTCGGAGATTTTTGCATAGAGATTTCAAATATAGGCACAAATGAGAAAAATGTTAATTGGGTTGGACAGCTCTGTGTTAGATCTCAGGTGCCCCACAGCTGTGAGTCTTTTTTCTTTTCAACAGTGTTTTAGTCAAGAAGTGGAATTAATGTTGGTTTTATCTTAACATTTCTGAATTATTTTTTTTTTTTCTGGCTTAACATGGCTCCTTTCTTGCCTGTTTTGTGACTCCCATTGGGAGATAATTGAAGTCCCTCCTGGGAGAGTTTCTGTAGCAAAACTGTTTTCTTTTCAGGCTCCTTTTCTGCTTTGCCTCACTTAAAATTGATGGAAATACAGCTGGATGTGTTGATCAATTTTTAATAGGACTACAGGTGACAGTGGTGGACAGGATGGCTGATGTGCTTTCTAGTAAAATACAAATAAGACTCTTGGATTTTTAGGTGTTAGATTTATATTTTTTTTCTACTGTTTTAGGCTGATTTTCATGTTGTAAGTTTCATGAAAACATTTCTTGATCATATAGGCTGTGATGTGTAGGCTGTGTGTGGAACAGCTTGGTGGATGGGAAGGTTAACTTGGGACTTCAGGATCTGGGCCTTTTAATGGTCTCCTAATGACTGTCACAGGACTAATCCTCACAGGCTCACTTCTCCCAAGATGTTTCTTCTGGAGGGAAATTTGTACTGTCGCTTCCAGATTTTAGTGGAAGAAAAGCCGGTGCTGAGTGTCCTGACTTTGGCTCGACATACAGATGTTAAATTTTTGTCTGAAGTTCAAATTAGAAATTCTAAATTAAGAGGGATTTGGCAATCTCTCAAGGGTTTTGTGTCTCTCTGTTGTGGCAATGTATGATCATAGAATCATTAAGGTTGGACAAAGCCTCTAGGATCATTGAGTCCAACCATGAACCCAATCCTGCCAAGTCCACCACTGAACTGTGTCCCCAAGCACCACATCTACATGTCTTTCAAATAGCTCCAGGGATGGCGACTCCACCATGTTCCTAGGCATCCTGTTCAATGCTTGACAACCCTTTTGACAAAGACATTTTTCCCAACATACAATCTAAACCTCCCTTGGTGAACTGGTCTTAGAAACCTCATGAAAATAATGGCATAACAAGGTGGAAAGGAGTGAAAAATCAAAATTCATGGCCAGGCTGATAATTGCTGAGTGGCACCTTGTGTGTAAGTGCTTAGTCAGTATCCATGGCTCTGCTCCTGCTGAACAGTTCAACTCCACCTGAGAAAGGTCGTGGATTTACTGGAAAACTACAAGAGGGTGTCTCCCTTAATCACATATAACTTTCTTCTTTTTTTCTTTTTATTTCCCCCCACAAATTTAATGTTGTGAATCAGAAATAAATAACAGCAAAACACATCTGGAAACCGAAGGATAAAATTGAGAAACATGAGAAAATATGTGGGTCATATTGATTGAAATCCTTGCTTTCCAGAGGAGCAACACTGCCCCCCTCCAGGTAGGGAACCTGGGGCTCCTGTCTGGCTTTCTGTCATACAAGAGGCAGACCAAAGAGAACATTTCAAGGATATTTTAAAAAGCTCTTATTGCTTAGAAAACCTGGTAATTCTTGCACATTTCAGACTATCCCAGCCACTCATACCAGGCTTAGATACAGGGCAGATCCCAAATAGCTTCTGTCTGGGAGTGGGGGGCTCTGCTCTGTGTGTGTGTGCCCGACCGTGCTCCTCAGGTAGTGCCGTACCATCACTATGTATCAATTGGCAGAAGTAAATCTGTTCCTGTGGCCATTATAATGCCCATAAAGTGGCTACAGAAAGAAAGTAACACCACATCACTGTGGTCTTGCCTTTGAACACATTCTCAAAGATATAATTAAAACCACCAAGCTTATTTCAGCCAAAGTTCGTAAGTGATGGGTCTGGCATCATGCCGATTGCAGGAAGGCTAATTACACCATAAATTAATTTTTTTTTTCTAACTAAACATTATGACCTTTAATAAAATTGTTTTTACAACCAGCTGTCAATAAATCATCCAGGAAAGCTAGTGAGAAATGTTCTGTGAACACTCCACTTCTGTGAATTTCATTAGCTGTAGTTTATTTGATTTTTTTTGTGAGCTATGATGGTTTTTAAATCTCAAATTAAAAGCCCCGAACCATAAAAACTAATTCAAGAACATTAGCATCTCGGTCTCCGAAAATGAGCCTCTCTAATTGCAGAAATTAGTCAAGATTGTATAACGATCAGGAGGTCATTAATGAAAAAGAATAGTGAGTAGGCTGTGCTACAGCAGCTCCAGAAAAGCTTTTTTTTTTTGAATATACCCTTAATGAAAGAAAACTGTCTCCTGGTAGACCAATTTGAAAGCACTGTGAAAGCCTTTTAACCTAGAGGTTTGATTTCTGAGACATCAGTTTTCTGCCCTTGTTTATTCTTTTAGACCCATCAGGACCTGAGTTTGGACACACTCAAGAAGTTTTACTGCATGTTGTACTGTTGTGTCTGTAGCGGTGAAGTATGAGGGAATGTCAATAGGCTTTACTTTAGGACCTCTTTTTGTTTTGCATTCTTAAGGCTTCTGTACTACTTCATGATAATTACAAATATTTGTAGGAAATACACTATACTGCTTGATTTGTGACTTTAAGGTGGGCATATTTTAAAGTTAGGCATTTTTATTAGATTAGTACCAGAAAACGGAGCTGTTAACATTCTGCTCCTCTGCCTCATAAAGCTCTTCTGAGTAGAAGAGCAGGGTTATTTTGTGTTGTAGAAACATCTAGAAAGCCTTTAAGTTTGAATCTGGTAAGACAAGATAGCAGTCCTTATTCTCAGCTCCTTTTTGGAATTGCAGGTTTACTCACATTCCTGTTTTCCTCTCTATATATTTCGGCATGGTAACTTCAAGCCCTTCTTAGCTCTCACTGTTTGCCTGACTTTCCATGGCTCATTTGTGTGGAATATGTGTTATAAAAATCAGTTACACCTTGCTGAGACCCTCATAGTTTCCATGAGTCCCTGTTTATATGGTTGCTGACATCTCACACAGATGTCTCTATTCTGCCTTGTGTTCTATATTCAGAATGTTCCCTGTAAATTGTGACCACTCCTCCAATCATATTTTGTTTTAGGAACCCTAAAATGGATATTTAATTGAAAGGAGATGATGAGATTTGCTCGCACCGTTTTTTTACTGGTAAAATAAAATTTACCTCTTTTCCTGTACTTCCCCTTTTTTCTTTTGGACTTTTTACCTTTTCCCTGTCTCTTACCACAAGTATTTGTGTATTATCTGAATCAAAGGTCTTTTGGCAGGTCTATACAAAAAATATGAAAAAATAATATGTAAAGGTTTTGAGTCTTTATTCATCATTGCAGGTTCCCTGGGAAACCTGTTGGTGCTCATGGGAAGTTTTGAGACACCCAAACCGCTCATTCCATGAGCTCTTCTGAGTCTCAGTCCAAGACATCAATTTCCCTGCTGCATGTTTTCCTCCTCTGAGTCTCACAAATAGGTTCATTCATTTATTTCTTGCCATATATGAATGCACACTGCCAAAAATAGCCTTTCAAACCCAAACACTGCAGTATTGTCATTCACATTGTTCCCCAACCTCCAGACCCACATATGACAGTGTCTAAATGCGGACTTACATGTGCACACACTTATCTATGGCTTGGTGATGGAAGTGTTAGTTTTTATCATGTGACTTGATCTTACAATGTGGATTCCCTTAGCTAACATATTGCAGCCTTGTTATTTCTGAAGCAAAAAACTTTCTGTTTATTCCTCATATTTGTTCTTTAGTGAGACTTATTACAGCTATTCAAATGATCTTTAGTGTTTTCAGACTGAATTTCAATTAATACAGTGGTTTTTGTCTGTAGGCATTTATGATGTTTTCCCATGCCTGTGTGACATGGAACTGTCACTTAAATGTCTTGGCAAAACAGTTTGAACTACTGCCCCACCCCAATTAAATACTGAACCATAAACTCTGAACTTTACTGTGAGTAAAATAAATCAATTATAAATTAGCAAGAGGTAGGCTACTGATGAGGGCAAGAGAAATCAGAATGTATAAATATCAGTTACTTGAACTCCACACACACACGTCTGCATGTGCACACAAGCATAATGTTAAACCTGATCTGGACTTTTTCCTTCTGGCTTCATTAATCAACTAGCCAGTTAATCTGAAATATTTCACGTCAGCTTCACAGATCTGTTTAATGTATATACATTTTTCAGCTTTTATTTTGTTTGAGGTTTTTTTAATATTACTTGGCTTGCCCTTCCATTATTCTTGAACATTTAAGGTTGGAAAAAAAGTAAATTACAGACCCCCATGGACTGATGTAACACAAGAAGGCAGATGTTTTTCTCTCTTCTCAGATCACATCTTGTTTTTGAACTGAATGCACTGACTCCAATAAAAGGCTTTATACAAAATACCAGTTTCATATAGTAGTAGGCATCTCACTCTGCAAACATGTTTATTGTATGTAGAAGTCCTAGGCACTTCAGAGGAATAGCCTGTTTAGTTCCTATTGAGTACTAATTTGAATTGATATAACTTTATCTATGAGGAATATACATCATAAATGTCAGAATTGCCTTGGTGAACAGTATAAAATTTTTCACAAATTCTCTACCTAGTGGTCTATTAATCTATCTTTTGATTTACTTATTTATCCATTTATTTAAATAACAAACAACTGACTCTTGAAAAGATACCACACTTTTCAGGAAAGACTTTTTTCCATATTGACTTAATGGGTAATTCTATAAAGTGAGTACTCTCTTCACACATTTTCACCACGTGTGAAAATGGAAACCCTGGCAACTGAGAGAAGAATGGCACTCTGTAGGACTCTTGCTCTGTGATATGACCTGCTTATTAGGATTTTTTATCAAACTACTGCTCTTTTTTTTTTTTTAATTTTTTTTTTCCCCTTAACTTCTTTAGCATTAGCAGGACTACTTTTTTCATTACAATTGGATTTTTCTTTGTCTGGCTTTGTCTTGTAGCAAGACTCAAAGATCCTAGAAAAGACACTACGAACACTAATTTTATCAATAGAGGGCAACATATGAGTGAGGCAAAATGCAAGGACTTGCCAGCTGCAACATTTTTGTCCAAACTGGCATCAGAGTTTTCAAGTTTGGATTTAAAGTTTTAGCTCAGGCCTTGTACCAGGAAGGGATAAATTCAGCATTTTTACTGAATATGTGATTCCCAATAGCCTTGGGCTCGTCACAGTTGTCTGATATTAAGGATGTTTCCATGAGATTTTTCTGAGTTTTTAAACTGGTGTCCTTTTATTGCATTTTCATTGTGTAGTATTCCTTCTATAGACAAAAGTTTTGGTTGCTGAGTGTGTACCTGTTACTTTATGCACACTCCATTATTTCGCTTCAATTCTGAAGTGAAAGTAAGAGGCTTTTTAGACTGCTAAAGAGTCCCTGGATAGTGGGAGTGCACAGGGAAAGCCAAGATACCAAACACCTGTTTTTCACTAAGCTTGAGGATGTTGGGTAGGTCAAGAGGGGAGCTGTGGGTTAGCTCATTCCACTGTAAAGCAATGAAAGTCATAAAATATTATGAGCAAAAAGCCACCTGTTCTTGAATTAGTACTTGATATCTACCTTTGTGCTTTAAATGGAAAGTTCAGTATCTAGACAGCCTGTTTTCCTTTTGCTCTGATGCAGTGTATCAATTTATACAGTGCCTTCCCAAACAGCTCCATCTCAGAGCTCTTTGCAGGACATAGAAACAGGTGCACATGCACATCCCTTCCTCTCCTGGGCACAGCACACTCACAGGAAAGCAACTTTTCTGTAAGAAAAGCATAAAAATCAGGCAAGTGTCAGAAACTACATTCAATGTCAAAGCACTAGAGATGAATTTCAGAAAGATAAATCCATCATGATGAATGGCTGCAACACCACTCCTTGATTTACTTCAGGTGTTGTATTCTATAAAAGTAAGTGCTGTCCAAGTAGCAGCTTTCCTCTGGCAACTTCACAGTCCTTTATTGGACAGAAGACTTGATGGTCTGTCATACTGGGTTGTTCAAATTTGAAACATAAGTGGAAGAAAAGGAGCTGATCTTACAGAAGAGCCATGTGTGTGCCAAGAGTACTCTTTAGTCTGAAGGGGCAGGGCCTTGCTATCCCATCTCTACATTGACCAAAAGACAGCTGGATGAAGGCAAGAAAATCAGCTTGAGAGAGTTTTATCATGATGTGCCTCAGGAGGTGATAGCCTAAACAGATTTACTCTGTCCTGCTCTAAAGGCAGTGTCAGTGCAGCTGATCTCAGGGACTAAATGCTGTACAGGTTTGTTTTGTTCAGGCTTCGGTGTGTATCTTTTGATGACCTAAAAAATGCTTGCTGTTACCTGTCTCAATGATCCCTCTGTGCCTGTTTCTGCTTGTGGCATGGGCTATTCAGTCTGTTGTATTTGCTTAGTGTACATGCAGTTCAGTGGGCTCTGAAGGATGAGGCTAGTGTGCCCATGTTATGCTCTCAGGAAAAACTGTTTTTTTCATTAAGTCCATGGATTTTAGGAAATTTGGGGCAACAGTTATTTGCTGTTACTAATCTACCTATGATTCCTAAGTGAGAGCTGTGCTCATCCTCCCCTTCCCACGCTGTCAGCAAAGAGAGAATGCATCCTTGGGGCAGTGATTCAGGCATAACATAGTCTAAGGCATCATTTCTGGAGATGCTTCTCTTCACAGACAGCTTTTCCAGCAAGTGTGCAGCAAAGCTCAGGCCAGGGCCCTTTTTAATATTTCATTGTGAAAAGATGTGAGCCTAAGGCTTTGCATCATTGTAGGTCACATCTCTGCCACTATATCTAATGAAGCCCTAACATCCAGAGGTGCAGCTTTGGTAAGTACTCGAAACAGGCAGCACTCTGCCATTTCCAGCAAAGATGGCATTGTCTAAAACCACAGCTTTCCCACCAGAGGAGGACGTTGAAAATATGGGACTGTGAAGGATGTGGCCTTCTGCTGGGGTCCATGTGGTAGAGGTTGTTGGGAACAGGCTGATTGTTGTGAACAGTCCCACAAGAAAGTTTCCACCTAATATACAAGGTTCTTGTCACTCATCC
This sequence comes from Scytalopus superciliaris, assembly GCA_013400415.1. Lineage (NCBI taxonomy): Eukaryota > Metazoa > Chordata > Aves > Passeriformes > Rhinocryptidae > Scytalopus > Scytalopus superciliaris. The sequence continues at coordinate 293,519 of VXBX01008844.1, forward strand.
TCTGGTGGATGTAAGAGAGAAACTTTATGTCTAGTAAGGAAAAAAAAATATATTGGGCTTAAGGAATAGCCATATGCAGTTCAGGCTTGTTGTAAGTCATGTTTACTGTTAACACACATTTAGCCAAGCAATACAAAATGCCCAGGAGAACTTCAGCTTGCCTGTGTTTCAATGGTTTGATATTTTCTCATTTCTCTGTGGTTTTGTTTGTTTAAAAAGAAATACTGTCCAAAGCAAAATATTCCTTCAGATAATGCTATAAATTTTAGTTGAGCTCTGATTCTTATTTTGTTAGCTCTTGCTTATTTAAACTCCAGGATCAAGTAAGACAAGTTTAGTTTTGCAGGCAAAGGAAATAAAAAGTAATGGCTAAGAATGTTATAAAAATGAAAAGGAGTCATCTCAGTCTCCATAAGAAATACACACAGATTAACTGATGGATTTTAATGCCAGTATTTCAAAGTTAACTTGTATGACTTTTATTAGAAAAACTTTAGAAATCCCTTTAAAAAAATTGCTAGAAGATTAATGAAGTGGCTACTTGATTTAGTATTTGAACAGGCTGCTATTTACCAAAAGAAAAACCTCATATTCTGCTCTGCATACTCCAAATCCACTTCCTCAGTTTCTGAGCTTCTGCTATCAACCATTTCTAAAGCTCTGTGGTAGCACCATTAATAATCCTTTTGATATTCCTTTCTCTAATAAACATAAATCACCACAAACTCATTTGGTATTAGCATGGATGCCATAAGTCTTTCTATGGTATTCTATCCCTTTATAGAAAGACTCACTTGTGTGTGAATCTGACTAAAACTCAAGCAATAAACATTGCTGTGGATGAAAACTTGAAGGAATTCCATCTTATGTTATGAATATGGGTGCTGCTGTGTGGTATGAAATTTGTCGGGATTGTGGCAAGTGAGACCATGAGGGAGATGCAAGACTTATTATGCCTCCTCTGAGCTTGGACAGCGCTCTGTGTAGCATCCAAGGAACATGGTGGAGCTCCAGGTGTCAGGCACAGAGTGCAAACCCTTCTGCACACAAAGGCAAGACCAGCATAGCTGTTCTTTTGCTTGTCTCAACACAAAGTTCTGGGGACTTGGGCACTGACACCAGGCAGACACTTCTGGCTTTTGGTTGCTCAAGTCAGCAGTAGCAAAGGTGTCTGCCCTGGGTGAGGGTGTTGGCCACAGAACTGGACTGCTGCTGTCAGGTCTTTGTTTCTTGTAAAGCTTCATCTCTCAGAGCTGAGAGGAGGTATGAGAATTGTGGCTCTGATAGTGTCAGGACTTGGACTTTTGCTATGAAGGACTTCTGCTTTTCCAGTCTGGAAGCAGAAAGGAGCAGGAAGGTCCTCCTCAGATGGCTTTTCAGGTAGTGTAAATTGTTGCTCTGTGGCAGTCCAAGGATAATTTCCACAAGGGAGGGTTTGCCTGTTTTGGCTTTTAAACAGACCTCTTAATGAGTCTCAATTGGAATTCTGCTTATATTTCATAGCACAGTGCAGTGCCAGGCATGCAGTACCCAGGCAAAGAAGGATAAGCCCTTTGCGCTCTGCTCTTCCAGTTCCACACTCTGAATTTACCTGCTCACAGCAGCATTTCTCCAGGTGTAGGGACAGGTGAGATGATGGGCAAAGAGCTGTGCAGTATCACAGCATATTCATTGCCTTTCACAGGTGGAAAAAAAGCAGGCTTGAAAAACTTAATGAAGTCAACGGGACTAGAATTTCCCTATTTTAACTTTGAATTGGGTTTAGTACATGGGTTTGCAAACTGTGATTGTTGGTCCTCATGGTGAAAACAAAGCACTGACACAGATGAGAAAAAGGAGATAAAATTATGGTGTGATTTCAGCCCAGTATCAGCCATAAGCATGAGTTAAAGAAAAAAAAAAATAGAATTACTCATTTAATGTGGCAAAATAGGAACCCTTCTCCTTAACTTTACTGAACAGACACGTCTCTCCATAGCCATGTCAAAAATAAAGCCTTTGTTGAAATTACTGAGGGGCAATTTAAACTTTGCTCTTGATTCAAAATGTGCCTTTATACTGAAATTTTAAGTAAGGGGTTTGCTTATACATTTTGGCTTTGCTTTTTGTAGGATTAGTTATTTACATTTAGACTGGGGAAGCAGAAGGCATAATTGTTTATAAGCTATAAGACTGACCGTTTTTTTCATACAGTGGCTATTATTTTGGCAGTAATTGCGAATGATCTTTGCACTGCAAAGGTATAAAATGTCAAATTCTCAACATGTATTCAAAGTAAAGAAATATGCCAGCCTCTTAATGAGTCCAAATATTGGTCTGCGTGATGTGATGGAGGTAAATTACATCCTTTTGAGACACAAACAATAGTAATAATTTAATTTTTTTCCCTTTGGCCTTTTAACTGTGGTTAAATGTTTTTTCCCAAACAGCTTCTTTTAATGTCTTTAATTTGCAGTATTTTTACTGATGCCAATTGTTCTGCTGAAGTTTTTCAAAGGATATAAACCACAATGGTTTGTTCACTGCACAAGATGCCTACAGATTTCTTTTTGTCTGTAACTGTGCTGCATGATTTTTATGTGAAATTGATTCTGTACAACTGTAACTAATAGGATTTTCCTGGAAACAATCAGAACATCTTGTACCAATGTTTACAATAAATATATAAGAAGAAATTGATATCAATCTAACAGTTTCCAGGAAGATGGGAATTAGTATGAAGCCAACCTCTGAATGTTTTTCAAAGAGGAAGATTGGGGTTTATTTTACTTTTATTGAAACTTGTCATGTTATTTGAATTCCCTTGATATTTTTTCATACTTCAGAGCCTTTTTTAACATTGTCCATCCCTTGAACATGTTGGCCTTACGTGGTGCCTGGAAAATGTTAATTGAGCAATCCTGAGTTTAACCCTTCCTTCAAATACTTTGTGAAAATACAGCTGTTAATAACGTTTATTTGGCTTCAATTTAGATATGAAAAAATCGATTTCAGGAGGTTACTGAAAAGAGGTTTAGACTTAATATGTGTTCCCCACATATTAGGAGCAATGGCATGTGCTGTAAAGAATAAAAACCACAACACACAGACATCAGTCCTCATGGGCTAATGGAAATCTAGACCTGATTAAAAACCCATTTCAGGACTTTTTTATTGCAGGGGTGGGTTTGATAGCTGTCAGTGTACAGGAAAATAGCACATCTGGAATCTTACTGTGTACTTGTGCTGGCTGGTATAACTCAACCTGTGTGTCAGATTTTTATTTTTTTTTAATAGCCAAGATTTATTTGGTTTCTATTAATTTTTTTAAAAGTCTTTGGTAAGTATGCTTATTAAGTACTAAATTTTTACCCTCCACAAATTAAAAGCTATATTTTAGTAGTGAGCAGTTTCCTTTTGAGAAAGTAGGAAAGCCAAAAATACGCTTTAGTTATGTAGAGAGTTCGTTGCTTAAAAATGTACCCCAGTGGCTTCTCAGGGATGACTATTCTGCAGTTTATTTAATGAAAGTTGCATTTGTCTTGTAACTTTTCTATCTAGTTATGGGAATTCTAAAAGGAGATATTAAACAAGTAGTAAACTCTGACTACTATTAATTATTTTCACATTAGGAAAGTGTATATGCCTAGGAAATGGTAAATATTCTTCAAAAAATACTTCGATTTTCTTGTAAAATATGAAGCTTCAGTAAAGAAAAAGCTTTTTTTTCCTAAGCAATGCTTTGGAGAAAATTCAACAGTCAGCTACATATCAAGAACTTCAGTACTGTTTTGTTTTCCGAACTAACCATAATATTAATTAAATAAGTATATTTGTAATCATCCTTAAGTTAAAGCAAGAACAGAGCAATAAAAGTCTTTTGATGGTCCCACACAGCCTGATATTTATTGTCTTGTTAAAATTTTAGTAGTGCAGTTTCAGAACTTTTTTATTTTAATTGCTCTAGAGATTTGTACAGCTGAAATATTTAATATATTTTCATATATTCAAACCATGGTCTTAAATCAACAATGACCTGGATGTTGCCTGTCTTAGATGGTCCTAAAAATCTCCAAAGATTGAACTATGCATATGAATTATTAATATTTTGGCTGGCTAATTCAACAGTGACATTTTAGTCCTGTTCTATTTGGCAAAACCACAGTATTTTAAAGTTCTTGCAGGTTAGAGGTACCAGGGGAAACTGTAAGTCTTCAAAGGGAAAAGAGCCAGATGGGGATAAATTTTAATCACATTCTATTATCTTCACGATGGCAATGTTTTTGAAGAAAATTATATGCTATTTATTCGATTTATATACAATATAGATGGACACACATTTAAATGTCATTCCAGTGTTAAAAATGACTAGTTATAAAAGTCACAACAAAGAACCTCTAGAATGTCACTACAAAGTGCCTGGAAAAGTTCAGCCAATGCATTTTGGCTGAGGTGGAGAAAGAAAAGTATGACTTTCTGGGGCAGAGTCACCCATAGGAACAATTATTCATCAAGTAGCCATAATCTTGACACAGCAGTGTCCATCAATTTTATTCTCACCAAAATCAAATAAAATACTTGCACATGACATATCTGGGAATTTTGTGTGATCCCTTAATTTTGCTCCCAAATATGCTAGTGTTTTCAATTTCTTAAAGGCTTTACAGCAGGATTCAGTAGTGACTTCTCAGATAATTATTTATATTTTAGAAAATGTACTATGTGTGTTTCCCAATACTTTAGAAAATATTATGCATGCGAAGCAAACTGTACTTGTCAAAATATACAAGCAAAGCATATCTCATAAAGCAATAGTCTGGCTTCTGCTTTTCCTGTTAAACTGTAATTTTTGGAAAGTATTTGATTTTAGAATGCTGTGATTCATGGGTGGTCAGTGGGACATATTCTAGGCGTTGATTTTTCTCCAAACAGCCAGAAGTTGAACAATCCTGGCTTTTACTGGGCTCTAGCCTGAGCTTTTGCACTCGGTGCCTACTTTCTTTTCCTGGTTAGTCTTAAGAGGTGTAAAGCTAGGGGCAGAAAATGTTAATAAGCAAAGCCTGCTTTGCCAGGCAAGATTCCTCACATGTCCGTATTGAAAGCCTTGGATCAAACTGAGCAAGGCATGAAGTTCTGACAGGCTTGTGGGCTGGCAAGGACAAGAGTCTGCAGTTAGAAAGTACTGAGAGGTACCTCTTTTTTTTTTTTTTTNTTTAACATGGGACTTCTCTGATTTTGACAAGTAACAAGAATTTGTAGAATAATTTTGCATTGTTTTGCTGCTTCCTTATTTAATCTCAAAATAAACTGAAACTAAAGTAGGCTGTACATAATAGGAGGTGCGCTCCACAGAACTTTTTCAAAACACGGATGGACCATGGTCTGTGAATTAATGGACCAAAGATTAATGGACCAAGGACTGTGTTTTGAGATGTGCTCCCCATTAAAACACATGTGGTCTAATGCTGGGTGTATTGACCTGTTGTGCTTGCCTGGGCAAGAGCAGCTACTTCAAAATGAGCCAGTTGTGCTCCACAGACCACAGTGAGTGCAGCTGTCTGAATGCAGTCCTGAGAGGTTATGAGGTACAGGAATGTGATGGTGATGGTGTGGGATGAGTGATCTGAGCTCAATAATCTGGTGGGAAATAGAGAGTCACCCTGCTCTTGTGCACCATTGTGCTCCCAGCATCTGGTGGTGCACAGATCATCAGCACTCAAAAGGTGTTTTTGGTAGAAACCTCCTGATGGATGTGATCTTTATCATTGATGAATGTCACTCAGTGGGCTGCTGATCATTAATAGATCAGAACTGCCTTACCTGTATTCATGTCATAATCCTGTGATGAACGAGCTGGAGTCATTCAACACTGCTTTTGGATGCTTGCAGAGATCCATCAGGTTTGTTTTCTTTTATATCCACAATGTTTATATTTTGCAGTGCTTGCATCAGTGGAAAATTAATATTAAGAGTGTGAAAATATCCCTACAGGACTTCAGCTTTTGTGTAGATTCCTGGATTTCGAGACAGAGCCCAGATTCTAACAGTGACCTCTTAACCATTTCTGCCAGCCATTCTCACATCAAGTTTTTTGATCTGAATTCAACAAAACCTTCTTTTTTAAAGAAAGACATTTGGTTTTGCTATTAAGTCTTCAAGTGACAGGGTATATAATAGGTCAAGTAGACTATTTAAGTGTTAATTTACCTACCTAGTAAGAATTCACATTATTTTTAGTTTGATTTTGTCTGCTCTAGCCATTGAAGTTTTTCATACCCCTGTCTAAAAGCTTGAAATAGACCTGATGATTTATAAGATGGGAAATATTTTTGGCATGGATGAGCTTATAAACAATGATCAAGTCAAGCATTCAAATTACTTTGGATAAGTTTGAATCTACACAGTCTTTCAGGAAAAGACAGGTTTTCCAGCCACAGACCCAATCCTCTAACCCTTTTCTGAACTATTCCTGGTTTCTGAACTTTCCTTTTATGTGAGTCAGCCAGAGACCTCAAGCTCAGAGATGTAGCTTGTCTTATACTCTTTTAGTATCCAATGTAATTTACCCTGTGATCCTAAGATGCCCAGAGTAAAAAATAATTTTCCTTTAAAAAATGATGAGCTTTATAAACTTTACAGAGCTCTCTTTCAGGACAGTAATTCTCATCATTTCAGCTGTCACACCAGATTTACTGCTGTCACTGTTTTCTGTTAAAATGATGAAGGAAAGCAATGTCTGCAACTGTTAACATCATCCTGACTCTGAAACATCTCATGTTTCCTAGAAGGCCCTAAACCAGAGAGGCGGATACCTTCGGCAACCCTGAAAACCAGGAGCAGAAAGTTGCTGCCTAGTGACACTAAAAAGAGATAGGATATGAGGATGACAAATGGGACTCTGTGTGGGTGACACCTCAGGACACAGCTGTGGAAAGTTCTTGAGTGGAGCAGGATTTTACTGTGTCTCAGAGTAACGGCCAGAACTGCAGGGCCTGCTTGGCCAAATACAATTGAAAGAACGAACATTTTCAACCCCTTCTTAGATGAACCAGGGTTTCTGATTCTGAAAATGGCATAAAAAAATCCTACAACAGACACCTCTCTCACCTTATTTGCTCTGCAACAACCTGGTAGACATTAGACATTGTCTGTTGGTGTCAGCTCTGATCATGTTTGAAGACTTACTTATTTTTAGCATTCACAGTAGTTCCATTACTGTACGTATTTACTAATGTTTATATTCTGTAGAAACTTCTTCAATTTGTTCTTTATGGGGAAAGATTTTTCTGTCTGCTTGGAGTTGGGGAGCTGTCCAGTCATGGACCTTGGAAGACTGAGGGAACAGGAGTTGGTGTGAAATGCCTGGGGGGTTTTAACTCCGACTGAACTGCAGATCTCTGTGGGTAGAGGATATTCCTTCTTGAGTGGACCATACCTAGCAAGGAGATCTAGAGATACGACAGTAAAAGCAAAGTCTGCTGCTCCTGTATGATTCAGAACACTGAACTTTAGGTTAAAGTTAATTTTAGTTAAAGATAAATTTTAAAATTTAGTAGTTTATCCTACCTTGGTTTCTAGTTCTGTTCCCAACTTTAACTTGTTTTCCCTTGGCTAGCTTCATTATTTCCTCAAATCCCCCACATTTTTTACTTTATCAGGACTTCACATTCAGCTGTATCGATAACTAGAAGTACAGGTGCAAATGTCAGTAGAAGAAAGTGAATTCAAAATGGCTCTTCTAAGATTTTGTTACTGCTAAAGTGAAAATTCTCTCATATGCAAAAAAACAAAACAGAGACAACCTATCTTAAAAAAAAAAAAAAAAGGGGGGGGATGCCCCAGTGTAAAAATGATTCTGATGGGAATGTTCTGTGCTGGTAAGAAAATGTGCAGATTTCTGCCAGAAAGCAGTAATTGTACAAATGCCTCTAATAATCTGCAGAGTTTGTTTCATTGAGTAGAGATTTGAAAGCTGAAACAAACAAGACTTTTTTGCAGAAAATATGAGTTTGTGACATTCAGAGCTGGACAATACTATCCCCAGTCTATAAATGGGGAAACGAAGTGCAGAGATGATTATGTGATTTGCCAAAGACTTTAGAGATGTGTGGAAGAGAGCTTAAGAGTGACAAGACTTCCTAGGAGAAATGATACCTCTAGTGCATGTAAGGTCAGTTTAGCTCCTCAGTGCCTGAGTCCCGCACTTCTGCACTTGGTGGCTGTGAAAAACATCCACTCTAAATGTCAGCATTTCGTGTGTGTCTGCTTTTCATAGGTGCAAATGAAAACACCAGATGGAGACTAAAATTTTGCTGACCATGGATATTTCAATGGCTGTATCAAGCATTCTTTTCCTAGGAAGACATAGATCTACTACTACTTCTTTTAACAGAAAGGATCACTGAAAGAACTCAAATGATGATCTGTTTCTAACCATTCTGAGAGAATTGGCTGCACTAAAATGCTTCCTGGCTTGTCTTACCACAAAAATTGTAAAAACAGTTTTACAAGCTGTTGTGCTTTAGTGCAAAGCAAACACATTAAAAACATTTAATGACCCTTGCTTCTTGCATCTTCCTGTTAATTTATATAATTTAGTCCTATAAAAGAATCAAGAGTTGTTTGTTTGGAGCAACTTAAGATGTTTATTAAGAATCATTGGTTGTGCTGTACTTGCAATGTGAGCCTAGACAGCTGTAACAGTGCTGTGCTAGCAAGGGAAGTTAACTTTGCATTTACATAAGCATATAGGACACGGACATTTATGATACAGTGGAATGCAGTTAGCTTTTATCCTACTGGATCATAAACTAGAATTTCATATTCCGGTGTTCTGTGTCCTCAGACCCTGAGCCTAAGGGACCTCACACCTCAGTGGTGGTTTCCAGAGCTGCCACAGAAGCCATTGCACAGGCTGTGGAGAGGTGCCTCTGCTCCTGCAAAAGTGGCAGTGACACATATTGGGAAGCACTGCATCCCACGTGAGGTTCAAAGGCTCTTGTCTTCGTTGCTGCGCCCATGACACACCCATCCCATGGCAGTTCCTCAGCAATCAGCGCTGTGTGATTGCCATGCGATGGAGCTTGATTTGGGTGTGATAACTGCAGGGTGGGCATGCGATGGGTGCATGATTGGTCTGCAATTACTGTGTGATTGGCCCATGATGGGCACACAATGGCCACTGGTTCCAATTACAGCTCAAGTGCAGCTGTAAAAATTCCAATGGCACCCACATCTTAGGCACAGCTTTCCTGCCTCCCTTCCTGTATCACCGGGTTAATTTGCAGTATATGCAACTGATTTGGCAGATATATGGGTTCCAGAATAACTTGGCATTAGTTATACATATCATTGGCAATTTTTCAAACCTTTCCATTCGTGTGGATCTCAAAGCTGGTCTCGCTTCATTTGTAAATGCAGTTACTTGCCCAAGTCATGCATGGTGCCCTGTAATAAAGTTATTTCTCCAATAATCTCAGACCTGTTGGACAACTTTGTGCTGGAACTAATTATGCTTCCTTACATCCACTGAGGAGTGACTCCCAATTTGCATACACTTGCCTTGTATAATGACTTCTGACCTGTCATTGGAACTTTTTCTGTATATTCTGTATAGTCACACTAGAGTAATGTGGTTTTTGATAAGTCATGTAAATTAAGAATTTTGTCATCTCTAGTTTTTTTGTGTCAGGATATTTCTCTGAACCTTTTTTTTTTTATTTTTTTTAAATATATGTCTTGGATACAAATGAAATCCAAAGGCCCAATAAGTGAGGCCTTATGAATAATGCTGAAAGTTTTCTGCCATGGTGGTTTAAAAATACACTAAAAGGACATTGCATTTCATGTTTTGAAGTTTTGCTCCAGTAGAGAAGAAAAATGATGAAATAGGAGAGAAACAAAATGGTTAGCGGCAAGAGAAATGTGAAGACATGGTATAAAGGATACTGGGGCACCACTTTCTTTTCTCTCAGCTCATGCACAATGCTTGTACCCAGTTCTACACACTACAGAGTTATGCTTGGTATGTTAGTGAAGAAAAAAAGAAAAAGTGGTGCATAAATTTTAGGCTGTCTTTTTCCACCATGCCAATTTCACCACTGTTCTTCTCTCTTTTTTATTCTCCTCAGCATCAATCATGTCCGCCAGTATTTACTTTGATAACTCTTCTTTCTTCTATTATGAATGACTGTTATGGGTCCAGTTCAGGCTGAAATATCATGCAGAAGCAGGACATGTGAAACTAAGTTTAATCATGACACAATATTTTTTGGTAGCATAGATTTACTGGGAAAAAACACTGTCCCGACACTGAAGTTAAATAGGTCTGTAGGTGATATTGCTGAATAACACACCCGCTAATTCACTTGCAGTGAATCAGAGTGCAGCTTGTGATAGGAATGTGATGTGCCAGCTGGATAGAATCCTGTGAGGAATGACTGTAAACCTTTCTATTAAACATGATTCAGCTTGTCTTTATTTCCCTCTCCCCTTCACTACTTCTCTGAATTGCAATTTCTATCTTCTTTTTTATACAGTAGTAAAAATAACACAGATGAGAGCTTTCATTCTTTGCCTTATGAACCTCTCTTCTCAGACCTCCTAAAGGGAAACTGTTCCTGGAAAGTTTGGACAGTTCCTTTGTTTCCCTTAATACTTGCAAACACTAAACCACCATAGCAAAAGAGAGGTTTGTATTGCCATATGCTGCTCAGTGATTTTTTTTTTCCTTTATGACTTTTCCCTGTCTCTTTCCCCTGTCTTCTAGTGCACAGCTTGTGGAAATATGTCACATTTCTGTGGTGCAGCAGAGTGGGAGGCAGCAAATCTGGATCTTATTACCAGTTTGGCCATAGTCTTCCTATGTGAACATGGGTAAGTTATTTATTTCTGCACTGGTAATACAGTGCTGTTAATCGCCTACTTCATGGGGCAAAGATGGCTGATCTGTAACATTCTTGAAGTGTTTAAGCAGTTAAGATAGGACTCCCAAAGTATGTAAAATATGAATCTGCCATGTGTTTGGCTGGCATCGAGAATTCTGGGCAACCTGAAGCTCCTCTGTAGGACAGAGCAAGTGGCTACAGCTGCTAATGCTCGTACCACCCAGATGCCCTGGGATTCAGCTGCAAGGCAGCCCAGACCTGCTCCTCAACAGGTCCACAAGTGAGTCATCCTCATGTTCCACCCTGTTAAGATTTTGGTATGAACCATGCAGGATTAGTAGAGTTGGCTATCTCTGTTATGTGAAAATAAACAGAAAGGAAAAATATGCTGAGCTCTGGTGAGAATTATTTGGACAAAGAGGGATGGGGGAGAGTAGGTGGTCCACTCCCTCCTGCCAGTTGCAAGTTTAAACCTGTATGTCTGTTTAAGCCATGCTTTACAAAGTGCCCATGATGCACCACGCTGGTACCAGAGTGCAAATATTGATTGATCCATATTATAATGTACCTTTCAGCCATCTTATTGTTCCCCAAAATGAACAAACTGCATGGGTTAAAGAGTGCATTCTCCCCACACGTGTCAAAGTCTCTGGCTCACTCTGCTCAGTTCCCCGATCCTATAAATTACGCATACTGTGTTCATCTTGGACTCCTACTGCCTTATTTTCCCAATTATTGCATAGCTTGGCAATGTTAGAAGGCACATATTTTTCCTCTTCTTCCTTCTTCTTGTCTTTCTGGTTGTGCATTTTATTTAACTGGGGCTGTAAAATGACAGCATTAATTGCCCGTCTGGCATAAGCTTCACTCTTTATTTGATAGTGGGCACCACTTACACCATAGCGTAAATGTAGTAAAAAGACATGCTAACCTACTCCTTTGAGTGCAATCCATCTGTGCAGTGTGTGTAAGAAAAAGGCCCACACTTGGAACCGACAGGGGTTAAGAATAGATTTGGCAAAACTTATTCTTCCCTAGAAAATGAACTGAGAGAGTGAGCAATCTCCAGGCTCGCAGGCACCAGCTGAGCATCAGGCTCGGATCCACACGCCATGCAAGGCCGATGGATGACACAGCCTAGGAAGAAGGAAGAGGAGGGAAAGCTCCCCCTTGGTAATCAGGCTATTCCTCAGCTGATTCTGTTTTAGATCCCCATCCAGCAAAGTCTCCTGCATGCACTTTATACACTGTTATAGTTCCACCGAGGCAGGTGTGATTTCAAGGTTCTGCCCAATTAATCTTATTTAAAATTATGTCTGAAGATTCGGTGACTTCGAGGACTGGGTCTTTACTGACAATCTTTGGATCATTTAGAAAAAAATGCATCTTTTCAAAACAATCAAGATACCAGGAGGAACTCATAATGTGAAAAATGGGCCTGTTTTTCCCCAGATCATCTAAAAAATTGAAGATTCTCATCTCAATAATTTTATTACAGTTTCCTGCTGCTAAGCCTTCCTTGCAGGCTACACTGAAGATTAAAGTTTTTTGAAGGTGTATGAACCAGTTCAAAGGTCTTAAAATTGCATTAGTTGGTAGGGTGTAGCTGGTTTACCAGAGTAACCAAAGCAATGCTTCACCTCCATACAAACACAACTTACAATTAAATGCATTCATCCTGTTCATCAGACTAGAATTGAATCAGCTTCCAGAATTTAGCTGTGCTTGATATCCACACATAACATGAAATGGTCTGGAAAACTCTTGCCAGGATTCTCTTTTTTGTGTTCCCTTCCTCAATTTAGCAGGAATTGAAAATCTAAGGGAGTAATTTAATAAGAATATGCGGGTAAGTGATGTGAATTTAAGGGAAAAGTCATGGTCATTAAGGTGTTCTGCTTCTGCTGAAAATCACCTTAACTCCTCGTGCAAGACTCAGCTTTTGCAAGTGGCTTTGTAGGTCTTCATAGTCAGAAACCTGATATTGTCTGTGGTCTTCATGAATGAGAGAGCGAGTATGACATGCTCACATTCTATCGATTTTCCAGATCCAAGAATACTAATATTTTTCATATGCAATCACACTGGTGTTTACATTATTTTGGGATTTGAAGTCTGTTTTGATGCTTTATGAAGTCTGACATTACTTGAATAAACAAATTCTTAATAATTGATTAAAAAGCATAGCTGTATCACTTAATCTGTCTGTGCAAGAAGCATTTTTCCTCTGGGACAGGACTAACCCAGCATTTAGTTAATCAAGTTTTAAAAGCTGTGAATTTAAGCTCTTTGGGATATATACATTACCAATTGCAGGAAGTTGGGAAATAAAAGGAACTTTTCAAATAAAAAGATGTCAATTTAATAGCAAAGGAGCTGAAAACAGATGTTTCACGCAAAGCATAAGAGTTGTGTCATTCCTTTAGGTTTTCAAAGTCACTTCTTGTCAGATGCATTGGTTAAGAGAGAAAATTAATGAGCTGTGTTAAGTTTATTACACAATCTTCTGATGTGGGAAAGCTTCCCTGCAGGAACAGCTCTGTGCATGGCTTAACTGATTTAGGCATGCCTGGTGCAGTATTCTCCAGAATGTGTTGGAGATCAAAGTAGGGAGAGTTATTCAGGTTTTATGGCAAGGTAATTAAAAAAATATGGGGATTATTACATAGAAATCATACTTGCATAAATTTGCTGGTAAAATCAAATAAACACATTTAAAAAATGAGATCAGGAAAACATTCAGCCACATTTTGTACTATAACAGATGCAGATTTTTCACCCTGAAGTCCACACAGTTGACCTCTTTCTTCCACTGCAGAGAGCTTGGCCCAGTTCCATTTTAGGGGTGTTTTCATCTACTTAAGAAAAAAACCCAAAAATCAGCAAAGCATAGTAACTGTACTGCGCTCTCATGTTTTGTGACGACGTGAAGATGGGCACTTTATACCAGGCACAAAGTGGTTCCAGGTAGAGCAGTCACAAAACTTCTTTTGGTTTCTGAGGTGATTTAATATGAAAATTCATTTTCATAGAATTATAGTTTTGTGTCTAAACATTTGGTAATATCTATTACAATACAGACTCTAAGTGAAGAGAAGGTTTGGGCCAACAGCTTCTGGATAAAGGGACAAAAAATGTCCTAGAAATCTGCAAAGACCTTCTATTCTTAGGTACTTCTACAGGACTTCTGAGGGGAATGCACACAAGCTGAGGCAAGACTGTGATTCAACCTTTCTGGCCATGTAAAGGAGAAATCAATGCATGCAATATACTCCAAACAGGGGCTCTGAAATCCCAGTCTAGAAAGAGGGAGAGATGATCTGCTTGTAAATGTTGAAGTGCCGATGGTGAAATGCAGAAAACATTTCTCCCTGGGTGGGAGAGAAATGAAGAAGATTATTGTGAAACTTCTGTTTAATTAGAGGAGAACTTCCACATTTCTGTCACATAAATATGCAGAAAGGATAAGCTTATAGCTTCAGCTGTCCTGAATGCAGTGATGCCATATGATGACAGAACACACATGCATATGCCTCTATAAACATATACACAGTTGAAGTAAAAACATGTAACACTGTCAAGACTGAGCTTTCTCTCTGTAAGGATGTGCATAAGCCCTCTTTGGTCTAATTGGGTTTAAGATTCTATGTGTGTGTATATACAAGAGATAGAAAATAGAAATACAGTAGCTTTTCATGTGAAATAACATTTTCTTGTACCGACTACAGGTCCCTGAGAGACTACATGTAAAGTTCACACAGAAAGCTATGCAGCTGAAGCACTGGCAGAATAAGCAGAACACACTTGGCTGTCATTTTCCCAGTCTTCTCTGCTGCAGTCTTAAATTCCATGAAAGACGAGCTATTGACTGTCAACTCCATGCAGTTGAAACAATTTCATTTGGAAAAAGAAAACCCATGTGAAGTTTCAGGTAAAAATTCCCCCATGCTTTGCTCTTTTGGGTGATGAAATAATTTCCTGAAGGAACTGAAGAAACCACCCCACAATGTCAAATTGTCTAAAGGTACTTGATTGTGAAATGCTGGACATCTTATCCTTTTCTCAGTGTTTGGCATGGTGGGTCTCTTCCACTTCTAAACTTTTTAAAAGAATCAATACATACTGCATCTAATAAGGACAATGAATATGTATTAAAGATATATTATCTGGAGTTGGAAGCTGATGGGCAGACCTGAAAGTATTGCAGAACTTATTTGATCTTCATGCTCCCTGAGCATGCACGGCTGTTAATCACATGTGTGTAATCTTGAAGACAAGGACCAGAAAACTCATTGAGATTTTGAAACAAAAATAATATAAAGCCAGTTGCAAGATTTAATATCAAATCTGAACAGTAAAGAATTCTGTGATGTATCTGGTTCTTGTTTGATGTACTTCTACTGCCATAGTTAATATAGTGTTTGCAGTGCACACATAAAGCAGATATGCCCAGACTCCTCTGTAAAAGACTGTAGTCATGCATGCTATCTTTCCTGTTACCTTTTCCCCACAATTTCTATAGGCTGTATTTAGTTTATGTAAGTTGTTCTTAACAGCTTTTACCATAATTTGCTTTAATAAAATGGCAGAGATCCATGGTTATAAAGAAGGCTATAAGGATTCTTTTAAGAAATTTCCAAGCATGAGGGAAGTCTCTGTTTCTTGGGGATTACCGAAGTCTGAGAAAAACTAATCCTCAAATGAGGTATTCAGAGACATACTTTTCTATTCTCAGGGGCTAATCATTGTGTATTTCACTACAGAAGACTAAAAATCACCCTCCTACACAACATCAGTCAAAGTCTTCAAAATATTTCACCCTCCCCAAAGTAATATTGAAGTAATACCTAAGTTTTTCTAAAGGCTGGTGCCAGCCCTTCAGACACGAGGTTTAATTTCAGCCTTACTTATTTTGTAGATTGAAAACTTCAGTGAGCTGAGGATTTTCTTGCTTTTGCTACAGACATGCTGCATGCAGGTGTGAATGTTTTCTGCAAGATCTGGCCATTGTACAGGCCATCGTGTCTGGCCAAGGCCAGTCAAACTCGAGTGTTCCTGATGCTTAGAGCAGTAGCCTCATTAATATCTAAGTCCTCATAGTGACTGCAAGCCTAAGGAACAACATTGTTGAGAAGTTCACTTGTGTTTGGGTGGGTTGGCGCATTATGTGCTCCCTACTTGGATCCTTAAGTGCTTTGTTCCATAACTAGCATGTTGATATTGGGTGCCAGTACTGCTGCAACTGCTGCTGGTTGTTTCTTCCCTTCACGGTTCCCTTGCTGGCTTCCTCTTACACTGTGGGAAAAAGAGGCAGTATGTTGAGAACATCTGCCATCAAACTCTCTGCTCTGCTGGACAGATTGAGGAGGGACCAGGGGAGAATATGGACTGGTAACCTGCTGACTGTTTGTGTCTTTGTCTCTCCAAGGCTTTCTGGGAGGAAGATGCTGAGTCTCAGCACCGAGTATGAATTCCTTGCTGCTCCGTGCCTGCTTTTCCAGGCAAAGTGGGATGGACTTTCCAGGACAATGCAGCAGTCCCTGATGGTCAGCATGACGTATTATGATCTGCTGCTGTCCTTCAGCAGGAAGCCCTGGGGACTACAGGCCAGCAGCCAATGGTGGCCTTGGCATTAAGTACCTGAGATGACTGCATGCTGGTGGAGTCCTGGCAGACCATTCTTCCCCAAATCAACATGAACCCTAAAGTTCATTAAAAGCATTAAAGTTTCATTAAAAGCAGCTACTTTAAGGTCAATGTCTGGACAGAACTGACTCTACGCATTGGGCTACTTAATATCATTATTTCACCCTTTGTAAAAGGGCATCATCATTTGGAAACTTCTTGAAATTCTTATCTAGAAGCTGCTTTAAAAATTGGAATGTTATTACCGTACTAGATTACTGTGGAACTAGAAAAAAAAAAGGTGTAGCAAAGACTTCTCCTTGTCTGTGTTTAGGACTGGAAAGCAGCCTATGCTGGCTCGTATCTAGACAGACTCATGAGAACAGTGTTTGCCACAGCAAAAGTAATTTCAGAGGATCACTAGGTTTACTTCACAGTTCTACCTTCCCTATTTGGAACAGACTCTGTTATAAGCCTAACTGCAGAAATTAAGCCATTTATGGTCAGAATTTTTTGTTTCTGTGCTAACAACAGTGTCAGCAGGAGAATGATCACTAGAGATGATGCTGACTGTCAAATGCATAACAGTAACAGTGATAAAAGGCTTTAAGGGTGAAAAAGAACCCTATAAAACTGCTTATTCTTATTCTGAAAGGATCAGATAAAGTAAGAAACCATCTCTGAACTGTTGGGATGATTTTGGGAGGAGATACAAGGCTTAGGCAATCTGATTATTGGTCATCTGCATCTCATATCTCATAGAAGGCCAGTTTGCTCTTTGCCAGTTTTTGTTTTGGGGCTGCACCATCTTTTGGTTTCAGCCATCTACATGGATGAGATTTTAATAGCTTCTTATACAAAGCAGTGCAGTTTAATGGGTCTGCCTAACTAGAGCTATATTAGTTTATTTGAAGCAAGTGCATGCTATTCTGACAAAGATCTCTCTAATCCATTGAATATGTTGTGTTAATGCTTATTGATTTTTTTGATGAGTGCAATGATCCGGTAATTATTTTTAAATACTTCTTTGAGTGTGCAGTGTTTAATATATGGTTTTATTGATTATATAATGTCATATACTTAGTTACAGCAGATATGTATCACTGTGCATTGAGATATTCAATCTTTTTACCTTTTTTTAGTGATTATTGCTGAAGGTGAGTGACTTTTAATGGAATTTTCATTGTTAGAAGGGCTGGTATTGTAGAGATAACTCGAATTTCTGATGTGACAATGCAAAGACACAGAGTCTGCTTTTCTTCACATCATGATGTGCTCAAGAGTTAGGAGGAGTGACAGAGCAGCTTGATAGGCACCTGATGTCCAGTCAGTGTCAACCCACCACACTTTTATGAGTAACCTTCACTCAATTATCACATAATCACATAACCATTTACCTTGTACATATACATTTGCAAAACTCTAATGCAATGTGAGTTTAAAGACAGGGTGCAACACAACAAAGAGTGAAACAACACACTGAAAGTAAAAAAGTGGTCACAAGATGCACTTTCAGAACACAAAACTTCTCAGTCAGAAGGAGTAATTTCAGTTCTTTGCAATTAACCCTTCTCTAGTAATCCTTCTACAAGAAGGCACAGACATCTGTTTGTCCTTCCATGCAACATGTGCTGTGGCAGGATGAAAATCGGAAGCAGAGCTAATTGCCCTTCCAGAAACTCCCAGATCTATGCAAGATTATAATATTGGGATCTAGACTGTTGGAAGGTGGCATAGACAATAACAGAGAACAAAACACAACTCAAATGTCCCTAAATTCCCAAAACCTCCCTTGATATACTTCAAAATCAACTTGTATTATTTTCTGCACTTATTCCTTATGTTTACTGCAGGTAAGTGACTGCTTTTCAGCTTTGAACTAATTGTCATTCCTGAAAATATTTTCCAAACCACAAGTGCTTTAAGGGCCGGCTTCTGTTCTCAGTGAATCATAGGAATTCTGCCAGTGAATTTGATGGGAGCAGGAGTAGACTTAATGAAGTAATTGTATAAAAGAAAAAAAGAGGAGGAAAAAGTAAACTGCTTTACCAGTGCTTTGAGGTTAAGGCTAGAAGATTGCTATAGTTGTTAGAGTAAAATGATTAGTTCTATAGCTTTTTCTTTAAAATGTAACTGCAGCAGTGCCTTATTATGCACATCCTGATCTCTGCCTATGTACATACTCTTGCTACACATTCTGATTTTGGCAGGAAGCAAATACTGGAGTCTACTTTGCTTTTCATTTGCTACAGACAACTTTTTTGGACTCCATGTGACAGATCAGCTATTTCTCCCCTGCCGCTCTCAGAAGTTTTTATAGTATCAGCCTTAAAAATCAGATTCCTTTGGCAAATTTCTCCAGGATAAAGTTGGCCATAAAATGGAATAAAAATGCCTTTAGGCTTATGAATTCTCTTTCTCTCAAGCAGCAAAATGCTGTTATTTTGAGAAGTGTTCTTTGTTTCTCTGAAATCTGAACTTTTTCCACTTGGAGACAGTTAACTCGCTGAGAATCTTGCAGAAATGGTATTAGATGTTGATCTCTTCGTAGGAGAGCAGGGGAAAGCAGACAGCCAGACCACATCGATCCGGGCTGCAGGATGTGTTTTGTGAAAAATCTATAGAGCTCGGCTTAGGGTGTCAGCTGTCAGTCTGCAGAGCATCTGTCAGAGGAGTATTTGCTTCACTGCTGCTGAATGTGAGTAATGCTTTCACAATATGGCAGGACGATGCTATAGATTACAGTTGTAATGGAGCACATCCTGAACAGCTGAGCCTGCTCTCTCTCGCTCATTCAATAGCAAGAGTTGCCTTGCTATGAGAGCTTGGGGGATTATGTACTCCAAACAGCTGTCTATAGCACCATGGATTTATTTGGGCTAAATGAGAACTTGCTTTCTTTAGCTAAATCAAACTTTATCAGACAGTTTTACTGTTGGCAGTTAAAATAAAATGTGTTTGCTGAACAGTAAACACCTTGTTACTGTTAGGAAGGATTATATAAACAAAAGGCATACACAATGAAGTCTTATGCCAACTGACTTACTGTCAAAATAATATACTGCTGTTAGCGGAATTGTACTCACTTGAAGGAAATTATAGGCCTAAAAACACATCTTCAATGACAAAGAAACCATTTTTCCACAAATAATCTCTAAAAAGTTTAATACACTGTGCCTCGTAGAAGTGGTTTTGGAGACCAAGGATGCTGAATCCTCAAACAGGAATGTTAGGAAAAACTGGGTGACCTGTCTGAAACCTTCAAAGATTTACTGAATTTGCATAATGCACTGGATCAAGTAGATTTAACATTTTCTTCCTACAAGATAAGTGAGAGTTGGTTTTGTCCTACAAAAACTACAAACTCTCCCTTTCAAAACAGGATATGCTGTTCTCCTTTAACTTATTAAAATACGTAATCCATGCAACTACAGAACACTCACGAGCAACAAAATACATGTCACAACAATATTAGACTATTTCTGTAGGGTAAATCAGCTTCCTTTCACTCCTTGAGAAACTCAAAATCAGGCAAATATTCTGTTTTATAATCACAAGGAAAAAGGGCAGGTCCAAGCCTAGCGGAGTTACTCAAAGGAGTAATGCTAACTACATGAGTTTTGGATTATTCTTCAGAGAGATTGAAAATTAATTTCTTTTCTTTGTGTTAGAAAGTGGAGTCCCAATTCAGAAAAACATAGGGCTAATATTACCTTCTCACTGCATTCTGAATTTCACTGTGCAAAAAGATTTGCATTTCTTTTAACTTTACTGTTAAAACATCAGAATTCAGCTGAAATTAACCAGGAAATGTCTTCTGCTTGCAGAACCCACTGTGTGACTGTAAGGTTGACTGGAAAGATGGACAGCACCTCAAAGGTCAAGAACTGTAGGCTGAATTCCAGCTAATGATTTCTCAAGGACTGTTTGAAGAAAGATTTGTAAGTCTGCAAATTCTTGGGAAAAACTCAATAATATACACAAATGTGTGTTGTGGAACCCCAGTTAAGCATTTATTAGTATATTTAGGTTTATACCTTACTATGTACGTGTATCATTTTGGAAAACTTATTTTTATATGAAGAGAACATGCTGGAAGGTTGAAAAAGGAAATTTTATTGGTGCCTTATAAATTCTTCTTTAGCCAAAACTGGCTCCAGGTGAACTTAAGATGAAGCTTTCTACACATTTCCCAACATAATATCTTGCTTCCTTGAAGTTATGTCTGACCTTAGAAATCTCCTTTTCTTTTCTGTGTTCTTACTGAAAGGCTTATATAATATTATTCTGTGAACAAATACACCAATTTTTTTGCAATTACTTTTTCCAGCCCTTTAGGGAAACTTGAGGACCCAGTAATAATCCCTCTGTACTGCTTGTCATGACTTTATAGTATGTAGTGCAATAAAATGTAGACAGGTTCTTAAATCCACCTTCTTACATCTTAGAAAAAAAGTCATGAATGAAAAGATTTCTTTTATGTCATCTTTGAGTAAAAGAAAAAGATATCTGGCCAGTAAATATTGCTGCTGTAACAAGGACAAGGCCCAGAACTACCATTTTGTTATGTTAACCAGAAATGGGCATTTGGGTATCTTTTCATGGGAAATCAAGAGTAAGGCAACTTCATAACGATTTTCTGTTGTCCTTTTTAAAATGCATATATTATTTATGCTAGTACACAAGTGCTTTTCCTTGGCTAATTAATTAAGATAAAACCCATTGTAGGTCTTCACTGTTGACTTCTGATATAAACCTGAAGGATTAGGAAAGATGATCACCTGTTTTAATTATTTTCTGATTTTTTTTTTTTTAATGTAGTTACGCACAGTGTATTTTATGGAGAACACAATACCTCAAAGTTTTATTCTTCCTTCAAACCAGACATTAAATGGCTTACCACTCCAAGAAAAGGTCTGCCATTTATGAATCTGAATGCCAGTTTGATAGCACACTATACTTCTTTTTAGCATGTATCAAATTGCTTTCTATGGCATGCGATATGGCACAGGCAGAACCGTGAGAACGGAAGATGCATAATTAAAGTCAATTCTCCCATGCACTAACAAGCTCCAGTGTGAAGCAATTACATTTCCTGAGCAAGTGAGCAACAGGTCAAGAAGGCACAGTTGCCTTCAGATTTATTTCTTTCTGTCCGTTAAATTTCTTGTGTTGTAAAAACACCTGATGCTTAGTGAGGAAGATACATGTCACAATTACTAGAAACTACTCATACCCCAACTGTCTGGTTAGTTCATGTGTACTCTTTGGTCAGATTGCTGCTACATGGAGGGTTTAATTGCAAAACATCCTGCCCTCCTGACTCAGCTATTGCACTGACCTAGCTACTGATTATCACTGCATTTCTAGGAACTTAGCTATCTCTCTGACCTGTAATCCTTTGTCAAATGTGTTTGACATTTGGGAAAGATTTCTAGAGTTAGAAGGAGATAAAATATGTGATTGCACAGTCTCATTTCCTTAGGGAAGAGTAATATACAATTATATACAATATAAAATATACAATATAAAATACAATATGTGTGTGTGTGTGTATTTGCAGTGATTTATCTAGTAATACACATATCAAAGCTGTAGGTAATTTGAGATTTTGCAATACATATAAATGCCTTGTTCTGATACCAGCAAAGTGAACTGAACTTAAAAAGTTGATACACAAAGGAGCTTGAAAAATTCCTACCTTGGATCTGCTGCCAGAAACATAAAGTATGATACCTCTAAAATTAAGAGCCCTGCCTTCCAGATGATGTGAGTTTCACCTTTAAACAGGGATCAAACTATTTTCTTTGTGAAAAATAAATGCACACAAATAGTCTGGCTACTATCTCTCACTACTCTCCATGGGAATTAGGCACATAGCCTAAAAATCTGTAGCAAAACTCACCATTGCCTCCAGGTATTTGCTTTTCTGGACTTTTCTAGCCTGCATTCAGCTTATGTTTAATTGTTAGTTAATTTTAAATTCTCCACTGCCACATTAATGTCCTAGTTGTCCTTCCTCTTAGTCACTGCTAAATCAGTGTCCAGTACTTTTAATTGACTGAGGGAATCAGCAGTTTGAAGCTATTCCCTGTTTCTACCTCTGGCAAGCAGAGAAATGCACATCTTTACTGCTGTTTGCTGTACTATGTGTTTGGTTGAACTGTATCTGGTTGATATACCTGCTGCTGTAGTGTTGTCTCTCAGTAACAGTGTGGGACTCCTCTTGCAAAGGGGCCTTTTCCATGTTTCAAAGACCTGGTGGTAAGGACACTAACTACTTCATCAGATGATCTTGGCCCTTTTATTGCTCCACCTGCAAAAAACACCGCCTTGGCTTTGTTGATAGCAGCATTTGACCTTTCTTTCCTAGATCATAAATTCCATGACTACTGCTCATAACTTGGCTTCCTGAAACCAGCATACCCTCCAGTTTCAGTGAGGGCAAAAATCCGGGAGAGCGAAATACTCTGTTAGGTTTGGTTCAGTTAGTTGAGTGGAGGTGTTTCCTTACAAGAGAAGACTTTCGGAAGAAGGTGCTGGCTTACATATAGAGGAAGGTCTCCCAAGGAAATGACACAACTGTTAACCAGCAGACAGAATATTTCCATCAAAAGGGTATTTCAGGAAGGCACACAATGCCATGTACATTTTCTTTCTGACATGCAGGCAAATTAAGTCATATCAAAGACACTTTATATGCTTTGAATTGCTAAAAGCTGCACAGCTCTTTAAATATTTGCCAGCCAGAATATGGTTTTGCATATTTATCATAACACACTTTAGTTCTGACCTTCCTCCAACTGAAATCAAAGGGAATTTGGCCAAACTGCATCAAAAGAAACAACACTAGGTATGTAAGTTTGATGCAGATGGCTGGTTATTGAAAAATATGTCTTTGTATGTGTGAGAAATAAGACAAAATAACCACAGGAATACAGTCCCCATTAGATTTAAAGAAGTGTTTGGATTATTTTTTTTTTCTTTATTTTTAATTTCTGCTCCAGTGGGTCTTGTTTCAGAGCAGATTTAAAACTATGCAGATATCTGCCCTTCTCCATTTCCCACTTTTCAGATGGCAAAAGTTTCAGGCAAATCAGATTGATCCAAGAGATTACTGGCACTGTAGAAACCGAGAGCATATCAATATGATTAGGACTTTTCTCATGATTACTGAAATGTCAGACTTTCCCCTTGACTTGGCCTCAGATGCAAACTTTGATCCTGAGCCTAAAACACATTCTATTCTAATGTAGTTATCTCTAACCTGAACCACAACTGGCATACTGGAGTGTATGTTCTGGGATCTGCAGTGAGCCCTCTAAGCCATATTATCAGAATGGAAAGGCTTTCAGATTGACTTAAAGCACTGGGAAAGCCGGGCTCCTCCTTGTCTCCCTGTATGTAACATCAAGGGAAACAATCCAGCTGAAAGGGACTGTGAGCACAGCCCTTGGGTAGTGGGTATCCATATGCAACAGAGAACAAGAACTGAGTTAATATACAGAGTGATTCCTTCATGTACGGAGAAACTCCACCAGAGAGATGTACGGCTGCACGCAGGGGATGCAATCACTTTTTGTTTCTCCCTCTCTGCCTTCCTACAGAAGCCCTAATCCCAAAGCATGCCATTTTTGCCTGAAATGATTTTGAGGATAATGCTGCGGATTTATGCAGATTGCTTTATGCCACTATTGGCAGTGTCAATAGGATTTGTGTATGTTTCTACTGGCAGTGTTCATAAAACCTGGACTATCTGCAATTACAAAAATGCACAAATAGATCTGGAGGTGTTTGATTTACTTTCTCAGTCTTGACGTTCTACTTAATACATTGATTCTCACTGCCTGTATCCTTTAGAGTATCACACACAACCTTCAACCCACCTCTTAATAAAAGAGCCTGCACTGCACTGAAATTCCTTAAAATAAACAGAAAATAACCTTTTTTTCCCCTCCCAAAGCACTCACATTTGTACCTCCAAAATTAGGATTCAGCAAATAGTTGGAATACATCTGTACTCAGAGGAATCCACATCAGATCATAAATTTGTTCATGTTAAACACAAACATATGAATGCACTCTTATATCCAGGGACTATGGAAGGGTTTAGAATTTGCACACTTCACTCTGTGTAATGCCAGGGCAATGTTTCACTCATCTATGTAAATAGAAAGCAGGCTTGTTGCATTACAGGCATAAGTATCCTTATGCTCTGCATAAACATCACAGGATTCAATTTTGAGAAGGAATCACACAATTTGTCATATCTTTTATTGTGATTGACTTCGGTGATGGGCATACACAAACATATGATTTTCCACTCAGCGTATCAGTGTATATCTTGGTGTGCATTTGCTGCTAGAATAACAGGAAAAGAGATTAACCTCAGATATGCAAATAAGCTTAATTGAATAAAACAAGACAAATTACCCCTTCATTGGAGCAGTTCCTGGTTTGGCGAGGCTGCACAGACTACAAGAGCACCGGGAGAGGGCTTATGTGGCTGCCTCTCATTCCTTCCCTCATTTTCTGAGGCTTGTGGCAGAGCTGTACCAGGGTGACAGGTACCCCAGCATGGTCAAGTGTTGTAGAATGGTGTAAGGGACCCCAAAAGTACTATGTTACCCCCACTTCAGCATAATTTAGAGATATGTGAATTTATTTGAGCCTTATGGTCTCTCCTAAGAGCCTCAGTTTGGCAATTCAAAAGAAAAAATAAACCAAANGCAAAGAAGAGGGTAAATGTGAAAACAGCTGACATGCAAGGCCCCTGAATCGAGTCTCTGCTAAGATCATTAACCATGTGTTTGTGCATTTTCAGTGCTGGCAATTGTAAGGAGACCTCGGGCTTTTGGCTCGTGTGGGCTGGCAGTGCTGCTGGCGTGGGAGACGCCCTCAGAAGACCTCTCTCATGCCGGTTGAGGCTGCTGGAGGAAGTCAAGAAATCAGTTGTAGAGCCTGTCCTCAGGCTTTCTACATTGAGGCTATTTATGTTATACCATAAAAAACCCCAACTGGGAATGGTTCAATATGGTCATATTGTTAAAGAAATGTGTTCTAAAAACAGCCTCCTACTGATGAGGGAAAGAAATCTAGAGGAAAAGAATTCTCCTTTAAGAAGTATCTCTCATGGAATGTCATTTACAACTTTACCACCCCTGAAGCTTCATTCTTCCTCCCTTCCCTGGAAAAACTGGGGAAAAACAGTGGAGTCTAAAAAAATCTATTTGTAGATGTATGCCAGACACAAGTTTTGTTAAGCCATCTACTTCTTGTGAGTTGTCTCCCTTGAGTCTATTCTTTATCAATTTTTACAAAACAGATAAAGAGGATTTCCTGCTTCAAAAAATGTACAGCTTAGGGCCCAATAATAAAAACCCTTACTTACATGAGGACTCCCATTGAAGTCAAAGAAATTCCTCGTTTGGAAAGCATTTGCAAGATCAACCACTAGGAAGAGAAAGCAGTGAACAATAGATGACTGTAACACCAGGGAAAAGAAACAAAATTAAAAGGTGAGGGATGGAAATATATGGTCATGAAAAATAATGAAGGATAATGAGAATATCTAGGGCCACCAACTTTAAAAATATTGTCCCTTTTAATTCAGCATTGTATCTATGTATGGTGAAGTAGCTATTGATTTTATCAGCCTTGCTGAAATAGTTTTGGAGAAATTACTGCAGGAAAAAGTAAAATCTAATCTAATCAAGCTAGTGTGTTGTGATCTTCTGCATCACACAGCTATTCAATTCAGGTTTTACTTTGTTTCAGATGAAAATTGTAGTGTGCCCTGGCACTGGAGCAGCCTCATCTTGAATATTGTGTGGAGTTTTGGGCAATGAATATAAGAAAGATATTAAGGTATTAAAGAATGTCCAAAGCAGGGCTATGAAGATGGTGAAGAATCTAGAAGGGAAGCCACACAGAGTGGCTGAGGTCACTCGGCTTGTTCAGCCTGGAGAAGGCTAGACTGATGTGAGACCTCATAGCAGTCTACAGCTTCCTCATGAGGAGAAGCAGAGGGGCAGGCACTGATCTCTTTGCTCTAGTGACCAGCAACAGAGCCTGAGGGAACGTCATGAAGTTATGTCAGGGAAGGTTTGGGTTAGGTATTAGGAAAAGGTTCCTCACCCAGAGAGTGATCAGGCACTGGAACAGGCTCCCCAGGGAAGTAGTCACAGCACCAAGCCTGACAGAGTTCAAGACTCGTTTGGACAAGGTTCTAAGGAACATGATGTGATTTTTGGGGTTGTCCTGTTCAGAACCAGGAACTCGATGCAATGATTCCTGTGGGTGCCTTCCAACTCAGGATATTCTGTGATTCTTTGATTCTACATAGCAGTCAGGTAGGGCAAATTCCATTACTTTTCATCAACAGAGATATTAATCTCATCTCATAACTTGTTTTTCAGTTTTGCTTTGATCAAGAATGCTTCAAGATTTTCTTAGGTGACCTGGCTTTACTTGGCCAGGCTGGATAGTGCTTTGGCTTTCTGGGCTAAAGTTGATTCATTGTAGAATCATAGAATGCTCAAAGTTCCATCCAAGCTGGCCTTGAACACTTCCAGGGAACAAAATTACTCAAAGTGAAACCTTGAAGGACAGTTGCTCACAGAAAATCTTTCTAGACTTAAAATGCTGAGCTGCTCTCCCACCATCTCTGCCCTTAAAGTAGTAGTAGCCTATTGTAGCTCAGTGATAGGCTAAACATGCAGGACTGGTCAGCCTTACAGGGAGAAATAATTTGTGTGTAGATGGGAAAAAGGATAATGTAGAGCGCTTCTTCAACATAAGGAAGTGAAGCTTGGAGCAATTATTCCCAAGCTGTATTTACCCTGACTTTTTTTCCTACCCTTTTTAAACTACAAGATGGGATTTTGTGCTCAAAAGTGTGTCCATTTGTTCAACGATACCAGGCAGTCTGACAAAATTTTCTAGCAACCTTACTCTGTCTTGAGAGGACAATCACCATCATAAAGCATCTCTCGGCTAAAATTGGTCATAATAACCACTGCAAACTGTTTATTCAATGAGCTCTTTTTCTTGGCTCTTGAACAGTTTCTTTATAATCCTACTTTTGACATTCATAATTCTTGAGTCTGTGAGGTTTGCAAACATATTTGATCTGGGAACAGCACATACAGTTTTGTACTTGCTACTCTGAATTTGCTTATCCAAGGCTTGTGATTGATCATAACTCTGTTTTGCTTGTTAACTGGATGATTTATGTGTTTATAAAGTGTATCTGCTTCTCTGCTTCCGATGCATTCAATTCAATTTATTTATTAAGCCAACTTCTGCTACTGGCCCAAGATACATGTTCCACGCGTATTTACAGAGAAAAATTTTCTTTGGGAGCATAAAGAAAATGAAATACAAATAGAATTCTCCCAAAGTTAACAGAAATACCTTTTCTTCCCTTCCTAATATTTAGACACTGGAAAATTCAAACACCTGAATTCCAACAGTATCAAATATATGTACTTTGGTTTCTTCTGTCTCTGTCCTGTCTGTCAAACTAATGCACTACTATAATAATCTTAAAATAATAGCAGGTTCTAGGATTATTAGTTTGTTAAATGCATGTGAAATGGCACATTCTAACTGCTGAAGTAAAAGACACTCAAGAGGTTTGGTCAAGACATTATTCTGAGAAGCATATACCTGTATTAAGCTCTGCATTATCAGAAATCACTTTATTTTTACATATTTAGTACAAGTTTCATGTAAAGTTCCTGTGTAAGGCACCCAATATTTTTATCACCCCTCCTCAGTCTAACCTCACATTTTTAAGTTATGAGGACTAACATTCTTGTAAAGGATAGGTGTGGCAGGTTATGAAAAACCTTTGCATGACTGAATGTATTCAACTTGTTGGTTCCAGAGTCTTCCTAAGGAATTGAATTTATATGTCTTACTTACAAAATGCCAGATGAAAAAATTCTGTATTCAGTTCTTATGAGCCTTCCATGGAGTGCAGCTGAGAGTGAATACTGTGTTACTGTCATTCCCAGATTTATTTTGGAATGATCTCCTCCAAAGGCATATATAAAAATATACTTATTTGTATAGGTGTATGTACATAAATATACATATCAGCTCACATGCACTCTCATGCTATGGAAAAAAAGCCCAGACAATTAAATAATCACAACAGATAGATTTGTTCCCATGCACTACTAGAAACTGAGTAAACATTATGGCTGTGGTCTCCTTCATTTCCATCCTGGATGGTCCTGTTAGCTGTTGTCAGCACTATCAAAAAATAAAATCTATGGTTTTAACTTAAAATGTGATGGGATATTGTCTGGAATGTTTTCTCATATAGGCAGTGTTATCTGAGTCCTTCGTTGGCAAGAAGTTCAATCTGAAGACAGATTTCAGATGGTTTTGACAGCTTAGTTTGCAATGCCTCTGGAAGCAGCACTCCATTGTCCTTGTAAGGAATTCCCCCTCCCTAATACTTCAGACTTCTTCATCGTTTGGGAAGCTCACACTTGACCATGAAATCTCTTTCAACTACCGTGAGCAGTTCTGGAAATCAATTGTAGAATTACCTTTTTGCTATTGGCATTAGTGACTAAATCCATGCCTAGAGGACCCACGTGTGTTGTGTCACCCCCATGGCCTTCGCTGGTGGCTGCAGCACCCCAAGCTGCAGCCTGCCTAAGCCTGCAGTGAGCATAGAGATTCCCAAGCTCTTGTACTTGTTTGTTGTGCTGGGGGAAGCCACTGCTGCATGTTGTGGCAATTCCAGCGTATGGGGATAGAGGAGCGTGTCTCAACCTTTAAAGCGCACCGAAAAATAGTCCTCACAGAAGGGTTTTGTCACGAATTTCAGAGGCTTTTAAATTTATTTTTTTTTTTTTTTGAGAGACTAGAACTCATAAAGCAGCGTTGAGAGGGCATTATAGTAAGGAAGCAAGCAGTAAATTTGTAGGTTTGCCTCTAACAGCTGGTTTGGGAGGAACGAGCCATTAGGACAGAGAAGGAGGAATGTGGGATGGGGGAGTGAAAGAGAGATTGTAATAATACTCATAATTAAAATACTGCATTCAAGCTACAGATTTCTGGAAGAAATTTGATTCCAAGAAGTGCAAGAGGCCATGAGTGAAAATTC
This sequence comes from Scytalopus superciliaris, assembly GCA_013400415.1. NCBI lineage: Eukaryota > Metazoa > Chordata > Aves > Passeriformes > Rhinocryptidae > Scytalopus > Scytalopus superciliaris. The sequence goes on from VXBX01008844.1 coordinate 323,135, forward strand.
TTTCATAAGCAGGAAGTGAGAGAGGGAACTATAAGGAAATATTTTGTTGGTTTTGGCCATTGTTCTAAAATGAACAGACTAAAAGCAAAGAGAAATTAAAGAAAAAATATTGATAAATGATGTGTGAAAAGTATCTAGAACTTTTGGAAACTGCAAAGCCTAATTATGAGCACTAGTAATTTATTCATGTGTTGTCCCGGAACTAATCCATATTTTGCACTTTATTAGGAATGGAAATTTGCGTTGTCTCTTTCAAACATACGGTAGTTAGTTGATTAATTGAGTGGTTTGTTCAGTAGTATGACCAGCTGTTATAAATGTTTTAGTAATTTTTTTGGCACTAAAAGTAAACAGGCCTTTTTTTGTCTTTTTGGCTGGGCTAAATAGGAGAGCACATAGCCAATAAACCTAGACCTTGTTTCAAGTCCTGAATTTTGTTTTGAATGCATAATAACCCTAAAAGTGTTACTATGTTTCTAAGCAACCCCTCAAGATGCAAAAATAGGTAGTTATTTTGCTATGATTAAAAGTTCTTTTGGTGTTGTATTTTGCTTTACCAGTTCCCCTCCCGCCAGCTCTGGCCACAGCTTAACACAGATTTCTCATAGGTCCTTGAGGCCTGGTTTTTGAAGAATCTGACATGTATTTTTGGAATAGGCCTCTTTTCCTTCTGGATTAATGTCAAGGAAGTAACTGGAAAGCGCTGGAGATGCTGACTGATTACGAGCCCTCCAAGGAATATCCCTGCTAACATCACTGTACTTTGAGCTGTGCAGTGTGTGAAAACTGTGGGTATTATAAAATTCATATTCCAGGTTATGGTTGAGGAGATGAATGGAGGTATATTCAAAAGTAGGGACGGCTGTGTGGTGAGTGGCATGGGACTGCAGTTTCCTCAGGATACTGAATCTTCTAAGAAGTTTGAGAATGGCTTGTGGCCATGAGAACTGTGTCTGTCAAAATACATCCCCAGCTGTGGGATGGCATAATTCAAGTGTCAGACGCTGCCTTTCATTTAGATTTGGAAAGCTGAAGCCCATCCACATTTGTGCTTGATTCCTTGCTGAGCCTGAAGATATTGTCGGGCTGAGGAATGTCATTGTGTAGTTTTCATTGTCGGCTGTCACACTGCATATGTTTTGGGACTGATCTGAAGTTTTGTTTGACATCATGACTTTTATAAGAATCAAAACCCCCAAATCCCTCAGATGAAATCCATATGGCTTTGTTCACAGGCTGAAATAAAATCATGCTCACAGCCTTTACTGCAACTGAGGGATATTTGGTGGGAGTCGTTTTTTGCTTAATAAAACCATAACATTCAAATGCTGGAAATGTGGATATTATTAAGTACCTGCTCTGCGAAAATAACTCAAATACTGTTTTATTCCCTGCCCCTTTCGTTAGTTCATATGCACAAGGGTCAGATCTGAGGCTGACATGAAGAATGATCTCCGCAGCCTGGCATGGACCCAGCTTCACTTGAACTCTGTTTTAGATATTATTGGTGGTTTGTCTGCATTTTGGCTCCTTGCAGTTCGGTGCTGAACATTTGGCATAATGTGTGGTAAGGGTTATTATGATACACAGAGGTGAGGTAATTCACATAATTTCTGCAGTGTAGGCAAGTTTGCTTGGCTGCTAGAGCGGTTAAAGCAGGAAGCTTCCCGGTGTGCCGAGATGCTGATTACGAAGGGTCAGGCCTGTGCTCACCATGACATCATAAAACACAACCGGGGGCTGATTTATTTCAGAACTGTCATGTCACTGGTTTTGTCAGGAGAAAACCAGAGGACAGAGAAGATGAGGGGGAGCGGTAGGCTTTCACAGCTCAAGATTTATACTGAAGAAGAAAACACTGATGGCTCCCTTGCTAATGATATGAGAAATATTTCAGTCACTAGCGGGCCTGAGTTACACAGTGGTACTCTTCTTTTGCCATGTCATTTCTGAAATAAAGAAAACATTAACAGCAAGTCTGGCAAGACTATGGCAAAGCTCTGGTTAAATATTTGAACTTTCTTAGTCAATGCACTGGGCAAATTCAACACCATTTGTCATGGTGAAACACATGCAGTGTTTGCACATTGCAGCACAGTGTTGAACGAGAAAACTTCACCAGATTGTCTTCCAGAAACAGCCATGGGCAAGCTATGCTTCCAGTATCCCACTGCTGGGCTTCTGTGCCACCTGCTCCTAATCCTTGTGCAGAACATGCTATGTGGAGCTGGATAGTGCTCCAATACTCCAAATGCTGGTTGAGCCATTCAAAACTGGCATATAGGTGATATTAACCTGACCAGTTCTGTAAATAACTCATCATGGAAATATATTCCTTTCTCTCTCCTCGCAAAGTGTGTTTTGTTCTTGAAGACCAACTCAGTAGACACAAAAAGCTCACTTTTTCAAGGAATTTTCTGATTCATGAACTATGAAAGCAATGGAAATTCCCATTTGAATGAGACTGTAGCATGAGTAAGGAAATGTATTGATAAATGGATAATGCAAATTTACATACTGATAGGGTACTTCTCAGGTTTTCCAAACACGCAGATGTAAAACGGTGTGCTTAGTATAGCTAACATCTCCCTCTAAGACCATTTTCCTGACTTCATGCACTAGATTTCAGCTTCAGCTCTTTAGAGTATTGCATGGAAAAATGTATTGTTGGTTCTTATGCCAAAGAGCACTCAGCATTTGATACCCTACTGATTAAGTAATTTTTGTAGTTTTAGTAATTCCTACATCTGGCTGCCTCAAACCCTTTTCAACTGTGAATTAGGACTTGCAACAGGCAGGCAGTAGTGTTATGAAGGGCAAATTAGACAGGCAGTTTCACTTCTGGAAGACCCCAAAGTATGGGACTATAAATGGAAAAAGGGTACTCCCTCTCCTCTGCTCTAGTTAGGAGACTATAAAGCCCCTCCTTTTCCCTAGTAATCTACAAACAATCTGTTTTGAAAATCTTATTTGGGTTACAGCCCTAAGAGTCTATAGCTGTTAGAAGGGTAAAATAACAAACACCAATTGATTGCAGGTGGGGATGAAGCTCCAGATTTTTCAAGCTCAGGGTTCACTTCAGAGCAGCCCTTTGGGTCCTGAGTGTTAATTAATTAATTAACTTTCCATAGGCTTTTACAAGCTATATAGATCCCCAAATCCCTCTATCCTTTTTTTATACTTCTCTTCTCTTTAAGACTTCTTGCATCCAGGCTTGAATAGTTCTGAAAATTGGGGGTTTTTTGAAATGCAGAGGAAAGCTAATATTAGCAGTGTCAGAAGACCAACTGATGTCCTCTAGGTTTTGATTGCATGCTAACGATCTAAAAACCAGTTTTACTGTCTATTCATTTAGGGCTTCGAAGTGGTAGCTACACTGCATAGTACTTTAAATAAGTAGTTCTGCTAAAATTAACATTTATGTGCAACCTGGTAGAAGAGATCTTCCAAAGAGTGAGTCTGAACTGGGTTAGCATACATGTTTGAGTTTCAGAAGTAGATTGCTGAGTAGTGGAGTGTAGAAATTATTCCCCTTAGATGGGATTTATCAACCACTCTTGAATTCACTGTTGCAGATTTTTCATCTTTAAGTTAAGATCCTGCTTCAAGGTGATATGGGCTCACATCAAACACACCTTTTATCTATAGGTTGCTTCTATAGCCAGTTAAAGGCAGAGAGCATTACAACTAAATTTTTCTTGATTTTGAAAAGATAGCCCAGATACTTGAGAAATGCATAGAAGAATTTGATGATGAGAGTGAATTGGTATCTTTTGACTGTTACCACAGGGATGCTGGGCAATATTTTCCTTTCCATATTGCACATGGCAAAGATAAGTGGAGAACATCAGGTAAGTGCTAGAATCTCATTTGCTTTTGTTACTTATGATGATGACCTGAGCCACGGAAGGAAACAAATGCATGGTGTGCGTGTTTCCCTTTGGATGTGCTGAAGCATGCACTTTTCAGGCATAGGAGAGGAGCTGTTTATATCCAGGTCCCATTCTGTCAGAGTGTAACATTGCTATTCATGCTCAGGTCTTGGCATCTTTGCTCTGTTTAAAAATGGGTTTAACTGAATATCCACCTTGTGCATTTGTTGCAGAAGTGAATGGGAGAGCAGTGAGGGGTTGATTTCTTTTATACATTCTGAAAATTCACTGGCCTCTGAGCTCAGAGCAGTTCCCAGCTCTGCATTAGAAGAAGGTCTGGCTTGAGAGGAGTAGGTAATTGAAGCCATGGGAACTCAAGATGTTTATCTTGCAAATCAGAACCTACCTGTTTCTAGTGTTAACTGTTTTGTTTTGAGAAAGAAGGAAAAACCCCACAAATTCAAACCTTCTTCCTTGTTGCAAACCTGCATTTTTATGGACAGTATATGAAAACCTCCATATTTCCGCACACAGCAAGTAGAAGGGGATGTTTTGTTTAGTTCCTTTCTTTCTCAGAAATGGAAGGGTGGTTTTGCTGAGTACCTTCTTTTTAGCTCTAATCAGGATTGAAGGATTGGGAGCCAAGCTGGGAGCTGGCAGCAGCCAGAGGGTTGTGGCTGGTTAGCAGAGTCACAGTTTGGCTGTGCCTCCCCCTGCTCCTTCCTAAGGGCTGCTGCATGGCCCTTGTGTCCTGAGGGCTGGTAGAGACCGGTGACAGAGTCAAGGTAGGTACAATCCTGGTGAGAGAGCAGTAGGAGTTAAAATCAGTCCCCTTTCCTTTCCCTGGATGACTAGAGATGCTCAGGCACTGGTCCCTGCTCAAGCAAATAATTGCTATGTTGAGAGATGAGACAAGGTTACTGCCCAACAGACTAGTAAGGAATTTTATTTCTTTAAATAGAATATACCCTGAGACTGTATTTCATCCAGACGAACACAGGGGCCAGACAGAGAGGGGCTTTCTTAAAAATCTCATTCCTCTGTATTTGTGTGGTTTTAGTTGGCAAGAATGTATTTAATAGGCAGGTATAATGGGCCTTCCGAAGTCAGTATAAAGAATTGTATCTTAATTAACATTAGTCATTACAAAATCACCACAAAGGACAAATGTTGCTCAATTTTAGCAGTCTCAATGACAGTCCCAATGAAATATATAAATCACAGTATTTTTCTTAAATTTGCAGTCTTTGTTTTGGGACTTAGTTGCATAATAATGCAGCTGGAGAATTGCTCCCTGTATATTAATTACATCAAGAGTGTTGTGTCAGATGTGAAAAACTTTTAAAGGTCTTGTGTCAATTATCCCTGTCTCACTTTTAACCCTAACTAATTTAAGTCTTAGGCTATTGACTTTTAGACTAGTAGTGTCCTTCATTTGCAATATCATTTTGTTGTTGGCTTGTTTTTGTTTATGGTTTTTTTTAAAATGATTTGCAGAAGACCAAGAACTGGAAAACTCACTAAATGGTGACCCTTGGTTGTCTGAAATCAGAAGCCCAGAAATACAAGAAGATTTTTTCAATCCTGATCAATGGTGTGTGCAAATCCTGTTTATTTAAATAACAGCAAATAGTTTAATGCTCATCATTCAAGCAGAACTTTTTATAACTTTTTCCTCTAGGTTCAAACTTGCTTTCTGACCCTACTGCTCAAATAAACAGCAGGGTTTGTTGCTCTTTACATACCAGCAGTTTAAGTTCTAAAGCCACTCTTACTGACCTGAGATCAGATAAATACTCTCCTGGGAAGTTTTAAGTTTTTTTGCTGACATATAGTTGGATTAGGAAGGGTACAATTTTGTGCAAAAGCAGACAAAAGTAGAGATGTTTCTTTCCATGAAAGATGATTGACCCTTGTTCTTTGACCTGGAAAATAGGTTGAGGGAGCATTTTTGGAGGGTGTGCAAAAATGGTCTAGTAGCTTTCTTCTTGTGAAAAAGCCTAAAACAATCTACTTCAGCTCTGTGGTCATAGAAGACCTGTCTAAGCTTCACTGGAATTAACAGAGAAACTGTAGTGAGCTTCAGCAAGTGACAGGTAGGTCCAGAGAGGCTTAGGCTTTAAAAAAATCCAAACAAAATAGCCTAGAAACTTGCAGATCAGTTGCATTGCCTTCCCAAGTCAGCTTGGAAAATACTGATAGAAGCAAGAAATCCTTCATGACTAATTCTCACAGCACAATCATTGATTGTAGAGCTAAGAAAACTTGATTTTCATGCATTTCTGAAAGGATCTGAAAATGTCTGAGAATGAGGTATCTGCACCAAAACAAAGCTTATTTTCTTGTCAAGAAAGAGTTCTTCAGTGGACTGGACAGAGAGAGCATCTATGTAGTTTAACTTAATGTGTTCCTATATATTCTTTCTGCCTCTTCTTACTCTTTTACTTCAGTGTTTTCTTGGAGAAGCATTTTACTGATCTGAATTAAAGCAATAATATTTTATACTCAGAGGAATACTTGCCTGTTTTACATCTCTGGATAAACACTAAAAATGTGCATTACCACTTTTTCTTCTTGCTTGCCAGATTTATCAGTTCTACTTTTCCCAATGCTGGAAAATGAATTTGTTTCAAATTAAAGCTGTTTGAATGAGACCAGTGCACAAATGAAAGCCATTACTGTGTGCCTACAATAGGGCCAAACCTCTGATCTCAAATTCAATTTTGTAAATGAAGAGTTGATTCTAATAACTTCAGTCAAATCACCTTGGATTTACACCAGGGGAGCAGAAATCGCAATCTGGACTTTCATGTTTAGTCTGGGAAGCATTTTGAAATTCTTGTGGATGAAAGATACTAAAAATGTATGTTATTATTACGTTATTCTTTTTCCATATCCCACTTCACATGATAGAACTGACCATATATCCTAGGAAGGTTCAGCCCACACTTTTCCTAAATTTTACCCCTTTAATCTGATGATTATAGGTCTTTCATGTCATAACTGTACAGTTAAGGTTAAGCAATCATCAAACATTCTCTTCAGTAGTGTCCTGGGAAATGTGAACAAAATCTATTCCACCATTTTTTGAACTAGAATATAGGAAGTTAATATTTCTTCCCATTTTTAATTTATCCAGCATTTTCTTGCCAGTAGTTTACTTGAAAACTTCTTAATGCACAGTCTGCAAACTTGGCATGGACATCTGAGGAATAATTTTGTATATGTTAAACATTTGTTAACAATAGTCTCAAGCAAACTGCAAGAGGAGAAACTGCTGGCTTAATGTATATTAAATATAACAAACAGCTAGTGGAATAAGAGATTTTTGGAAAGATTAAGAAACAATGCTTAAGTCATAGTACTTATTATTTTACAACCACGCAGTTATCTCTTCAGAAAAGTTTTGATGCTGAATTTAGAACTGTCCTTGGGCTTGCAACTTCTTCCTCTAGATCTGGCAGTCCATGAACACATATCTGAAAAGTAACGCCTAACAATTTAATGAAAAACTGAAGCTTAAAGATGAAATGGCTGAAAAGGGGAATTTAATGTGGATGCATGAAGCTGTGCTTCTGGAGCAGACACACCTGAGGCCAGCCCTAACCTGGCGGGACCCCAGAGCTATATGGTGAGCTGGAGCCTCTGGTATGTAGGGCCTCTGACCCCACTCCTACTGAAGTCATTGGGAGTCAGTTTAGCTTAAATTTCTTTCTGTCAGGCCAGTTCAGGGAAGTACATTTAAAGTACATTTTCAAGCATGGGCTTCGGTCTTTTTGATCAGCACTTGCACTATTCTCTTGCTTGATATGTGCACCTCAAATTTTGCCTCAGCAGTTTGGTTTTCAAATACTAAAAACAAGTTTACTAGCCCAAACTTTTTTGGATGGTTCAGTTGGTCTTAACGATCAGAATGAAATCTTGTGACTCTTTCGAACTGTGTGTTTCATGGCTTTCTGGTTCTTGAGCTAAACACAAAAAAACCAAAAAACAAACAAACCCGCCCCCCAAAAAACAACAAACCACCAAAAAAACATCAGTACAATTTTACTGATATACAGTTAAATTTTCTGGAATGATGACAAACTTGTTCATTACTGCAACTATCTGAACTCAAACTAAGACAAGCCAGAAATAACAGCACTAATTACATTTCCTGGAGTAGGGTCTTTTAATATCCCCTGCTACTATGATTGTAGCAAAAAGATCATACCTGATTCTTCTACAGGACTCCTCCTCTTGGAGTGTTCTACATAAAAGACTGATGATGCTCCTGTTGAATGAGAAATCATGGTACAGTGTGATGGAAAGGTTATCCAGCAAACTAGTGGCAGGAATGAGACTAGAGCTGACTCTGGGTGTGGTGGGTTAGCTGTTACGCCAGTGCCTTGCTGGTGCTGTTCCCTGGCAGAGGCAGGTAACCCTAAACCCTGAGACTTGTAAGCGATAATGGGTATCACTGAAGGCCTTGGAACATAATGTTCTGTGTAACAAGCACAGTTGAGTTTGATTACATGCTCAAGCATAGAAGCCAAATGGCAATGTGTAGTAGTGTTCACTGAAGATCAAGTATGGCTTTTTATCTTGGAGATGTAGCAAGACCAGCAGAGGATTTTGTTATCTTGAGGCCCCTGAAAACATGAGTTGCAGCCAATCAACAGTTTCCTCCACTACTATCCTGTTAAAAGTGGTCATTTCTAGTGCATTGGTGATGTGTATACACTTTGCACACAGTCCTTTTTAAATCAAGTAGTTGTGACAGGAAATGTTTCTGCTTGTTACTACTGGTGCAGAACAGCTTTCCCACAGGTGACACCTATAGAAAGTTCTCCCTACTGCCACCTCTAAGCAGTCCTGACAGTATTTAATTCCACATTAAACCCATCCTTTACATTCTAAATGGAGGAAACAACAGATCCAGTTGCATCAGTGGGTATTTTGAATAACCCTTATTACAAATCTTTTCCAGACTTATCAGTTTCTTCTGGGCTTTTGCCCTGCAAAAGAGCCGTATTATGTAAACAGGAAACATAGAGGAACTTGCTAATTGCTGGTTTATTTTTCTTCTGCAGCCACATAGGCTGCTTTTCTTATTGTCACTTGAGGGATCAAATTACAGCATGGAGCTTGGATGCCGGAGAAGAATGTTATAGCAGTAAACTCATTCAGTCTCGAGGAAGCAGGGAAGGTTAGGTCTCTGTTGATAAAAGCCCATGACTTGTTTCTTTTAAAACTTCCTTATAAATCTTGGTGTGAAGAGATAGTTTGGGGAAATTGTCACCAAAATCAAGGTAGTTCAGTAAAACTGCTTCTCTATCACAAGGTGATGGTTAATGCTGAGGTTTTTAAAGGTGTTACTGCCTGTGATGTTCAGCATATCTATGAGTATTGCACAGCATTTAAGATTTTTAATTTTTTTTTCTCCTGTGCTGGAATCTGTATGTAGATGCCACCTTAGCCTTGCTTTCAGCTGAGATTCTCTCTTGAGGCCTTGTGCCAATAATGCTAACACACACACACACAAAATATAAAAAAAAGATTAGATTTGGCTCTTACTTGAAGAAAAGATAGAGGAAAGGGTGCTCACTGATAAAAAAAGCTGGAGGCAGCCCTGCAAATCACTTGAGGATCTCCTGTTCCCAGTTCATAAAAATCCCCATTCAACCAGGACAAGTCCTTACATATAATCCTTTAATCACAGACCAAGTTCAGCTTTTAAAACTATTGTAACCTTTATTTTGGGACTAGGTTCATGGTACAATTACCCTAACTTCTTTCTTTGATTATTTCAGTGTTCTTTACTACAAGCACAGAGCTCTCAGCATGTTTTTGGTTTTGGTGGTGATGTCTGAGGAATTGTGACTGGCTCTTATGTTGCCCCTTTGTGGCTCTGCTTTTGTTAGCAAGTACTGTGAACCAGATGAAAGAAATCCTTGATAAATATAATAATTGTGTATTGATACACAGTTTGCTTCCATGATGCATCATACAAGATACTTGCAGAGTTTGTGCTACAGTGCACTGATTAAACGACTGAATTTAATGTATGCCCATAGGTTAATATCTGAGAAAGTATATAATATTATTGCCCTGCTAATAATAGTTTCCTTATCTGCCAAGACAAAAAATGATCATTGCTGGAATCTTTAGGAGTCATCAGAACTTAAGTGGAAAATAACCCCATATGTGGAGTGATGGAGTGTTTCTTGGAGCATCTTCAGTCAGTCTCCCCAAGGAGGGACACCCTTCCAAGTAGCTCTTAGAGGAAAATACTGGTGTGAATATTTTCCTGAGAGAAAGGCAGTTTGTTGTTGATAGTGTACTGTCAGTGCCAGAAGCAGGATATAATATGCTTTTGCATTGTATTTACTACCATTTAGAAGGCCTGAGGAGGTAAGTGCTTCAAAGGAGCAGTGTGTCACAGAAAACAGTCATTGAATCCAAGTGAAAAAGTAGAGCTAATGAGACAGAGTGATGATACAATGAGGAGCTCACCGCTAATCCCCAGGCAGTGCTTTCTGCTCCCTTCAGAAATCCTGTCAAATTCTCTCACTGTTACAGTAAAACATTTCTGAAATGAAGACCAAGACTCCACATAAAACAAAAATAAATCAGGGGCTATAATGAGGAACTCGTCAAACATTTCAAAAAGTAACAAACAAGTAGCAGGGAATGTTTTACTAACCTGGTACTTCTGATTGTTTACAGTTATTGATATAAAAACTTCCTTGGAGGTCTATGGCTCTCTTAGGATGGCCACCTCATACACTGAATTGTAGGTTTCCCAGGCAACAAATGTGTTTTGCTTCTGTGCTTCAAGTTTATTTAGGGAAAAATGGGCCCATCAGGATGTAGGGGACCTAAAAAGGGGACAGGAATAGTTCCAGCATGAGAATATCAAACAACAAGGAGAATAAGCTTTATTCTTGCCCAGAGCTGGGTCCTGCATACCTCAGCCCAGAGTAGCCCCAGTGAAGTTGATGGAGAAAGCTATGCAAGATCAGTGAAGCTGGCTCCAAATTGGAGGTATTTATCTGAAAATGCCTTAGAAGTAGAAAATCTATCATATTTCAGTTAAAATAACAATTCTTTGCAGCTCTGCCAAATGTCTGCAGGCTTCTGGTGATTTATTGTTGAACCAATGCACGACGAATGCAGAGGTCTGCCTTCCCCTCTTTCCATGGCAAACAGAGGAACCTTCACAGGACCTTGGCACTTGTCAGATTTAAATCCTTAGGGCAGTATTTCTCACTTCAAGTGCAAAATGCACCACTTCCCTGTGAAAATCGGTCCGGGTGAGAACTGCACACAGACTAGAGCTCACTACTAGCCTTTATACAAGATTCATTATGTGGGTTTTGGGTTTGTGCTTAGTAGTGTCAGAAACTGGGCGGAGGGGGGAGGATAAACTGCTAATTCTTCTCCACCCGCTTTCCCAATACATTTAAAATAGCTGTGTTAGAGTGCAGTCTGGGCCTGCCTAATCTCAGTGCTGGTTTTGAGAAATAATCCCATTCCCACTCTTTCATCTTCTTTGAAACATAATTGGAATTATATGTAAATGACAGCAATATCTCAAAGGGAGGCTGAAGCACACTGTCTGCTCTCTAATTAGTATTGCAGTGTGTGGCCTGTAAACTTGATGATAAATGAAGCAATTGGCCATCAGTGGCTTCAATTAGATGGCAGTAAAAATGGTAACAAAATAAAGTCACCAGCAAGAAAATTTGCCCTGGAAAGTGCTGCTGTGGGTTGACTTCAAGCTTCAGTATGAATTGGGGCTAATTGGCTCGTTTGTTCATTGTTTCTTAGGGCAGTGCAACTGCTTAATTAGCGAGCCCTTTCCAGGGCCCAAAGAAAACAGGAAGGGAAGATGTGACACGGTTCCTCTCTGTAAGAGCAATTTATCTCCCCACACCAAACAAATCACTGTGGGGAGAGCACACACTTCTCGTGCTCCTCTCTTTTTGGAAGAGGAGCAAGTTGGTTTGTAATGACTAGCAGGCATTTGCTAAGCCTTGGATCACAGAGCATTTCTCAGACATTTTTTGACAAAGCAAACTTCAGCTGAGCCCTCTCAGACCATTTTCTTGAGCAATAATCATAAGATAGGAGCTTGCTTGTAGCTGGCATCATACTGGGAAGAGAGGGAAAAGGCAGAGTGAGCCCTGTGACTGCTGAGCCCCACAGTGCTTTCCAACTATGCCTCACTGTGTAGTGTGTGGCTCTGTTGGTTTTGACGCTTAAGTGAGGGGAAAATAAGAATGGTATGGTACTTTTCCTGGTGAGAGATTCACCAGTGTTTTCCCACTTTGCCCAGCGTTTTATTCCAGGACACTCCCTTTTGTATAAACAGGGCAACTTAATTGCTGCCAAAAGTATACAATAGGGAAAAGGGTTAGGTTGGTGGTAAGAACTGCTTTCTGTCTGCTATTCTGAATACATTTGTCTGTCACCACCTGTAATGTCATGCCTATCAGTGATGATTATCATTATTTTTGTGGGAGATATTGGGGCTGTCTCACTTTCCACAAAGGCTTTTCAAATATGATGAAGAAGCACAAATAAGATAGAAATGAAGTGTAAAAACACAAGGGATTTTCAAATTGAGGTTTACGTTTTCAATTAGGAGACTTTGTTATAGGAAACAAGAAGCCAATTTGTCAGAAGCAAAGGCTAATTTGTCTTCACCTCTAAAGACCAGAGGGAAACAATACATTCTGCTCACTCCAGACCCTCTGGGGAAAACCAAAGGGGCTGCCCAGTGCCAGTTTTCCCAATTCAGCCTCTCTAGGAACTGCAGTACATGTTTTAGAGAATGATGATTATTCCTTTCCAACTGTCATGGTGTCCTAAAATGCATCCTAATTGAAATACAGCAACTGGAGGTGGGGAATAAAGGTATTGTAGTGTCAACACTGGTTATGTGATTCAGGAGTAAATTAGGGAGAGCTGGGGTCTGGCCCTGCTGACAAATTAATTTTTGAAGGTGCTAAGCTCATCTGCTTTCAGGGCAGCTATTGTATTTCACTGCAGGTTTGACCAGAATGATACCAAGATGATTTGGACAGTGTCTGTGGAAATGGCAAATTCAATTTGATAGTATGAAAATGCTGCTGTGACATACTATAGCACCAAATTTTCTGCATTTTTTTGACAGCTCTGGACTGACATGTCCAGTGGTACTTCACTCATGGTGTATTCATTGCACAACACCCTTAATATTTGACCTAAAGCAAAACAGAAACTTTTATCTGCCTGTCTGTGGTGCTGGTTGTCTCTGTCTGTGCCTCAAGGAGCCCTGTGTGTCATCTCTGCCTGGAGCAGTCTGGGAGGGACTCCTGCTGACATCAGCGAGCTGTGGGTCAGACCCACATTGTGCTCTGCAGAGACCAGTGGACTCCTGGGACATAGGAGGCAAGTCTCCCAGAGAGGTGGAATGTGTTTATGTGCAAAGTGATTTCCACTCACATATCATTAAACTCTGTTGAATATCTTTTCACGGAATCACAGAATGGGTAAGGTTGGAAGGGACCACAGTGGGTCATCTGGTCAAACCTCACTGCTCAGGGAGGGTCATCCCAGAGCACATTGCACAGAATTGTGTCCAGATGGTTCTTGAGTATCTCCAGTGAGGGAGACCCCACACACCCTCTCTGGGTGATCTGTTCCAGTGCTCGGTTACCCACACAGTAAAGTTCTTTCTCATGTTGAGGTGGACCTTCCTGTACATCATTTCTATTCAGTTCCATTGCTTCTTATCCTGTGCTCGTCACCATCAAGAAGAGCCTGGTTCCATCTTCTTCGCACACTACCTTTAGATACTTAAAGTCCCCTCTCTGTTGCATCTTCAGGCTCAAGAGGTCCCTTGGTATTGCTGTCATTCTCTGATGAAAGACCAGCTATCCTGTGTGCTCAGAATCTTTTAAAAAATGACACATTTACAACAGTACCTTGTTTCTATATTAATTTCTTTTCTTCAGAGAGCTGTTTTTAAACTTCCAGTGCTATTTCCTCAGTTTCCTGAGTGGTTGTGCTGTGGTGTTCAGAAAGGCATTTCAAAGAACAATCTACCATTTTGCATCTCTTTCAGGGAAGTGTGAACCAATGCAGTGAGCAATCCTGGCTGACATCTAAGTTCTTAATGAGAGGAGTATGTTCTTGCAGAGCAGAGAGAAATAACTGAGGCTGCATTGCATCCCCTGCTAGCTGTGGTTATTATCAGTATACTTACATTACTAGCAACTGCTGGGCTGGACGTTTAGCCCATAAACTAAAAATACTTTTATGTTTTGCTCCTCTGTTTGAGGATTTGCAATTGGAAAAAAATAAGGTTGTTATTTAAAAACAGGCTGCTAAAATGAGACACATAAAATATAGCAGTATTTTTATTATATATAAAATGAAGTCTCTGCATTTGTTTTTTATTACTGCATTACACACAACAAATGAATATGCTCTGAGCCAACAATTTCTACTGTTACACATGTGCACTGTGTTCCTATGACTGCAGAGGGGTTTGACTAAGCCCTTCTAACCAGTTGAAAGAGTAAGCTGAATGATATTAGCTTAAGCAATGAGAGTCAACAGGAAATGGGGGATTTGGGATCTGAATAGTAAAATGAGTCTTGGAGCTTGTCATTTGCACAATGGCAGTTCTTGGCATCCAGTGGCTTTGTGCTAAAAATGAGAGTTTATTCCACAAACATCTCCAATTTGGGGAATGTGTGGTGGGCTTGAAAGGGCTCAGAACCTCTTGCCTGAACGACACCACTGGAGCTGGAGGGCAGATGAAGACTTTAATCACTTCCAGTCATCTGCTTTGTATGGTTCAACAGGAATGAGTTAGAGAGCATTACAGTGAGCAATGCCAGCATGTAAGACGTTTTGAATCCCTGGTCCTTTAAGACCGGTCAAATCTTAGAGCTAACAATATAAAAAATATTACTATGCTCTTTCTGGTTTATCTGCAGTGGTGACACAATACTTTGCCTACCCACTCCACAGCTCCCTGTAGAGCAATGACTGAGTGCCAGTTAAAATTGCCTAGAAAACCCGTTTTTTTTTTTTTAGATTCATTGCAGAAGAACAATCATGACAAAAGAAAGAACAAAGTTTCCTAATCTTGAAGTAGCTTCAAGGAAACATGCAAGGTCTGTGACTCCTTTTGTTTAGTTCAGTATTAGAGTGTCATATCTTTGGAAATATTCCTGATGTATGTCAGTGGAAGCCAGTAAAGAATAAGGTCTGATAACTTCATTCAGAGATGAATAATGGAGTAGATCAGCAATCACAAATCTTCAAATATTGGAGGAGAACAAAGCTTTTCATTGCAAAGCTGTATCTCGATACAAGCACAGAATAGGGGTTTATCACATCAGAGAGCCCTCAAAAACATAAAAAGCAAACAAAATTAAGATCAAAGAGAAATTTGGAAAGATGGTTTTTAAAGTGTCTGAGTGTTGCCAGGAAAGCTCCTTTTTTTTTTTTTTTTTGGCTTTTTAGTTTCCTAATCCATTGACAAAGGTGACGTCCTAAAGATAGGAAGCAATTCCATGACCCTTTCCATGCTGGTACTCAGTTCAGGCTGTGTAATGCATCAACCATATGTTGTCAAACAACAGCATGGGCCATCCTGCATGCTAATATCAAAGTGTACTGATAGCATTCCACCTATGATCCTCACCCATAGCAGTGCCTTGAAGACGTGCACTAGTTTCAATTTAGATTTGAACCTTTCAGCCCCAGTTCATATTGAGCTTACTTCTCATGTACTTTCAGTGAATACTATCTTCTCTTTAATGATTGCTGTTGCTACTTGGTGAGGGCAACAGGAACAAAGACTGGAAATAATTCTACCTGCCCCAGGTTTACCATTCTTCCTGTTAATGCAAGATGAGATGTTCAAGATTAGTCGATAGTTCTTTTCCATTTTGGAGTGTGCTGTAAATCTAACTCCAGAGTCTTGTCATTGTGTCTCATTACAGGATTAAAGTATGATTCATCATGGCTGGGCTTTGTGAACGAAGATTTGAGAAGGGCTCTCCCCCCGCTTGCTGCAAGCGCCGCTGGTGGCTAAAAAGGCCAATGCACAATAGGCAAGTCCGGTCACAAAAGGCACAGTGGAAAGTCTCCACAGGCTGTATTGGCGAGGCACGGTTCTTTCTGCGCTGTCTTTTTTCTTCCAGATTGATCCTGCGTGCGCTCTCAAAGGAAGCAGCAGCGTTATAGATGGTGTGCCTCCATGCCTCCCGATTGGAGGCCAGAGCGGACCATTGATGGTGGTCAATATGGCCAAGGCTGAGGTGTTGTTTGAGGGAGTCCTTGTATCTCCTCTTCGGGGCTCCTCTCTTGTGGCAGCCGGTGGCAAGCTCACCATAGAGCACAATCTTAGGGAGGCGGTGATCCTTCATCCTGGAGACGTGCCCTGCCCAGCGCAGCTGCATTCTCAGCAGCATGGCCTCAATGCTGGTGACCTCTGCCTGCTCCAGAACAGACACATTAGTCACGTAGTCTGTCCAGTGGATGTTTAGAATTGTACGGAGGTTACAGGCACACAAAGGACTCTGCTTAAATGTTGATTAGATGCAAACTGAAATGAAGACTTTGGAAAGATTTTAGTAAGCCTTGCAAACCAAGTAAGCATTTAAAACAGTGCATTAAAAAAGATAAAGTCCCACATTCACATGCAATTAACTCTGTATTTAAATGTAGAGGCCTCTACTTAACACAGTATTGCAGAGGCAAGAACAAAGTCTCAAATCATGGCTCAGTCTCACATACACTGAAAGGATGCATGGCTCTTGCTGCCATGCACCCATTTTATTGGGCAGCATATGGCACAATATCAAAGTTGGTTTTCTTTAATTAACTGAATATGTGATTAAGAAGGTAGAAAATGGCAGGGAGTATAAAGTCCAGGACTAGACTATTACCCACCACAGGCTGTTCCTCCATGGATTCATTACCAAATGGCTTGGTCAAATACTCATTCCTTCATTCTGTTTACCTTCATCTGGACAGATGAAAATTGAACTTTTTTATAGCAAATGAACATAGCCACCAATGAATTAATGTAGGAAAGGTAAAAACCTCTTTCCTGATAGAATACAGGTGAAGAAATCTTTGGATGCAATGGTGTGAAGGCAGATATGAACATTAATATTCTGCAGGGCTAGGAAAAGTATTATGGTTTGTCTAAGTCATAATAGTCATTCACGAGTATGGTGTTATTCAAGATAGATTACTTCCTTAGGTGGCTCAAAAACTAGTACCCTAGACAGCAAAATGCAAAATGTCTGTTAATTTCAACTTACAAAGACAGGGCAGATACATACATATGTATATATACACATGTGTGTGTGTGTGTGTGTGTATACACAGACAAACTCAAATACTTCTTAGTCACTCATAGTATTCTTTTCATGTCTGCTCATCTGCTTGTACAAATGCTGAAGCACAAATATCTGTATTTGAAGTTTATGAATAAGTTGTTTCTTTGCATGTTTTAGTAACCTACAAGCTATGTTAAGATAAATAGAAAAGACTTTCCGTTCTTTCAGGGTGGCTCCCCTTAAATTTGGGATACAAGAGCATGGACAGTCCCTTGATGCATGGGAAAATAAAGGGTATCAGAGCACACTTCAAAATAGCTACTCATATTGGCAAGAGAGATGTTTGTTGGACCAAATATCTTCTGGTGTCCATCATGGGCTAGTAACTTCCCTATGTGCATCAGGATAGTGAGGAGGAGCATAAACCCTGCCACCGGCAGAAGAGTTTGTTTATTTGTGTGTTTATTGAGCATGTTCCAAGTAACTCAGCCAAGTGTCACTAATTTCTCTGGCAATACTCATGACACTGTTTCGAACAGTTTCTCAGAACTCAGAGACTTCCTGCTGCTATTCTGAACATTTCCTCTGTGTGATTTGATCTTACCACTCCATTCCAAGCGAATTAGGAAATTAATAAATGACAACAACCAGTAGTTGAACATTTATTGGTTCTACTTACATAAGAGTTGCCTCCTTGAGCAAAGGAGGTATTGTACTGATAACCTTATATGTAAGCTTGAAGTCTGGTGTTGTAGCAAGTGTGAAGTTCTGCCTGTTCATGTCACAAAAGTGTGTTTTTCAGGCTGCTTGGAAAAGACCACGTTACTGACTTTGTCAAGAAGAAAACTGGATCTACTGGACCAAGTTCTATTTGCTGTCCTTACCTACCTACCAGAAAAGTTGTGTTTTTCTGGCTGCTTCTGAGCCCCTTCTGCTTCAAAGAACAAGGTCTGACACTGACTAAAAGACATGAGCCTCTGTGAGCAAGAGACAGCTACTGGCTCAAGGTCTGTTGGCCAAGTTCTGCAGCTCTGTTCCTGAGCACTCAGTCACTAGTGATGCTGGGCAAAGCCTGAGGGAAGCAGCAGAGATAGCTGACAAATTGTTTGATTAGGGAAAACCAATGTCTGCTTAGAACTAGCACTGAGATACAGAGCTGGAGGCATCTCAGGAACAAGAGGCAGGTGCCCCACTGTGGGCATCTCTTTTAAGGGGCTATGCACGTGAAAGGCATATACTATAAAGAAACTATTGCAGGCAGTAATGCTGTAACAAAAGTTTCTTCTTTTCTTCTCTATTAGTCTACTTTCATTATATTTACTTCTGTGTGCTGGTAAGAACCAAATTTCGGTCCTTTAATATTTATCTTTAATGAGTGAAAACACTGCCTGGGTGAGCGACAACTGAACACTTTGAGGACCAATTACTGTGTAATATTCTATAAAAGGAAAAAATATGAAACAAAACCACTCAGTTATCAATGGGAACATTGAGGGATACTGTGGGAAGGAGAAAATAAATGTCAGGAATGAGTATTTGCCTGAAAGTTAATAAAAAGGTAGTAAGGATAGGCTACCAAAAGAACCTCTCATGTATGGCAGATGCTGTGTGTAATTGAGGTCTAGGACTGGTGTGTGCTGTGGAATGATGGATGGTTATCTCATTTAAGCTGCAGTGAGTAAAACTCTGAGAAGGGCTGCCAGGCTTGCTTTTACATATGTGTTTTCTGTAGCCAGATGAAAGTAATTTTCTAAGAGCTGGCAATTGCTAACAGGGTGTGCACCAATGGGCTCTATCCAGAGGTGAAGGTCTTTTCCACAGAGGCTGAATGCGTTTTTGGCAGCTTACATTGCTCAGAGAAATCAATGATTTTTTGTAGCTGTTTGTTATCTGAAGACTGTGTTATGCTGTGCAGTGGTCTTTAGAGCAAAATAGATTAGAAGTAGATTAGAGCTGCAATAAATGAGGCTTTGCATCAGGCTCTTGCTGTTTGAACTTTCTGACGTTCTCAGGCCAGGTCTCCTTATAACTGAGCTTCTCCCAAACAGGAATCTGAGGAAAATAAGTATTTGTAGTCGATGAGCGTATTTTGGTTTTGAATTTTTGGGCTTTTTTTGTTTGTTTGTTAAGGTTCTTTTGTTTTGGTTTGGGGTTTTTTTTGTGTGTGGTTTTTCTTTTTTTTTTCCTCCTCCCCTGGTGCTTTGTTTTGTTTCAATTCTGAGTACTTGTATTGCAATATGAAGCAGTGTCCAGAAATTTGACTGCAAATGATTTCCTGGTGTGCCGATGTAGTAAAGGCAGATAGTGAGGTAGCCCATACCCTAAGGAAGCTTGCAATACAAGCAAATAAATGAAAAAACTGGAAGGACATAATGAGTCATGCAGGGATTATAAGATTTTCTTCTGGCTTTGCAACAGAAGGGAAAGAAAAACTCTGATTTCTGCTGTTGACATGCCAATATGCTGTCCATTAGTCCACATAAAAAATAAATGATGCTTACGTTTTCTTTTCACACAATTATATGCCGGTTACTGCCAGCTCACAATTTTATTAGGCTATCCATATGTTCTCCTGTTTTTTTAAAATCTTAGTTCCTGGGTATGTATAATTACATGAGAACCTCTCAAAGGATTTGTTTTGTTTCTTCTTGTTTTTATTTTTAAGTAATTCTAGACCTTAAGGAGGAGAGCCTAAATACACTTTGTGAATACAAATTGCTCAAAAACCAGAAGGCAAATAAAAGAATTAGAAGTGGTTGTTGCTTTGCTCTGTTTCTTAGAGACATTGGGATAGTTAGACCAATGTCCTGGATTTTTTAATACTGATTCACTGTTTTTTGAATCCTTTGGCTTTTCTCTGGCCTGGTTCTGAGAAGCATCTGGAAGAGGAGTCCCACAAACCTGCAGAACTGGGCCTGTCATGTTCTCTCTCTGACTTGATTTTGCTGCATTTCATAGGAATCCTTATTCCCACCTGGGGAGAGTGAAGCACAGTTTGGAAACTGGAGATGAGCTTTCCTCAGGCACTGAATGTCAGAGGCTTAGAAATGCTTCCCTTCCCTCATGAAAGGCAGGATGACAGCAACAGAAATGAGAGAGGAAGAGAGATTTAAGAAAAAAGGAACGAAAAATGGTTGTGATACATTCCGAGTAACACCATGTTATTCCTTGGCTGCTGTCCTCTAATTATTAAAACATGCTGTTGGCTAATACATGTGTTTTATTTCCAAGGGGTTTGCACAGAATTATTCACATTTATGCATTTCATGTCTCATAAGCCTGGATATGAATAATAAGGGCAGACACCTGATTGTCCTGAGCAGTCTAGTGTCAGTCAAATGAATTCTCAAATTCAAACCAACTGTTGGCAGTAGTTTCTGGAAATGGGGCTTTTTCATGTGGAAGTAACATTATTCAGGGTAGATGCTTTAAAATACCGATGATGTTGTCTTTACCTCTTTCGCTTGTGAATAGGTATGGTTGTGCGACAGTTCTAATACCAGACATTACTAGACCTAGGATTCTCACCTCAGTTAGCACAATCAAATAGAGGAATATTAGTGCCTTATTCTGATCAAGGCATAAAGCAATTCTGACTGTGGAGAAATGGATGGCCTCAAATGGGTCTGAACACCTGCTTACCTTTCAGCACTTACACTGAGGCTATGGGTTTGATTAAAAGTACAACTTCAGGAACAATTCTGCCTGTGAACTTCACACTTGTTAGGTATGAAGTACGTTATTTTTCCACAGTGGCTGGCCCTGATCCATCCTTCCTTGCTGTCTTGATATTCCCTCTGGGACTCACCTAACAACAATACCACTCTTTGTTCAGATATAAAAAAAATAAAAATTAAACAATAAACCTCACTAGATTCCCTATGGAATTCATCCCCACAAAAAAGTCCAAACACAAGGCTTTTGCCTTAAGGCCACAATTAAGCCTCCAATTAACAAGTACACGGAGCCACACTAGACCAGATCTATCTTTGCTATTTGGAGTAAGGCAAAGTAGCTCCCATTAAGCATTCCCTTGGCTGAAACAATCCACACACACAGGGGTTGCTTTGCACTTCACCAACTGTGCAGGACAGGCAGTCCTTCCTGTTGCAGGGAAGCAGAGTGCTCCTTCATTTCCTTGCAGAATAATCTAGCCTGGCTCCAAATCTGTTCCCCAGTAGTGCCTGGGCCCCCAGAGGCAGGGCGTGAGCCGCTGGTGCACCTTGCTGGCTGCAGCACGCACTCCTGGGGAAATGCCAGTAAATTGCTCTTTCTCTCTCACTGCGTCATAGATGAATTTAGGCTGGAAGAAACCCCTTAAGATCATGGAATGAGGCCATGATCCAACCAATGCCAACTCCATTGCTAAGCCATGTCTCTAAGCACCACATCTACGTGTTTTTTAATTCCTTCTGGGGTGGTGATGCACCTCAGTTTTTCCTCTGCAAACTGAGGGCTGCCATCCCTTCAACCTTTACTGGCCTACTCAGATGGTGAGAGTTTTAGAGCATCATGGCAAGTGAAAGAACTTGCATGTTTTAGACCCCAGTACCAAGAAGGGGAGGAAGAAAAGGTCTCAGATGTGACACCTGATGCTATGGTAATGCAAGTCCATGTGCAGAACTAGGGACTGGGAGATAGCAAGTGCTCTCTTCTTTCTCACTACCTTGGATGAAAAATCACAGTGAGACTGAGATGCTCAGTCACAGTTATATATAAAAAGAAAACCTCATCAATGCAGGGAAAAATGTAAAATCAAATTTTGCCTGTGGGTGATCAAGGGACACAAGTGTAAGGAGCAGAAGATGGCACTGGCCAGGTGGCTCCCCAGGCTTCTGGGTGGGCATGAGCAGTGCAGCATGCCTGCCTTGTGCTGGGGGTATTTCTGGGACCTCAGGGGAATGATGGCTCTGTGATACACCCTTCAGGAGCCTTTGCCCAAAATCTACTCATTTGCCTCTTAATGCCAGGATTAGAATGTGTCCAAACATGCTATCTTATATTCCTACCATGAGGTTTAATGGAAAAAGTCTATCCATTGATTCAAGCTTAAAGAGACTTCACCATCTTGAAACCCAGGTGCCATTTCCTGCTGGATGATTTGTCCTACGACAGGAGAGGCTAATGAAAAATGAGAAGAATGTGCTGGCCATCTTAGCAGCCATATTTCACAGTGTGGTTTTGAAATAGTTTGTTTTCTTAACTTCCCGAGGTCAATGCTTATGGGAGATGGATGTCACCACATGTGCTCATTTGGAAAAATAGTGATGGTCAGGCTTTAGGTTAGTGAACAGCATTATGGGCAAGACAAATAAATTGGGGGAAAAAATAAAACAAACAAAAAAACCCCCACCAACTTAAAAAAAAGAAGACAACTTACTTGTCTGGGGCATGGTCAGGATTTCAAAAATCTCAATTCAGGATGTTGATTAGGTAAATTCAACAGACCTTTCAGTTAATTTATGATTTGTTTTAGAACTGAATAAACAATGTATAAATATCCAGAGCTATGTTAGGCTTTTTAAATTAATATTAAGGCTTTCTTGAATTCAAATACAAATACAGACAGACTTCCACCTCTTCCAGAAGCCTTTTGATCTCAACTTAGCATGATAACTTCTTATTATTCATCAGGTACTGAAAATGCACTCACTGAGGGTACCAGTTGAGCACCTGAAGATACAAATTATTAAGGAAAGTAGTCACTGATGTTGTTTACTGGAGTCTAAAAACTCGGAGGTTTTAAATAAAACACGTTTTGAATTTAAAATGTGAGACTAATTCAAGCAGTGAAAGCGTAATAGTAATGGTTTTACCACTTATATAATATCCTCACTCCCAGCTCAAACTATTTCCCAAATAAGGATATGCATCCTCATTATACAAACAAGGAAGCCTGATGTCATTTGTTTATGCTTAAGTGCAGGGCTGCCGACCCTAAGCCAGCTGTTAGTGAGGCCAAGAGGCAGCACTGCTCTCTGTGCTCCCAGGCAGTGCCAAGTCCAGGAAGCAGTGGGGTGCCTATGGCTCTCTCCAAGCCCCTGGGACTTCTGCAGATTTAAAGCTGCAAATGGCTTTAGCCTTGTGACTGCTGGGTGGAAGTAGCACCCAGCTGGATGTGCTCCCTCCCTGTGGTGCAAGACACCTGGGCACAACTGGACTGTGATGGTCCATGCTGAGTTGGCAAAAGCAGTGCCTCTATTTGGTTCAGTGCCTGTGCAATATTTTGCTTGTGTGGACATGCTATGCAGTTGCTGGCTGTGGGATTTGTCACATGATGCCCACTGGCTCTCCTGGAAGCTAAGCAGGCTGGCTGTCCGAGGTGGGGAGCTGAGAATATACTGCTTCTGGCAATAATAAAGGCAATGCTCCCCCCAGTACTTCAGCTTCCTGGCTGCATCATGCAGTGCATTTGGTGATACTCAATGCTGGCTAGCGATGAAAAAGAAATGAATTGGAAGGAAAGAGTATGACAAAAACGAATGGTATGGTATAACAGAAACTGGTTACAATGCATGAGACGCCAATACGGAGCAGTTATGCTTAAAAATGCTGAACAGATGGCATAGGACAATGCAAAGATTGTTTAACATTACCCTGAGGTATAGTGAAATATTGTCAGGTGTGGGAATGTAGTGAGATTTTCCAAAGAGGACTTCTGGGACTGCTCACACACCCCAGCGTGTTGGCAAGCACTGGGAGACAAATTGAAACTAATAGCTGAGCAGGTGAGACCAACAGGATCTGCACTCCTGTTGTTAAAATGAGTCTTTAATAATACAAAATGGGACAGTGCTGTATATTTGATAGCTATTTTTGTTGCCCATACAACTAATTTATTTTGTGTAGACACTGGAAAAGATAAATTACTGGTAGCGGAGGTGATTAATATGTTAGGCAGAAACACTGCAGCTCTTCTTTCAAATGGCAGTGTCCCTACACAGGAAAATTTACAAGGAGATGTGAGCTCTGGCAGCCACTTTAGAGTGCTAGGAATGAAGGCACTTACTCACTTTAACCAAACTTGAACAAAATACATTTTAATGAAGAAAAAACCCCTAAACAGTCTACTATTTTTTTTTATTTAACTATTATAATCGGATTGTTACATGAACATTTAAAAAATTAATTACATGGGATCTTTGAAATGCTGATTCCTATATTACATTAAAATAATTGAAGAAAAAGTATTTTTTCTTGACTTCTGTCTGATAGTGTAAGACAAAAGTAGTCATACATTTGCATGTGGTTTCTGTGGAATCAGCCCAAGAGTGTTTCCAGTTAAAAGAAAAAATGCCCTCATTTTTTGTGAATTATATTGGCTTGGGATGTGATGATGCTGGAGAAGTGTTTTCTGTTTTATTTGTAAAAAGAAAAATTTTTAGAGGTCGTATGTCAAACTTGAGTTTTTCCTGTTTTCCACAAAATCAGCAGGTGGTACTTGCAAGCAAACTCTATCTTTGAATATGCAAAAATTCCCCAGAAGAAAATATATGGGAGATCTGCAGTTTGTTCCACTGTGAAACTTGGCACGAAAAATTTTTGCCTGCAAAAATTAGGGCTTACTTAATACATTTGGCACTTATTCTTTTTCATTATGCAATAAGGACATGAAACATCTACTGGATGCTCCCTAGAGATGGACAAAGTTCTCCCTTGAATTCTTTCTTGTAAGAAATACATGCACATAATTTTTTAAAAGGTTTCCATGAAATAAAAAGTAAAAGCTGAAAATGTTGTGAGGTTTTGGGGGATTTTTGTTGTCCCAAACAAAAAACCCAAATAAATATTTTTTTTACAAAATCCCAGCAAAATCAAAGACTATTGTTTACTTATTTATTTTCTGCTGAAAGATTTTAGGAGCTGTTTTCCCTCTGCCTGTCAACTGTCCTAACCTCCTCCTCTCTCTAGGAAGCATCTTCTTTATTTTTTCAGGACCACTTCATAAGCCTTTGGTATTGTTTACAGATATGATAATTCTCAATGGGTATTTACAATTTCTACAAGTTCCTGCCTGTATTGTGTTTTTAAAGTCCAGGTTTATAAAATTCAGCACTTTGGCTGTTAAGAGTTGGATTCTGAAATTTTAGACAAGAAAACACCCTTCTCTGTGAATGTCAGATGTTGAGATACAAGGACCAAGCCCAATTGCTGTTGGCCTGGAATTCCTTGGGGTTTTGATCCCCCATGAGATGGTGGTTTGGCGGTGGGCTCTGGCAAAACGCTGTACCCTGGAGGAGGATTTCATGCCTGCTGAGGGCTGGCAGGAGCAGGCACAGGGCACCATAACCCCATTATGTGCTCTTCTGGTATCTTCTTTTAGCTTTCACCTGCTGTCCAGAGCTTGAGGAGGCTCCTCTAATCCATGGCCTTTTCTAATCCATAGGCCATGAAATATTTCTTGTTGCAATTCCCAAGAACTGCAGCCTGCTTTGCTTTACAGGTTGCCCAAGGAGGTTGTGGATGCCCCAACCCTGGCAATGTTCAAAGCCAGGCTGGATAAGGCCTTGAGCAACCTCTTCTAGTGGGAGGTGTCCCTGTCCATGGTGGAGGGTGCTGGGACTAGATGATCTTCAAGGTCCATTCTAACCCCTTAACATCCTATGATTCTTGCCTTTGCAATCTGCATTGCCCTGTGGTTCTCCTCATGCAGGCACAAGAGCCCAAACAGCTTTAAGGATTATCACATCCCCTTTCTTATCTTGGGGCACCCTCCAAGAACTTCCTTTGGCAGCCTGACTGGGAGCCACCTTCCTCTGACACCTGATGCATTGCTTCTCCTCCTCCCGTTGTTAGCACAGTCAATGCCACACTGAGGCAGGGACAGTCCCTCTGTCAGAGGTGCCACTGTGTAACAAGGCTTTCCTCTGGGGGGTGGGTGGCCCAGCTACGCCAGGTGCCAGGACTGATGTCTGACAGACAGACAAGTAAGTCAGTTGGGCATCACTTAGCATCCTTTTTGGCCTTCTCTTCTATATTTTTTATCTTCCTTCCACAGAGCTGTCAGGCTTTCTGCTCATATTTTTAACCCAGGCTTCCAGCAGCTTTTCAAGTGGGGAAAAACTGCAGACATACCATACTGTTTTGGAGTGTAAAATAGTCTAGTGAAGTGGATGATGAAAATGGACAGCCAAAAAACATCAAAATGAAACATGAACACTTAAGCATAGCTTTGTCACTAAGGTCTTTTTTGAAAGGTTTAAGAAAAAATTCACAGGAAACAAAAGAATACATTTTTAGTTTGGGTTTTTTAATGCAAGCAACAATAAAATAAAAAAGCACAGTACATCCAGCAAAGAAGATCTCTATACTAAAGTTTCATCTTTAGTGCTTTATTTCTCCATGACTGTAGGCAGTTACATAGTGTTGCTAAAACTAAATTAAACTTTAAATTGAAGAGAATTAAATGACCCTATATCTGATTCTTCCCTGTCTCATACCAGGGTATGCAAGTAGCATGGCTGATGTTGTCTGGGCTAAAATCCAGCACTGAAGAATAAATTCTTGTGATGCATTTCTGCATTTGCTGAATAGCACAGCTGTCAATATTTTTAAAAATTAAATTAGCAAATTAAGATAGCAATTGTTTCTCATAAAACAAACTGTACTGTGTGTCCCAGACAACATATATGTGGGAATTAATCTCAACCAGGCAGAGGCTTATTTAATTGATTAACTTTTAGATATGGTAAGTAACCACATTGGAGTCAATGCAATAAAGCCAAACATATGCTTTGCCTCTGCAGGGCTGGAGCCTTAAAGCTGAAAAGGTATAAAAGAGCTGCTTGGCTGGAAACCATCAAATTTGTAACCTTTCACTCTTTTACTATGTACAAAAGAAAATACCTTGTATTATCAACAGCTTAATTTATGATGACTTTAAATGCAGTTTCCAGAAAATAGCTCCCATTAGGATCTAATTAGAAGACACTGACATTTTTTCCAGCATGTGTCACTATTCCTCGTGAAGTTTGTGGGAGTTAAGGGTAGGGACCACATTTTTTTCATGAACTGATGCAGGATTCAGCCTCATACCACATTGTAAAAATTGTCCCCTGACATTTTGGCCTCAGATCCTTGTAAATGCTCATTTCAGCATAAAATTTCTATCTGAAACATTTGGCATAGATAGATCTAAAAGTAAAAAGGTTATTTTGCATTCAAAAAATTCTCACATCCCACTTCCAGAAGCAGCTTGGATATGGCTGGTACCTGTGAGGCATCAGGGACTGCTGACAGCAGAGGAGGAGCAGTGAAGATCAGTGTAGCCATGAAACCCTCCTCATTCCGACAGTCTCCAACGCTGGCAATGGGCAAGCATCACTTTGAAACTCGTGTGGCCTCTCTGCCATGGACTAATAGGATCTAGATGTGGTGCTTCAAATTCTTCAACATTTCCATGGTTTTTACTTGCATGCCGAAAATAGCTGTCTTCTCAAAGCAATGGCAGTGTAGTAAGAGATGCCTCCTCTTTCCCCTCACTCCTACTAACCTGTTTAAGTTGGGGTTTCAAAGCCATGGTGATAAAGGTAATTTCAGACCAATTTTAGTCTACATCCAGAGGGAAAAAAAAAAAAGTATGTGAAAGCCCTAATTTTTCTATTTGTGGATTTAGAGCATGCTGCTTATTTTGGATCATCTCTGCTGACAGCTTGGAGTTACTCTCTCATTAAGCACTATGCCACAGTCATGATGACATCTTGTAGTGGAGTGCAAATAACATTTATTTTTCAGGCAAAATATAGACCTAGTGGTTTTTAAATGTTGTGCTGTTTCTTTTTTAAAGGATTTTTTTAGATTACATTGAACCTATGTCAGGAGTAATATTTTCCTGGTATATACAATACTGGCAGGAGGGCAGCAAGGCTGCCATGCCTTGGCTGTGCTCATAGTACGTTGGAGTTTTTTGTGGAGACCATTGCATCCCTCCCAGTCCTCACATTGGTGATGTCTGGGCTGGGGATCTTGCAAGCCCTGGATCTGGCTGTTTCTGTGCTGGTGAAAGTAAGCAAGGATCTGATCCCTCAGCAGGGAGGCCATGTGGGATGCTCACTGCCCCATGATAAGCACTGAAGCACGCCAGGGAACTTTCAGGAGGGATATGTAAGCTGATCAGGTATGATGCTGAGAGTTTACCTGGCTGGATGGTAACCTGGGCTGTGCAAACCAACCTGCCCTGCCCCTGAGCAGCCTGCTGGGGCTGTCATGTGCAGGTGTCTAGGGGCCACAGACACAAATTGCTGAAATTGAGATGATGGAAGCCTGAGAGTGCCTGAAAATTGGTACCAAACTTCAGCAGATGGAGATATTGTCAGATGACAAAAGCTCTCTTGCCGGGTGCTGTTGTATTTCTCTCTCATTTAAAAATATTAGGGAACAAAAAAAGATGCTTATTTCAGTATGCCAAGAAAAATCCAACTAATCCAGACTTCTATAATTTTTCACACAGTCAAATTATTTATTTATTTGCACAGAACATGTGTCACAAATCTCTTAAGTAAAAGGGCGTGTTTTCTTGTTTGAATGTTGAGTTTGGGCTCTTTTGTGAACAGTATAGTTTGAAAAACTCAGAAATGATCAGATGTATCAAATAATTATATCAGCATTATTCACCTCTATTTCTGAATAAAAAATGCATACACATGTATATGTTTTGTATATATATATATATATGTATATCTCAATGTTTGCACAGGTTATATATAATTGATTTGGACCATATTCTGAACAGGTGC
The DNA here is from genome assembly GCA_013400415.1 of Scytalopus superciliaris. NCBI lineage: Eukaryota > Metazoa > Chordata > Aves > Passeriformes > Rhinocryptidae > Scytalopus > Scytalopus superciliaris. Next base: position 352,076 of record VXBX01008844.1, read on the forward strand.
AATATTGGTCTTGTTTCAGTGAATGCTATGCAATATATTCTAAGAATCTGACTTTTTCAATATTAAACTACCAAAATATGTGCTGGACTTCACACATTGAGCAGACCTTTGCTACATGAAATAAAGTACATATAGCACCAGACCTTCATTTAAGTCTAAGTCTTATATGACTCAGTCCAGAGTGTTCCTTTGTGGAGCTTTCCCATTTTTCATTGAAGATGATGTTCTGTGTTATAAATGCAACCATTTCAAAAACAAAGAATAAAAAAGCGAAGAAAAAAAAAAGCAAGGAGGAGGAAACCATTGTAAAAATAAAAAAAATAAAATAAAAAAAATCTTCCAAAAATTGAAACCAGGATGATATTCTTATGCAGGCTGTGAATGTTTTGGACTGATATGTGTGTGTGTGTTTATGTATATATATATACTCACACATAAAACACACAACTAAAAGTCAGTCCACAACACACAGTGCTGTGTCTTCCAGAAAGGAGTTTTACTAATGTATGAATTTCTGAACAGTTATTCAATTAGACAGTATTAGATAATTTCTACACATATGTAGATAGTTTACTGTGGGTACTGAAGGATACAGGAAAATTTTTACCTGTATCATCTCTGTATGTAGTCTGATTCGGTGATTAAGATTTTCACACAGTCAAATATGGAAAATAGTTGGAAAATATAAAATAAAACTAATAGAAGGTGGTTATGCAGAGACCCTGGGATGTGATTCTCTGCCTGCAGTGCTTTGGTGCTATAGTAATAAACACAAGTTTATTCTCTGAAAAGCTGCAGCATAAACTGCCATGCATTTATACCTGCAAAAGCAGGTTTTGTTCCCAACCTTTTCCATGCTTACAACTGAATTCTTCTGAAAATAAGATCTGTGCATGAAGAGGAGAGAGAGTGTTTATGAGGGAGGAGGGATAGGTTGCAACAAAGAAGCACTATCAGCTTGAGGACAGACAGTGCAGCTTTTGAGTGCATGAATGTCAGAGAGTGGAACAGAGAGCTGAAGGCCAACGCATTTTCTTTCATTAGAAATCACACAGCGTAGGCACTAATCCTTCCAGTCACTTGTAGCTGTGCTTCCCTGGGACTATACACTTTCCCTGTGATCAGGACAGACAGAAAACATGAAATCAGTTAATTAGCCTTTCAGCTGGAAGTGTTTTAATCTGCTGATAACAATCAGCAATTGGGAAGGCTGGAATGAAGCAGCTGTAATGCTTAATGATTTTTTGGAGGGGGTATATAATTAAATCTCCTTTTTTAATTTTTTTTTTTTTACTGGTAAAATATTATTTGGGGAATTCAATCAATGTGTTGCACATCTTTCAAGGATTTTGATGCTTTTTGTAAAATGCTTCCCTTACAATGACAAATTACTAATCTGTCACTCCAGTTAGTCAGCCTTGCACTCTTACATGGTGTGGACAGACAAGGCATGTAATTTCATTCCTACTTGCTTTGCACACTTTTCCTTGGCTTGCTGGCAAAAGCCCTCTGGTGCCAGGTCTCACATTCCAGCTGTTGTGCATTTATCTTACTAGCGGACAAATACTTTATCATCCCATAACTTTTTTTGGAACGGGGCTGCAGGGCAGACAATATTTGTGGGAAAATCTGCAGAGCCTGGCTGTGCCTTCTGACACGTTACAGGGTGATTTGCCTCCTGCCATTTAGAAAGGTCGCAAACAGACACAGTTGGCTAAAGACCACCAAAACCAGTTTGCTGAACCCCATTTCTGCATGTCCCTATTAGACACATCAGCACTGTATGCTCAGTGATACGAAGGCTCCTCACGTGTCAATGCTTTGCTGTTTGTGCTACAAAGCCACTCACAACCTTGTTTGTCTTACTGTAATTGCTTTCTGACAGCTACCTGTGTTTCCTCATCCGTTTCACCCTATTGCAGTGAAACCTGAAACCAGGTGAAACTTGCTCTGCCTCAGATTTCACTTCCAAATTGAAATTCAAAGTCAAAAGAAGCCCTGGGTCTTCCGAGGTTCACCAGCCTCTTGTCAGCCTATGACTCAGAGTCATACAAATGTAAGTCAATTTAAGGCAGTATGTGGAAGTAACGGGACTCAGACTTCTATCATTGCTTTTATTTGCACTTGCCTTTAAAAAAATTGATTTAGAATCTTTGTCCTTCCTATTTGCATGTCCTCTATGCAATAGAATATATTGATTTTGTTATTACATCAAGGGCTTGACACATCTTAGGCACAGGACAAATGCCCATATTTTTAACTGGAGCATACTGATACGAGTTAAAATATATGACAGAAATTTACATAATTCATAACTACTGTGTCTAAGGCAAACCTCTCACTGAATTGAGTTTTGTTTGGGTGAAAATAAACAGGCATGTCCAATTAGGCACAGAGTCTGTAAACAGGNAGCTAAACAATGTCACATGTATAAAGATTTTCTAGATTTTCCTGTAAGCTTTTACTTCTACTACTTTCTCTGTAAGCTTTTACTGCTCAGGGTTTTTTTTTTGTTGTTGTTTTTTGGGGTTTTTTTTTGTTTGTTTTTTTGAAAAAGAAGGAATGCTGACAGTAGTTTACTTTGGATAATTCTGCTAAGCAGCTGGATTTTGAGGAGATTATGTAAGATGAACTAATTGCCAAACTTCTGATGTTTGTTCCTTGCTAGCCATAATTTAATTCTATATTAAAGTTACAGACTTTTACCCCTGGTTCCACATGATCTGTGCTTTGTGTAGGGCCAGGGATGGTGAATAAACTGTAACTATGGTAATCCTGAAGTTTGTCTATTCCTATGCCAGCCATGTGACCCACCAATATCCTAGGTGCACATTAGAGTTGCCTTAAGGCTGTTCTAACTTATGCCTGCTCAACTCCCACAGGAATATCCAAACAGCTGGGAATATCCAAACAAGACTGTCATTACTGCACAGATTTTATTTATTGTTTCAGGGTAGCATTTATGTCAGCCATATTTCACATTTATTTTGAAATCAAAGGTTTTTAAAAGTGGTAATGTCATAAAAAAATCAGACAGTTAAAAACATGGGAGCTACAAAACTTGTCAGAGCCCAGTATATTGAAGATATCCAATTCTATACATAAGCTGCGTTAAATACAGCAATGGGAAAAGTGAGAAAAGCACCCATGTGATAAAGCACCAGCTGTGAACAGTTTGGTGGTCTACAAAAATGNTGAGGGATAGCTATGGTAAGAAATCAGAACAAAAATGCAAACACAGGCCCAGCCACAGAGGCATGTTTTATCACTGTTTGAGACTTTTTCCAGCATATCAAACTGACCATCCTGCACTGTTCTGGTGAGATCTACTCTGAAAGTTCAACATATGATCAGCCCCAGAAGGTCTCTCCTGGTGTCTGTGGTGGGAGTGGAAGTATGAGAGCAGAGTTGGGTTACTGTATCAAATCTGAGGAAAGTTTTTGATAGGAGAAAAGAGAGAAAGAACTTTTCCTGATTCCTGTACTATTCTTAGAAACAAATATTTTGATCACAGCTGGGGCCTGACTTCTTTCTTTGCCTGACCCTTGGGAGGATCACAGGCAGGTCTTGAGGCAGTATGCTGACATCCATGAGGCAATCTAGCCTAACAAACCAAGGGGATGGACATAATGGGGGCAGAATGATGGCCTGTGTTTGTGGTTCTTACTCCTCTCTGAGGAGTTCAGCCAGCCTTACAGCCCTGCTCCATGTTAGCTGTGCTCTTTAGCATTGAGTGAGGCTGGTGCCTTTCATTCACACTCAGGTTGTTAGTGTAGACCTGGGGCTGCTTCTTCTCCCTCTCCCTATTCTTCCACCAGCTCATCCTTTAACAGGACTTGGTATTGTGATCTCCTTTTTGATTCTTGAATGATTAAAGTGTTGTCATTACCCCTGGAAAAGTATGGTATAGGGATGCAGATTTAATTATGGACAATTTGCCAGTTGTTTGCAGTGGGAAATTGACTCTCCTTTCTCCAGTTTTAGTTAAATGGGGAAGACTTTTAGTGAATTTTTTCATACCACCACATACTTTGGAGCACGGAGAACCATCTCTTCCCCCTGCCCCATCTGAGCTGGATAGGGAAAGATTGTCTCCAGCGGTCTCAGGATCTGCCAGAAAGTTAGATTCCTGAAGTGAAGCATCCTGGGAACTTGGGAGACAGGAGATAAAAGCAGGTGGCCCACTAGAGGCTCTTTCCTGGGGACCACCCTGCCTCATCTGTGGCTGTTTTCTGCCTTAGCCGCAGACATCTTTCACATCAGGCAAAGCATCGCCACTGCGTAGCTTGAGACCACTGGCTGAGCTGCCCTGGCATGACCAACCACTGCCAACAGACTGGGAATTTCCCTCTTAGGAGCTGCACAAAGCACTGCCACTGTGTGACCTGAGATTGCCAGGCCCCAGCACCCCACTGGGTCATCCCGGCCCTGCCACTGTCACTCCGTGTGTGGTTTGCTATGCCAGAACCCACGTTACCTCTCGGTGACATAGGACTCTCCTTTGGATGAAATATTCTTCCAGGTTTTGTTTTAACCTAGGGGGCTGGGGAGTAGCTAGATAATATTTTCTGCTATTGTTGGGGTCTGTTTCTTTCAGTTTTTAGAAAATTTGTTATTTTTCCTTCTTCATTCAGACTCCTCCTAATTTTTTACCTTGTCTATATTGGGGGAAGGAGAGTAAAAGAAAAAGGGAGGGTTCATCTCATTAAGAGTTGTCACCTCATGAGTATATTCTCATTAAACCAAGACACTCAGGCAGATAACCACAAACCAGCATGAGAGCAATGACACACCAACACAAAGTGCACAGAAAAGAGCAGCATGCAATGCTTCTTCAGCACAAAATCATGGAATCTGCTGGCTCCTCCTTGGGCATCTGAATGGACACCCCAGGGCTGGTGAGCATGGATAGCATGTATCTGACTGGGGGGTATCTATTGACCTTGCCAAGAACTCCACATCTCCTCTTGGCCTCTACAGCCCTTGAAGATGAGTAGGCACAAGAAGAAGGAAGAAGGGTCTTCCTTCAGTCCCTTTCTGTCTGCTGTGGTGGTAATACAGACCCTCACCATCTTAATTGTTCTGTTCACTCTTTTTAGCATAAGCACCACTTCTACATCTTCAGATGTATGGATCTTCACATATAATCTTCTCCTTTTGCAAAGTGACAAGTGCCTGCATGAGATTTCATTGCCTGTTAACCTTTACAACCCCCAGTACAACTGAGGAGTCACAAGTGGAGTCACGTGTGTTTCCCCCAAGCACATCCTACCAAAGGAAAAACTGAAACTGAGTCTCTGGCCCCATCCATCCTGCAGTTGACTGTATCCCCTAAGGGATACAGTGACCTCCCCTTCTGCCTGGTAAAACCCCATATGCAACTTGATGGCCTTATACTCCTATCACCTCTACCTCTTCTCTGAAACCATGAAATATTAGGCTGCAGTGTCCTTGACCATGGAGGACACAAAGCCTATGGTCTCTTAGCTGTAATTGGATGTAGCAGGAACCTCAGCATGCATACAAGACAACTTAAAGGACTTAGGATGTCCTATGCAGATATGCAGTGATGTGGGATAAGATTTTTCACCATCCCAAAGAAATCCCATAATATGCAAATATTCCTGTCCACTCCTCATCCTGCCTCTCCTACAAACAGTGGGTTATTAGAATTTGAAAGTCTGTTTCAAAGGACACTTGTAAGAAATCAAAAGGAGATTCTGGGAGTCCTGTCTTGTCTGTGGCTTGACTATTTTCCCCTTGGCTTGATTTGAAGTAAGTAATTCTGCAGGAAAGGAATAATTTGGGAAAAATAACAATAAAGGACAGGGTACCACGTTTCCCTCTCTGATAAGTCATATCCATTGCTTCCTTTATTTTCTACTTAATTTATATTATTCACTAGAAATTTGCTATTAATTATTAACTGAACCATTAAAAGACCAAGGTAGGTGTACAGAAAGAATCCTTGCATTGGATATTGCAGCATGTTCACACCTACTTTGGTAGATCAGGTACCGTTAGACACCAGATCAGTGATTACTGGATCAGAAC